>CM068314.1:8846700-8849200 GCA_034766995.1 Acanthacorydalis orientalis
GCTATTTTATTTTATCAAATAATTTGATTTATAAATAAACATTTTTCACTTTTTTATGGGTTATTTTTAAGATTCATGCTCTTTATTAGCGTGTATTGATTTTCTTTGTTTTTATTTTATACTTGGTTAAATTACAAATATTTATTTTTAACCTCTTAGCTGTTTTCGACGAGTATATTCGTCATGAAGATGAATTTAAGCAATAACACTATTGATTTTTCAAAAAAGTTAAATGCTATTTCGTTACATTTTAATTCAATTTTACAGCAGCTGCTTATAATTTGTGTTTGACGAGTATACTCATCATCTCTTCATTTTTGTAACAATGTAGATAGACACTTTAAAATAGGGTGACACAAATAACAGGTTAAACAAATAAATAACTGACAAATAATTCGTATTAATTTTTCATTTGTTATAAGTTTTTTTCTGCTAATTGAAATATATTAAAATCATTTTAGTAGAAAAATCATTTCGAAGTTGATTGATATAATATTATTATAAAATCAAACATCGCTTAAACAATATGTATTTTTCAATCATTTAATATAAACAAATGGATGTATGAATGTTTGTTTGTTCGTTTATTTCTGAAATTTTAAAAGCATATAATAGAACGATGCCAATGTAATGACTGAGCGAAGTGCATTTATTACTTGTCAGCTGTCATGTTTGTATTGTTGTTGCGATGAACAAAAAAATCGCTTAGACCTATTATTAGCCATGCACATGGAAAAAAGTATGGTCGATGTTACCCTCACGTTTCATATATTATAATGGTCTGTGTTTGTAGACGAAAAATCGATTTTTTTTTTAGATCCATTCTACATATCGCTGGTCAATGCTGGAAAACAATGAACAATACGAAATATTCAGTTTATTTTTCGCTTGTACGTTCGACCCGTGATAGTATTTATTGTATAAAAATGTACGCCGAAAACACATTTTTGTCAAAGCGTACAGAGTGCATTTAAATGCGCGCTGCGTATATTTTTTCAGCCATTGTCAAATAAAGAGCCGCTATGCAGTTTGAATGTAATCATCGTTTTTTTATATATTATCTCTTTGTATTATTATATGGAATTTAATCAGATTTTAAGTGCGCTCGCCTTTGTTCCGAAATTATTCGGCGGGCATAAAACTTTTAGAAAATCGATACTCTACCATTGTCTAGCCTATCACTTGATTATATGCGAGACTAACTCAAGTTTTTTTTACTATTCAACTTTTTATAATAAAACGTTAGCTTTCCATTCTTATTTATTATTCAAATAAAAACTATTTCTTATAAAGAAACATAAAAAAATTATAAAAGTTTTCATTCAATTTCCTTGTTACTAAAAACTGTAATATAACTATTTTAATTTTCAGTTTTTATTAAACCACTCATTTGTAAAAGTGATTATTTGGATAATTCTATTGAAATGTAAAGGTTAATACATATATGGCCAGCATTTTGATACAATTTATCGATTCGCTACGTTTTATATTAAAATAACATAACTTTTAAACGATCACATATATTTTAACTAAATGTTGGGAAATTAAATGAAATAGAATTCAACAACTCCTTCGAGAGCATATACACAGTATTAAATTTTAAAGTAAAATATTCAACAATTGATTTTATTTTTACAATTCAGCTGGACTGTGTTGTAATTTCCTCATTATTAGATAAATTCCACACTTACCAATTTTGTCTGAATTGTTTTTGCGAAAAATGGTGTTTCTGTAGTAGGATTTGTCGACCAGTAATCATTTATGATATCTTTGTGGACTTGTATCATCAAAAGAATTAATCTTAATTTTTTTTCTCTTTCTTTAACTCTTCAATTAGGATGTGATACACGAGTTCATCTGAGATACCAACAACCTTATCAATTTTGGACACCTTCAATCGCCTATCCTGTAAGAAAATATCATGCACTTTATGGATGATTCCTTCTATCGTTTCAGTTTTCGAACATCCACTACGCAAGTTATCTTCGAAGCTTGCACAGCCACATTTAAATTTAGCTACCCATTTCTTTACGGTTGTATATGAAGGTGCTTTATCACCAAGTACATTTTTCATCTCATTAAAGATTTGTGTTGGCGTTAAGTCTTTTTTGACAAAAAACTTTATCACCACTCGATGTTCAACATTTTCCATTTCAACAATGACACAATAGGAGCTTTATTTAAATTAATGTTTGCAACAAACTGCTTGACACATTAATTATAGACTTTGAGATTATGTATAAGATATATATCACTTTGTAATGCGCCACAAATATTTAAAATATAACCGCCATTTATGTGTTAGCCCGCGAACTTTTCAAATCACCCTCGTAGAATATATTTATTGAAACTGTTAAACAGATTCACTTTTCTAGTATTTAATTCATTTTATACAAAAATGATTATGAATAATTCATTACGAAATTAAACGTTTTATTATTGTTTTTGTATCAATACGAAAAACAGTAGATTTGAATACGAATTAAAATATATTCATCTA
>CM068314.1:8854200-9201700 GCA_034766995.1 Acanthacorydalis orientalis
TGATATATCAGGACTAAATCCAAAATGATATTTGAATATTAAAGTACAATTTTAAGTTCATACTAAACATTTTAAAAAATCTTCATGCATAAATTTAACATTTATTTAATTAAAAAAATTTAATGCTCTCTCTCTAATCTCCCTTTCTCTCCAAAATTCGAATATAATCTAAATTTTATAATTTTATATTTCTGTCATAAAACTATAGTACTATATAACGTGTTTAAAATTGATGTACTAGGGAAATTCCATAGGGCCAGGTAACATAATTCCGCACAGAACTGCATTTATTGTTATTAATTTTGAAAACCCCATTGATAGCTATTTGAATGTAAAATCAGGGAGCGGTTGCTATATAAAAACGCAGTGCAAATTATATTTCTATCCAAATATTTGCATATCAGATAATCTGTTAAAACGCTCAGATTAGAATTTCAATTTCCCAAATATGTAGGTTATAAATTTTAATTATGTTAATTATTAATTATTGTTAATTCAAATATCTTTTTATTTAATTTATTTGTTTGTTATACAAAAAATATTTTGTATAACCTTTATATTTAATTAAATATATTAACAGGTTAATCGTAGAAAAAGTTCTCTCTTGTCTAAAATGTATTTTCTTGTAATTATTTTTTATCTAATGTATTACTAATTTAAAATGTAGCATTTTTTAATACAGAATTTAATATGTTAGCAATTGATTCTCTAAATGTATGGTTTTGAAATCTCCTCAAATTATAAATTAATTTTAACAACCCTGCATTCTTTCTTCATGAATAAAATCGAGTTTTTCACTCACTCTTTAAACCACATTCTTTATAAATATTGGATTGGGCAAATCAATTATTCTTCGATTTAATTGAAAAACTCAGTTATTTTCAAAAATAGTTTCAAAAATAATTTTTTTTTCTCGCCACACACCATAAAAATTTTTTTGGTAAAAAATCTTACATAAAAAAAACTTGTTTGTAATTTGGCGCTCTGAGAATGATGTTGTCACTATCGAAATGCAAATAAACGACAATCAAATACGATCAATAGGGATTTACTGAATATTTTTGTCTGAAAATACGGGAGTAAAAGAGGAGTCATTTTTGAAAGTGAATTTAAACAGTATCAGGTGTTTATTATGTTTTTCTAATCAATTAAAAAATTGTTAACCTCAACAACTTAAAACTTAACTTCAATCAATGGAATATTTTTTTTCTTTTGAAAATCTAAAACAAGTAAGAGAAATATATTGAATAAATCGTTTATGAATGAAAATTGTAGAAATATATTAAAGCTTTTTTATACAATAATAGATATTTATAACAGGAAGAATACCATTTTTAAACAACACTAATTTGAAAATGATTAATATTGAACACTGTATATTAGAACGACTATTATTTTGAATACATGTACTTTATGTGAAAGTTTTACCTAAATTATTAAATATTATAGTGTTGTACATAATGTGAAGCATTTACAAATACATATATGTATATTATGTTAATGCTATGTTAACAGCTTACTATGGTTTATTTCATCCTTTGATGTGTTGTGGAATTCCTGTTAGTGGAATGAGAAATATAATTCTAAACGTATTTGTGTTGACTAGAAGAGAATTATGTACATCACATCAAACACTGTGTACAAAGAAACGACTACTACAAATTGTTACATTCTTTTAATTTAATTTCATATTAAATTATTTTCAAAAAAAAAAATAAAATATATTAATGAAATTCAGTATTTAATCGTAGCATATACTGCAATATTTACAACTTCTTTTCAATTTTCTTGTTAAATGTAATTGAAAATGATTTAATTCAAACAAAAATTTATTCGTTTTAATTATCACTAATTGATAAATCATTAAATAATGAAGCAATTAAACAGAAAATACCAAATGAAAGAAAAGGTGTTTTAATTGATGTTAAATATAAATGTGTATAAATATACAAGCACTCATATATATATATATATATATATATATATATATATATATATATATATATATATATATATATTCTTTATATGTACAATTGTACTAATTAAGGTGCACAAAAGAAATGAATATTAATTTCAATCAAGCATTAATTTCGAAAAAGGTATTCGTGTTTGCTAGTATATTTAAATATGTTTATATATATATATGTATATATATATATATAAATTAAGTGAAATGTTATATCAAAAAATGGTGTATGTACGTATTTTATTTAGATTTACATTTTAAAACCAGTTTCATATAAATCACATACAAGGTACAACATCTCCCCGAGCACTTATTCCCTAATTCTCATTTAACCGTGTGTAATTTTTCACATTTTCGAATGAATGTGTTTGTATTTTTGTGGACATTGTATACAATTATCACTCGAAATTAAATAATCGATAGAAACTACAACATATAAGCACCGATTAACATACATGTGCATAAAACGAGATTATATATAAACACAGATCAACGCACGTATATTTAATACTAGAACATATTAAAAACCTCCGATAATTCATTAAAAAAAAGGTACAGCAGTGAATTATTGTCAAACCTTTTATCAACTGTATCTGAATACCGCTATAAATGCAAAAATTACTGACCCATACGTGTATCGTGACCACATATTATATGATGACTACACAAGTGCAGTTGCACGTCAATATCCATTGTCAGTTACATTGTACTCATAAACAATATGTAAATCAAATTCAAAATAGTTTATTACATTGCAAATCGATACATCCATTCATATGTTTGTTCAGCGAGATGTGAACTACGTTAATTGACCTCACGATCGACGAAGTGAATAAAATGTCAGTTTAGATCAATCATTTGAGTAAAAAAGTTTAGTGGAGAATTTTAAAATGAATTAAATCAATATAAAGTTAATATATTTAGTTCAAATATATTGAATCGATTAAATCACTAATATAATTTGAAGGTCTTAAAAAAATTTAACAAAAATTTCATTCTAATCATTTTCAAAGATTAAATTTATTTTCTATTCAAACAACCAGTAAAAACCTATTAAAAAGTTTTTATCAATTTCAATTTTTAATTACATTGAAATATTTGTATATAAACTCTATTCCTAAAATGATTTCTATGTACCAATACCTATATTTTTTGTTACTCCTGTATAAAAAAAATATGCTGATGAAGTTTATCCACATCAACTTAACACACCTGACCTGACCTAATCAGGAGCTGTCGACTATTTAAAAATAAAAATTTATTGACATAAATTAATGTGAGAATATCATTAAAGTCAATTCTCGTCATACATGTATATAAATATATAAAAAAAAACGTTTTATACCAATAATACATCATCAACATTATCAAATATGTCTAAAAGCTCGAGCAGTTTAGATTGATACACGGATTAGGCAGCAACGCAGTGGCGAGTCAATCAACTGTTATTTTTTTATCAATACATACACTTACATATATATATATATATATATATATATATATATATATATATATATATATATATATGTATAAGTATATTTATATACATATTTAACACGATGCTTGAATAAAATGGTGATGAGGCGCGACCACACATTAGTGGAATGCTACAAGAGATAAGATTCGACTTTGAGCTCCTTCAACGTCATTAAAATATTTATACGAATCGTGGCTAATCGGGTGAATAGCGTTTATTATAATAGAAAAGTGTTTTCGGAATGCATTCGGAATGTTGATCTTGTTTTATGCAGCAGACCGCTTGATTGAACTGAAACCGGTAATGATTTTGTCGAGATATTAAAAAAAAAATGTAATATTAGACGATGTTTTTATGATACTTTTTTAAGTGCATATTGTAATTGATTTAAATGAGATGTTTTAAAAAAAATGGTAA
Source organism: Acanthacorydalis orientalis (assembly GCA_034766995.1). Taxonomy (NCBI): domain Eukaryota; kingdom Metazoa; phylum Arthropoda; class Insecta; order Megaloptera; family Corydalidae; genus Acanthacorydalis; species Acanthacorydalis orientalis. Next base: position 8,858,061 of record CM068314.1, read on the forward strand.
TATTGATTCGATTATCTATTTTTTCCATTAAAATCTGTACTACTTATTTTAATCGGATTTTAAATGGTGGAAATCATATTTTGTTTCTATTAAATTTTTAATAGAAAAGATATTTTCTATTAAAATAGATTCTGTTGAACATTTTTTTTATCTTTATATTGTACCAATTTATTTTTTTATTAAGGATTCAATTAGCTCTTCTCTTACTGAAATATTTTTTTATGAAATTAAATTATTTACTGAATTGTAAATCAATATGAAGGAGTAGGGTGAAAAAGTTTAATATTTTTAATTTTTTAATAGTTTATTAAAAAATGATTCTTAATTTAAAACAAAATATTTTTAGGAAATAATTTATAAATACATAAATTACATTTAAATGTACCAACTTATTTAAATATTATTCTGGCGGTCATCGTCTTTTTATATCATTTGAGTTTTTATCTTCTGTTACTAGTTTCTGCAAGTGTGTCAGCTTCAACTAATCATAAACAACTAATGACTGACTAAATAATCAAGTTTTCTAAATACTCTACAGTGACACACGTAATGTAACTAGTTATAAAACCAGAAACTCAAAAAATTCAAAAAAATGAAACTCACCATGGTAATAAATTAACAGAATCACAGATATAAAAAAATTAATTATAACTTTGGTTATTTTTTTGTTTTTTTCAGAATTATTTATTTTGAACTAATTAAATTGGAAAAACTTTAATCTCTCTAATTATTATATAAAATGAAAATTAAAACATTTAGAAATTTAATTTACAAATTTTTCTCTATATTATTAGTTTAAGAAAGATGGTATCATCATCGAAAGGATGATAATTGAGAATCAAAAATGATCAATAATTAAATATTAAACAATTTGTGATCAGAAAATTTTTTGTGATTTGTGGAACTAGAAGAAAATTTAATCAGAAATGAAATATATATTTAAAAAAAATATCAAAATAAATTATTATGTTGGTAGAAAAATAATTGCGATTTTTTTGAATTTTTACGTTAATTTTTTTCAAAACAAGTATCATTTCATCGTATTTATATTAATATCATTTTTAAGTGCATTTTTTGTCTCTATTTTGGTATCATTGACTTTGGTTTTATTATTAATTTTTGTTGTTTTTATTGTTAATTTTTATCATTTTGAGTTTTTTAATTAAAAAAATATATTGAGAGCTTAAAAAATGTTATATTGCATTAAATTAGAAAACCACTTAATTTAGAAAAGTAAATTTTATATTTTTATTAATACTACTTTATTTCGAATGTTTGCCACTAAAAAATAAATGATAAATTATTGTTGAACAACAATGCTGTTATGTTGGTCATGAGATCAATAAAGAAATTACGACCAAAGGTTTCATACTTAATTTCCACCCTTCGAGAATAAAAAGTCAGTAGTGACTAACCTGTACTCTCCTACAACTATGTATGTGTACGATTATTAGTTTTTCTTTGTTATTCATTTACTGGTAATAAAAGTTGGTGCGCGCATGGCACACACACGAACTGCAGACGATAAAATGAAACGACACCCAGCTTTATTGTATTAGCATACTGCTTTGATTTATACGACACGCGACAATGTTACAAACGAAACACGCGAAAATTCTGCCACCTACGTCCAATAGCAATAGTAGTAGCATAGGTAATGAATTGTTTACGTTCTACTACGCAAATATACGACATACACACATACACACACAAACACACACTGTGTGTTTAGACCCAACGTACGGGCAATAAAAACCATAGTGGGAGTTAATCGTTCGAGGCACAAACGAAAATCCGAGAAGGTTTTACGTGAACTGTGTAATATTTAATCGTAGGCTTTTAATAAAGTAATCGAGCTTGCTTTTGATACGAAAAAAAAAATGTCGATAAGAAAAACTGAGTAGCAGCTAATTTTTTTATACTTGTGGATTAGTGACACGGATATCTAAATTACTACTTTCTTTTAGTTTCGTTTCACATGCAGAAGACTGAAAAGTATTATTGTATAAAATGCAAGGAAGTTCTAAAAAAAACAATATCGATTCCTAGATAGAAAGCATTAAAGCTGTAATATTATTCTGTCAGTAACGTCTGGGCTGGCAAGAATAAATCTCTATCAATCTATGTTATTTACTTGAAGTTGTAAAGAAATAGAAGCAAGTATAGCACAACAGAATCCTATTTAAAGTACTAGATATTTTAAGTTAGTATAAAACTACTAGAATTTTATTTATAAATTTTATATAAAAATACTCATTTACGAATATTGTTATTGAAAAAATGTTTTCTTTTATAATTTCATAATCTGTCACGAATTGTTATTTATTTTCAACTGGCTATCCAATAGAAAAAGTTATCAATTCTGAAAAGAACAACATCAAATATTTAAATTATTTTATAAAACTGTTCAAGTGATAAATAAAAATACTGTTTTATATTTAATCAGTTAATATAAAAGCTTTCAACAATAAGCTAACGACTTTGAAATAAATTTCAGAAACTTATTCAACAGTATGTTAAATATTTAAGGACACCATTTACTTCATCCTCACAACACATTGTATCAAACCTACACACAACCTGTACTTTTCATGCGGTTTCAGTTTAACGGTCTAATGTTATGGTAAAACATGAATACACTCCGTGGACTTGTTATCGAAATATGAAGTGTACATTTGAGTAAATACTGGATAATTTATGTGCGGCAGTAAATATGAAATGTGTTATTTGCGGCATGTGGTATAAATAATATGTATTATGTGTCTTTTGTGTATTTACCAATAAAGCGAAACGACAAAGAATACCTCTATAAAAATGTTCTTAAATAAGTGATTGGATTTTTTTCAATATTGTGACTGGAATTTCGTGGAATTTTGATATACGTCGACATTTTAACAATATATTTTTTGAAGAAGGTTTTACATTCTGTCTCATTCCTTTTTATTCTTGAGAAATTATCGAGCAACGAATTGTGAAAGAATAATATATATATATATATATATATATATATATATATATATATATATATTCAGTGTTATATATAAAAGCCTTTGTTAAATAGTTTCTTCCATTATTTTTATTGTATTCCTTTTCAATAAATTTTCTGATTCTTATCTAATTTGTTCATTCCTTTAATGAAACATTTTATATTTTTTTAATTCATTTAATAATTTATTACTTTTCTGTATGTATGTATATATATATATATACTGGAGGGCTCTTCCTCCTACTTGCTTCGCTTGCCGACCTCCGGGTGGAGACCCTCCCCTTACTCGCGTTCGCTGCCTTTCTATAAAAAATGTTACTTAAAAATGTTAATGAATGTTAATATTGATAATAAGATGACATCGTTAATCAACCAAAAAGAGATCACATGATCGCCATCAACCAATCAAAAAATAGATCACGTGACAGCCATCGACCAATCAGAACACAAATAAAATTTATTTGACAACAATAGGGACTGATTTTTATTGTAGAGAAATATATAATTAAATTTTTAATTTTTTTCCTATGTGGAAAAAACATATACAATATTATAGACTCATCCTAATAACAAAAAATTATTTTACTGTAAATAAGTTTACATAATATCAGTTATATATTTTTTAATAAATATAATTATATCACTTATGTTTAAAAAATTTATGAGTCTGTAAGAAGAACTATATATAAAAAATAGACTTGTAAATAATTACAGATTCTTCAAACTCTGAGAAAAAAAATTGTATTATATCTCGAAATGTGCGGCTGTAAATTATCATAAAATATTTGAATTCTGCCAAGAAATCATAAATCTGTACAAACAAATCTATATTAATATATAAATATGTAAACAAAATAGATTATGTATAAGAAAAAATCATGTAGTTTTATTAAGAACTATATCTCAGAATTTAAGCATGTAAATTTACATAGTGTCAAAAAAATATGTATTACTAAAAAGGCTGTGTGTGGAAATATGACACTGTAAACAATCACTAAGTGTCAAAACTCGTAAATGAAAAATTCATATGTCTATACAGAAAACTGAATTTTGAAATATAAGCCCGTAAATCAAGATATGTCTGATACCCACAAAAAAATCGTGTGTCCACACAAAGAATTGTCTGTCAAAATATTGGCCTGTAAACAATAATAGGCCATTAAAACTAAGAAAAAAATATTTTTGTATGTACAGAATGTTTTTTTTATACTGAGGCCTATAAATTAACATAAAGTATTTAAACTGTATATAAAAACTTTGTATGCCCATACAAAGGATTGTATTTCAAAACATGGTCCTGTAAGCAATCCTAGATTGTCTGAATGAGAATTGAAATTGTATTTCCTTACATAGAAGTATGTATTTAGGTATAGGTTTGTAAATTAATATATCTAAACTAAACAAAAAAAAAATTATATTCATACAGAGGACTGTATCGAGATATGTAAACTCTATAGAGAAAAAATTCTATTCATAAAAAGACATATCAAAATATGGGCCTGCAAGCAATAAAAAAGTGTTCAAATTCAGAATAAAAAATTTGTGCTTGCCTACAGAAAATTATATTTCTATGTATGGGCCTGTAAATTAATATAAAGCGTCTAATCTCAACCAAAAAAAATTCTGTACCAATACAAATCATTATATGATAATATATGACCCTTTAAATAATTATAATTTTCTTAAACAGTTAGAAAAAAAAATTTGTACCTTTATATATGACTTTACTTTAAAATATGGGCCTATAAATGAATGTAAGTTATCTGAACTCTGAAGAAAAATATATTTTGTTCATATAGATGATTGTATTCTAATATGAATCTGTAAATTAACATAATGTGTCTAAATTATAGAAAAAGTCTTTAAAATAATCGTATGCTGAAACATAAGCCTGAAAATAATAACAAATTGTCTCAATTTTGAAAAAAATGTTATTTGTACATAAAACTGTATTTCGAGACAAAAGTTTATACACTAACATAGTGCGTAAAATCTGTAGAAAAAAATCGTGTGTTCAAATAAGAGTCTATTTATCACAATACATTCCTGTAAAATATCATAAAAAGTTTAAATTCGACAGAAAAAAAGTACGTCCATACAGATAGTTATTTATTGAGATGTGCCTATAGTATATCAAAATGTCGATATAAAATTTTAGAGTAATAAATATCAATTTAATTATGATTTTTGATCTGATATTTATTTTTTAAATACATTTCTTGTATTCAGTTATTAAAAATACACAAGTTATTGTATCAAAATCTATAAACAAGAACAAAGAATATCAAAATATAATATATTCGAATAAAGTAAATAAGAAACAGATAGAATTAAAATTGTATATAAAATAATTTAATCATAACCATTTTTTACTATTCCTATTAAAAGTCTACGTATATTCCATGTTTTAAATACACAAATTTAACCATGAAAAAAAACTGGAACTTTAATAATGTACTTCAGTTAGTATTGGTACATCATTTCTAAATTTCTATATTTTTAATATTTATTTAAAACATATTTTAAAAGCAGTTCAGTACGAAAATTAAGTATATAATTTAATTTAAACAATTTTCAAGTCTAGGTAGTTTTTACTAAACCAGCAATATACATTTAATTTTTTTTTCAGGAAAACTTTACAAACTAGTAAAGTACTTGAACATAAAACTAAATATAATATTAACGTTCTACCCTGTATGTAGTAATGTGCACTTCGTTAGTATATTTATATAATATACAATTAGAAATTCAAGTAGCGACCGTAAATATAAACACGTGTAAATTTCTGTACACAGAAAGAAAAGTAGGCGTCATGGAGTGTTCACACATCTACTTGTTTAAATATTATTTACTAAGAAAATATGGAAATACGTGACTTCGTGATGGCAATATAATTTCAGAACTAACTCTTTGCTACTATATTGCAGAACAATTTTATATATATATATATATACATTTTCAAATTGGTTCTACCAAGTTGAAATATTCTGTGATATTTGCAGACACGTACTTCCTTCTCTGTTTGAATATATGATTCTTTTCTGGAGAGTTTAAATACTCAATGGTAATTTATACTACCTTATCTCGAAATATAGTTTTCTGTACAGATAGATTAATTTTTTCTTCAAAGTTTGTACACTTTATATTTAGACATACAACTCTGTTTACCAACACAGGATTTTTTCTGTACAGTTTAGATACAATATGTTAATTTAAAGGTCCATATCTTTAAGATCTTGTCCTATATATGTTTTTTTTTTCTACAAAGTTAAAAATATTTTATATTATTTTACAAATTCATTTCTTGAGAAACAATCCTATGTATGGACAGAAATTTTTTTCCTTCACAGTTCAGACAATGTTCAATTATTTACAAATTCATATTTTCATGTAGAAAACACATATTTATTTCACATAAGTTTAAAAAAAAATAATGACGTTTTAGAAAACAAAAGTAGATAAATTTTATTCAGTGTCACTTGTATACACTTGTTATGTTCTTTGAAAACTTCTAGGAAAATTAATTTTCTGGCTTCGTAAATTAGGATCACAAAGATGATTAGTAAGGCAATGTGACGTCTCCTGAGCATATTTTGTGCTGCACTGCCGTGCTTTTATACGTTCAAGTAAGAATTTGCGTCAATTTGATATATAATAAACATAATGAAAAATTATATAAAATGAAATCTATCTGACTGCGTAAAATGAGATCGCGTAAATCAATACCGCATATAAAAAGTGCAGCGTAAATAGAGGTATAATTTACCGCATAAAAAAAATTCGTGTAAAAAAAGTCCCGCGTAAATTGAGGGACGAGTATATATATATATATATATATATATATACATATGCTGCCTTTCCTTTTGCTTTAATTTCACATGATTCCAGAGCTACAGTGTGAATCCAAGAATTAAATTGCCAAAACTCGTATGTATGTATATATGTATATATATATATATATATATATATATATATATATATATATATATATATATAAATTATATTTTTCTAACAAAAAAAAAACTACGAAAAACAGTCTGTATACGCAAGATACTATTGTATATTTATAAATGTGCTCAATACTTTATAATATTCAAAGCTCACAACAATTTCGCACGAACAAATATCTCAACCGCCAACACTTCTCGCATTGTATTCTTCATTCTTCATCGTTGTTAGAGCAACACATCTTACCTAATACAACAAACGGCGATACAATTTATTTGATACTTTCGACATTTATATTGTAACCCTTAACTTCATTATATCATCTTTATTCTAGGGAATAACAGACAGTGCAGTCGGGTATTACATCGTAAAATATATCATCTTTTCCCCCAAACAATAACAATTTAACAAATAGTGTAGCCTGAACCCACAATATATAAGTACGTGTAGCTGCAAAATAATCGATATACAAGTGAAATGTGCTTTGTTGGTTGTTTTACTGTTTGAACTCTTGAATATACATACATTCATACATACATTCATACATACATTCATACATACATACATATATACATATATATATATATATATATATATATATATATATATATATATATATATATATATATATATATATATGCATGTGTATGGCAAGATCATAAACTGACGTTATTGTCTAGTGTCTGCATGCTAGTGACACTAAAAAGTTTGAAACCCGTTTAAAATTGTTTCATAAATTTCATCAACTCCGTTACTGAGAATCTAGTCAATATAAGCGACGTTATATTAAATTACTTTATGTCTAGTATTTTCGATAGAACAGTAATGTGATTGTTTTAATGTTGGCATACGTGATTGCATTTTGTGTTACTATCATGAATTTTCTTGTTGACGATATGTACTCTGTTTATGTTTAATTCTTTTTTGTATATTGAATACATCGTTTGTTTTAATATTTATTTAAAATTGTATATACATACATAAACTTTTATGATTTCATATTATAGATAATTCTAATTCTTTGTTTTTGAAAGAAGTACTTTTTTAATTGTAAAAATTTACTGTGTAAAATTTGATGTATTTTTATTTTGCAGATATTTTGATGAATTGTATGAAAAGAGTTTAAATAATTTGTTTAAAAGAAATTAAATTTAGTATTGAAATAGAACTTTTAAATAGGTTTAAAATGGAATATGAAAGAACAAGAATATGAAAAGTTGTAAAAATTATTATTATTAAATTATTAGAATTAAATTATACAACTAATATTTACCTATTGATCGTATTTAAAAAAAATTCTTGATTTGTAAATAAAGACAAATATACAAACACAAATATATTAAGTTGGTAGAAAAATAATTGCGGTTTATAACCTTCAAATTCATATACATTTGTCTCAACTGAAATTGACTATATTAATAGAAATAATCACCATTAGAATCGACACATTTTTACCAACTTATCCCTCAAAGCACCCTCACGCCTTCAGTTGGTCGTTATGAATGGAAGAAGAATGACCGCAACCTTCTTTATCTTCATGGCTCTCGAAGGCACAGTGCACTGCTTAACAGTACCCACACCAAAAGAATCGTTTAGTTTACGAACAGTTTCTGTTGCTTTACCACTCGTTTTGAACTCATATAACAAATCGCTCTTATTTGCTTTTTTCCATCTTTAATTCAATAGCCCAATTTTAAGCAAAATTAATAAGTCGATATTATCAAAATACAAATCGAAAAATGCACTTTAAAATGATATTAACATGAACGATGAAATGACACTTTCATTGAAAAAAAGTAGGATTACAATTGAGGAAACAAAATCTGCAATTATTTTCCTACCATTCTAATACATTTTTCTATGTATATGTATATAAATATATATATATATATATATATATATATATATATATATACTTGTGAGCAAAAGAGAGTGTGTGGGTGTGTTTATAAATTATAAACAAAACATTAAAAAGCTGTATACTAGGAAAAAGATGAGAGGAGTCGAATGGAAACAAACATGAATTACGGATATACTAATAAGAAATTGAAGAATTTAAAAGAATAAGACGTATATCAAGAATTATATGTAATAGATTTATATTAGTAATTGTTGACTAGAAACCAAAAATATAAAAAAATTCAGAGAAAGATGATGAGCAAGTGGGTAATAGATAACACAGAACATTATTTATTTTTTGTAAAAAAAATAAGCTTTGGAGATATTGTATTATTTAAGATCGAAATGAAAATCCGTTATTCACGAGTGCATTTTCAATGAAAATGATTATATATATATATATATATATATATATATATATATATATATATAATGTTTCAATTTAATATCCGGACAAAGACCATTGATGTTCAGTCATTTTGAAGTCCATATTTCAGTCTCGTCCGATTTCGCTCCACATAGGTCACATAACGATGTCAGTTATCTTACACCAAACCAATCACAATCGTTTAATAGAGGTCATTGATTGAATATTATCTCCGGTTCTCTCTGTACGCCTTTCCATATAGTACACATAAATTCCGAAAGTTTAACATTCGACAAAGTGTACACACGGCCGCTAGACTGGCAATGAGTGATAATTTAGCATCTGAGTGTGCGTTAAGTGGGCGTTATTGAGTATTTGATATGTTTTATGAGCGTCTATTTGAGCCTTAACGATTGCCGCATCGCGATAACGAACTATAAATCGTATTGCGATCTGGCCGGAGCGCAGACGATGGATTCGCACACAAACATACAATCAAACATGTATATATACATTGATATATATATATATATATATATATATATATATATATATATATATAAACGATACAATAGTCGGTGCATTAAAATGTCGTATGAAATCATGTTAACGTGATTCACGTTTATCGTCATGTTTGATTTGGTACATACATTCGTACATACGTGTTTGTTTGATGTAAAATACATATGAACTCGATGCATATATCAAAGAATTATTGTTTTGTTCACGCTTTTGTGAATTACACGTAGCACGAAATTATATATTATAATGATTAACTAAAGATAATAAGGCTTTTTCAATTCGTTCACTGTTTAATGTGTTTATTGGAGCTAATCATGTGTATTAAATGACAAAGTAAATTTTGTTTTGAGTGGGTAATGTGTCACAAAACCTATCGATCGATCCGATGACCGAAACACGTTTATTCAAACATAATCTATTTTCGTATGTATAACAAACTTGTTATGTTTTTCAAGTTTGTTTTTCGAAATATTCAAGCGAACAGATTTAGTGATTTTGTAATATTTTGTGTGTACGTATTTGCTCTTTTTATTAAAAAATGTAAAGTAATAAACGTTGTAAATAATTTTTTACTGATAGTTTATTTTTTCATCACACAAAATCTCAGTAAATCATTTTTAATTATTGTTTATATACATTTCAATGGCAATTTTATTATCTTCAGAGGAAAAAATTGAGAAATCTCACAATTTGTCTGTTGGATGAAAAAATAATTCATTTGTGAAAGTGAATTTGGTCAGTGTCAGGACTGTATTCTAATCTAAATAATAAGGATTTTAACTTAAAAATAATAAAAAATAATGACATCACCATATACTAAAAATTACTGATTATTTTTTTAATAAATAGTATATAAATCTAGTCGTGTTTATATTATATATACTTTTTATTAACCGTTTGGAGCCGGGGAAGAGAAAAGGCTGCCTAAATTTTTTAACAAACATTTTTTAATTAATTGGGCTTCTTTTATCGTAAACAAAATTAAAATTTCAAATTTATCAGTTACAAGAAAAAATTTGTTAATTCAGATTAACCATTAAAAATTGCACATCTATCTGATATATCATGGAAAATCGTTGGTAATATTCAGGAAAACATAAATCTCTTGATTGGAAACATATAATTCGAAACGGAAAAATTGATCACAATTGAAAATTGTTTTAAATTTAAATAATGTATATGTAATATATATATATATATATATATATATATATATATATATATATATATATATATATATAGAATAAATGTACATTTAATAAGAAATTTAAATCAAAAATATGGGTTTAAATGAAAATAAAATATAATCAATATTTAAAAGCTGAAAATTCACATATTTGATTTTTTTTAAAAAAATATACTGAGTTAAGTATATAAAGAATAGTATACATCTATAACACATTAATATTCATAAAATAAAAATATGTACATGCACCTGAATATATTTTATCAATTTACGTTTATGTAATTGACATGAAGTCGATTTTCTTAGACATAGTTCACTTATCATCAATCATTATGACAGGATATTTATAAATTTTCAATGTTTATATTTGATTTATTTGAGACATATAAAAAATATTAGTTTTCTCATAAAAATATTTTCTTAAAACATGTTGATAATATAATATAATATAGAATAAAATCAGAAGGATCACATATTTTAAATTTTTTAATTAAATATCATATTTTAAATTATAATTTAGTTGTTTTTTTTTTCGTATAAAAATATTATTTACTTTTCTAAATAATATTAAATTCCGTTTTTAAATTTTATTAGTAAATGTTTCATTTTGTCTATATTTTATTTGTTTGTAAGTTTTGTAGATTTACGATAATAATATATTTGCTTAGGGTAAGTCAGTCCGATTGCAAAGATTTTTTTCTGAAGGAAACTTATTAGACTTGTAACATATTTATCAGTTTAATCTGTTATTGAATACAAACACTGAAAAATAAGCTATGTGGCAGATTTAAGATTTAATCATTTATAATTTTTAATTCTTATATTAAAAAATAAAATATTTACTTTCATATTTTTTCTTTTCGTTTTTTTTTATTATCTTTCTTTTTATTTATATTATTTATTCTTATCTAACTTTTAGTTTAGAGTCTTATTTTATAAAATATTTTTTCACTCATCTAATGTCATACTTTATCCAAAAAAAATCTGACTAAAAATGTTCAATAATTTATTATTCTCACTTTTTTTATTATTGCTTATTCGTATATCAACGACAGTTCTATAAACTTCAAAGCACTAAGGTGCAGAAAAGTATATATATTCTATATCTTACCTCTCTCGCACCTAACCACAAATCTGAGAAAGTGAATTTAATACCAAAAATTATATTATAAAATACCTTCTTATTTAGTTTCTTAACAATAAAGATAAGAAAATTAATGTATAGTAAAATTACCTCATTCTAGATATCTATTAAATGATTTAAAAAGGAAAATAATAGCTTCAAAGTAAAATCAATGAAAAATTAATTAAATGTAATAGTAAAGAAAAAGTAGTATTAAAGTAAATAAATTTAGCAATAGAACATGACACATATATATATATATATATATATATATATATGTGTGTGTGTGTGTGTATGTGTATTGCACATTTAGTGAAATTTAATTTATTCGTAGAATTTATTCATCTGAACGTTCTTTTTATTCAATTTCGTACGGCAACCCATAAATTATTAATTTTCCGCAAGATTATTAAAAAATAATAAACACCGGCCTACACACGAACTCCGCCTCTGTCAAAAGCGATAAATTATATAAACGTCCGAAACATTTACTTGTTGTTTTTACCGGGTTTCAGCCGAAAGAAATAAAAGACGAAAAAAAGGTACGAACGTGTATCGTTGCACTCGACTAATATTTTTCCACACTATTCCAATTATTACACCATCCAAATATCCATCATTATTGACATCTCTTTTTTTCGTTGTACAATAACCTTCACTTAAACTCGCAAGCCGGCAATTGATTTTTTGCATCCATAAATCTAATACGTACCCATAAATTACGTGAGCCAGAGTTAATTAACAACGTGAAATAAAGATAAATCGATATTGATATAAAATTGATGTGTACGCAAATATGGATGTATAATTTCTTTACAGAGGAGGAGGCAGGCACACACATTAATATACATTTAGATTTGTCTGTCTGATAGAATATGCTTGTAACAACCACGACGGTAACATAACATGCAGTCTAAGCAACGTCGCCCCAAGCTATTCACTCAGTTTTCATGCTTTGCCTCTACCCAAACATCTTATAGCATATGAAGTGCTTTTTCTAGTGTGCAAGATATATATATATATATATATATATATATATATATATATATATATGTGTGTGTGTGTGTGTGTAAGAAGATCGTTTCGCTTATAAAAATATTTGTTTCTCGTGTAAACAAAATTATTTTCTCTTATAATCAGATCATTAAATATTAAATATACGTACGAGATGAAAACTTGTATACATATTTTTTCTATAAATATTACTATGTCGATTTTCAGATTCAATATTGAACCATATGTAATTTTTGAACACTATTTACTTGATGTTTATTAAAAAGAAAACATTTACGTTTTTTCACTCTTAAAAAAATGAATCCTTGTTTCAAATAACTTGATATTTTCAAATATTTTTTTAAAAAAACAACATATTATTAGGTTGGTGCAAAAAGAATTGTTTTTTTCATTTTAAGTTTGGCGCCGATTTTTCTATTTACCGTTATCTTTCGTTACAGTCATGTGATTTATCATTGTAAATAATGAAATTAGCACTATTGATTTCAGCTTATGGTCTATTGTTTTCATTCTTTAGTATTGTTGAATATAACCTCTTAAATTGGTTATGGCAAAAAAGTAAATTCGCGCGATTTTGTTGTATGAATTTAAATTCGAACGTATAGCTACAGAAACTGCTCGAAATATCAAATTTGTTTTTAGTGAAGAGTCAATTAGTGAACGTACAGCTCAACATTGATTCCAAAAATTTCGTAGTAGAAACGAAAGTCTCGATGATGAGGAGGGTTGTGGATGTCCTTCAACTATAGAAAAGAATGATTTAAAAACCATTATTGAAGCAAGCCCACGTAAAACAACTCGAGAGGTGGTAAATGAAAAAAATTTTGATTATTTAACAGTCGTTCGACATTTGAGCCTAATTGGAAAATCAGAAAAGCTGGATAAATGGATGCCGTGTAAACTAAACGAGCATCAAGTAATTTGGTGATAAAAAATCTAGTCTGCTCTTCTTTTTCGTAACAAAAATGATCTCTTTCTTGATCACATTGTCACATGTGATGAAAAGTAGATTCTCTACAAAATCTGAAATGATCATCACAGTGGCTACACCGAGGAGAAGCACCAAAACAGTTTCCTAAACCGAAGCTTCATGAAAAAAAGAGTATGCTCACTGTTCGGTGGACGGCAAGTGGCATATTCACTACAACTTCTTATATCCTGGTGAAACAATAACATCAGAAAAATATTGTCAGGAAATTGAAAAAAATGTATGAGAAGTTGCATCATTTACGGCCAATATTAGACAATCGAAGAGGACCGATTCTGCTTCATGACACGACTTACAAATAACATTAAAAAAATTAAATGAACTGGGTTATGGGACCTTACCTCACCCACTTCATTCTCTGGATCTATCTCCGACAGATTATCATTTTTTTAAACATTTGAGTAATTTCCTACGAGAGAAGCTTTTCAAAGATCAAGCATCAGTTCAGAGCGCTTTCGATGAATCCGTTAATTTCAGAATTCCAGAATTCTATCTTGTAGGAATAAACAAACTTGTTTCCCGTTGAGAGAAACGTGAGCAGGCCAGTGGTCTTTATTTTAATTAATGAATACAATTTTTAACTAATATGCGTGTCTTTATATTCGATACGTAAAACCGCAATTATTTTTGCACCAATCTAATAGAATTAAACACTCACAATTACCTTTTATTGCTTTTTATAATTTTAAATATTTCATTTATACAACAGACAATTTGCAATGTTCAATATTTGGAAAAAAGATTTCATTATGCGTATAATAAATTCAATTATGAATCAAAAGTAACAATAAATCAATTGATAAATGATATCATTTTTCATCGGTTCAATTAATCAATTAGTTGAGAATACAATGAACGTAATACGAACTTACACAAAGACCTTGCGTTCGTTTGTTTACAAATTCGATCACACACATACGCTTATATATATATATATATATATTCGAATATATATTTGAAACTGTGCCAATCCGACCATAGATATTTTTCATAAGATTTTCGAAAAAAATCCAAGTCAACCAGTTGACATATTCGAATAAACCGCAACTACAAAAAATATTACTGAATCTATTTAATCAAAGTTAAGCTTCGACTTTAAATAAAATCCGAAAACTAGACTAGAATTTATTTTCTTAAATATATATGTGCGTGTGTGTGTGTGGTTAGATTGTATTATCTGCAGCTCATTTTTAAAAATTTATTATAAACATTTGTTTGTAGAACGATTTATAATTATGAATTGTATGATCGAAGGAAGGAAAATTTATTTTTCAAATAGATACACTGTGATTTTGCAGAATACAAATGATTTATTAATGTTTTGCATGCAATAGAAACATGCAATGTTTATAAGTTACAATAATGACAGTTGTATACATTTATATATGTATATATATATATGTGTATGTGTGTGTGTGTGTATGTATGTATAAAAGAAGATTAATATTTTGTATAGGTATAATTATTGAAGAATTTCTAGCAGATGAACCTATAATGAAACGTATAACTGGATTTATTTATTTATATAAAGAAAATAATCGTAGGAAAACAATGATTTTTTTTATTAAAGTACAAAAATCTAATACTAGAGGGAAATTAAAATGAAATAAGAAGATAATTTATCATTTTGTATGAATAATATGAAATTTCATTTTATATAACGTAGGAATATTATCTGAAAAATTATAAAAAATATTATGTACAGTGTAGATAGAAACAGATCCTATTTTTTTTATATAGCGAGGATTAGAAACTGTTGGAATACATGCAGTCAGATGGAAGTAAAAGATTAATGTTTTTAATATTTAATGAGATTTCACAAAAAAGGTAAAAAAAATCCTTTTCATTCAGGATTATTTTTATGATTTATCATTATAATCATAATATTATGGTATAAGGAAAGTTTTTATGTTTAGATTATTGTTTTATTTGTGGAAGATAATTATTATTATTATGTATAACAAATTGAAAATATTAATAAAAAATTATTAAAAATTATTCATATGTTTGATACTCAGTTATAAAATTAACAGAATACTCATTATAAACTCTTTTTAAACTGATTTTTTTGGACGTGGGGCTGCATCCTGACAACCTTCTTGGTGGGAAAAATATAAGAATTTATAAAGAAAATAGATTTTATGAAGTATAAAAAATAAATGCATACAGAATTTTTATTAAGATCATTAACCTCTTTGACTTTTATGTACTTAATCCATCAGTGGTCTCTTGAGCAATAAATTACATATTATCATAAATAAACTTTTGTTTAATATTTAATATCCCAAAAAACTGAAAATCACTTGGAACTAAATCAGAGCTATACAGTGAGTGATCCAGCTACTCAAGAACATAGATCTTGAAATCACTAATTTGTTTCATTAACCGTATAAGATCGAGCATTATCTTGAAACAGAATTAGACCCTCGAAAATTTGAATGTTAACTTCAATTCTCGAAAGTTCACATTAACTGTTATTATTTATTGTTTCTTCTTTAGGTGAGAAATGAACCAAAATTGTATTTTCCATGCCATCATCTACTTTTCTGCAAAAATGTTGAAAGTCTTGAGTTGGAAAATGATTGAAGAAAATGATGGTGAATACATAATTGATTAATAAAAGCGTTTTCTGCGAAAAATAATCACCTGAGTTTCAATTTCAAATCGTTTATGAAATTTTGCACTGATTCAATATATATATATATATATATATATATATATATATATATATAAATATATATATATATATATATATATATATATATATATAAATATATATATATATATAGTGTACACTTGTGACATAGACTCTCAATGTGTTACCAAGAAAACAAACTAGTCACAATAGAACTAGATCTAAATGTGTTTGATCTGTCTCACAAATTGAACGTACCATAGTATTGCGCGTGATGTAATTTTGTATCACAATTGAACTTTGGACAGCTGATTAGGTTGTGATTCGTTTCCTTGACGTTCGCTCGCGGCAAAGTCGAACAACTGTTCTCACTTTTATGCGCGGATGATTGTTACAGACACACGTACGTTAAGGGTGTAACGAAGGAGCGGATACAAGAAAAGAAAAAGAACACGAGCGACGGCGACGGCTCGCATCGTGATGGCGCTTTGATTTAATTTGAATTTACTCTTTTGTGATGTGACTTTTTGTCGAGAGGATGGCATATCCGTACATCAATGTTGAAATATCCTGACCGTGTAATTGGATTATAGACTTTTTTGTATGTGATTACGTTCCCGGTTTATACGTTACGAAATATTTACATGTTTGGAATTATTGTAAAATCGGTGACGGTGACGTTCTGTTCTAGCATTTGTACGTACGTTTTAAACATCTATGCATATATATATATATATATATATATATATATGTATGTATGTATATATATATATATATATGTATGTATATACACCACCTACACACACACACACACACACACACACAGATGTATGTGTACCTACATTGATGTTTCATTGCTGTCTGTTTGATATTTCGATTTGTTCGGATTTAGAATTGGATTAAACTTGTATTTTTGTTGATTTAAAATCAGGTTACGTTTGATGTACAATAACAAACGTAATACTTTTTTTTAATTAAAATATAATTGAGGAATGTAATGAAGTATGTATGGTATTAATAATTAATTTAAAATTTCGAGTTTTACGAAAGTTATATAAAATGGATTAATAAATTCATGGATTTGAATACATATTTCATTAGAATTTTAAATAATTGTTACAGATTAATAATCTTTGATATTATTCTAGTTTTATACTGATGTTCTATACTTAAATGCTAAAAATATTAATTTTTATTAATTGTATAATAACGACTCGAAGATCTGTTTTGTATTTATAGTTTTCAAGAGAATGAATAAAATATTTTTTTCTTATTTCTGAAGAAATAATGATTATTTCTCTTATAAATTAAATAGTTAATTTTTTATTATATTTTTTGAAATTTTGTTTATAATGCTAGTGAAACGTTTTAATATTAATTAAGTATATAAATGAATAAAAAAATTCGTCTGTGATAACTAAACACAGATATACTAATCAGTTACTACATTTCCACATAAAGTTCTTATATAAAAAGGACTGAAATTGGCATCGTTACTACTTGTTACAGCTCAAAACGATGTCCTTTCACAAAAACTTTGACTTCACTCTGAAGACATTCAACTATTAGTTTACCAAACCGTCTGAAGATGTTTTTTGTTTATCGAAGACAATGCACATGTAGTCTGCATGTTCAATTTCTCAAACACCTTTAACCATACAAGAAAATCAGTCCGCTTTTTAGCACAGGGTTGTAGTAAAGATAGACTGGTGTAGTAACGGCATCATCGGTTGTGGTGTTGGTCGTTACTTCTTCCACCCACATAACATCGTGCACAAACATAATCCCGCATCGTTTTCCCACTGAGCCTGTCAGCGGCTGTCCGCTCATGTCTACTGTAGGATTATTGTAGGTTTGGGTACCACCACTATCTTGAGACTACGATGACGACTAGTCTGTGCACAGGCAGCAATTTTTTGAAATGACCAGGGCTTAGAGTAGCTCGTAAATAAATTATTATGTAATTGCTGGAATGAGGAATTAACTGCTTATAGATTTTAATTAGAGTTAATCCTGATAATGAGTGATGATAATCAAATCGTTCTGTTTATAATAAGTTTTGTATTAAAAGTTTTCTCGATAATATTATTCTCCCTCTTACAAAACTTGAGTTTGCCTTTCAGTTAATTAATCTCTATTGTTTATTTTTTAATCTACCAGTAATCCTCGATATAAAGTTTTTTTAAAAAAAAATTGTTTTTCATCAAAAAGTATATTATGAAACAAATATGTTTTAAATAAATTAATGAAAATTTCACTCTTTTCTTCATAAATTAACTTTAAATACCTGCACTTTATTTTTGTAAACAATACGGATATTTTTTTCAATAAATCTAATTTTTCATTAAAATCAATTTTAAGAAAAGACTATATTATTATTTTAATTTAAATATAACATATATATATATATACATATATATATATATATTAATTAATAATATTTCCTAATTTTTTAATAAGTATTTTATAAGTAAGATTTTGTTTAAAAAATGTATTAATTTCATTGAAACAATTCTTTGAAACTATTTATTAAAAAATCGAAAATTTAATTTAATTTAGTTTAATTTGTGTAAAAAAAATAATTTAATTTTGTTCAAAATTAAATTAAAAGAAAAAACTTTCCTATTACTCAGGATGGTCTGATTAAAATGGTCTGGATTAAAAGCCTTATTGAAAGAATGAATATTTTAAAAAAAGAAAATTCTATAATTATTGAAAATTTCCATTTGAAAAATAAAAAAAAATGTTGTATATTTATGAATCAAAATTAAAATAAAATCTTAGATATTTTTTTGAAAAAAAAACAGAATTCTTAATCACAGCTTTTGAATTTATAAATGTCATATTTTTATTTTTCATTTTATGTTCTTATTTTTTGTGCGCTATGTATTTAGACAAAAACTAAATCTTATTATTTTTTAGTTAATAAACCTGATTTTTTAAGATTAGTCAATCTTTTTTAAAATATAGAATGACTCAATGATGAGTTCAATTTTACAAAAACCTTAGAACTGGAACTTAATAAAAAATCCAGCAAACATTACATTCTGTGAAACAAACTACAAAATATCCGAACGTGAACTTTTAAATTTGTTAATGTTTCATTTTCAAGTTAATAAATGAATATCCAGAATATGTTTAAAAATTTAGTTTACGCCATATGCGAACGTGCTCGAATTTTAAATTAACATTTACCGAACATGTAAAACCTCACAAAAAAGGTTAACTGTACCGCCTGTGTCTGTGACAAGTATCTCACACTGCCACTGGATGACTGCCTACTTGCCTGTCTGCCTGCCAGCCAGCCAACGAGATGGTGACGAAAAACAGCATCATCGAAGTCTGTGGCGTCAGCTACGACTCCTGTCGGATACAGCGCCCCGGGGACATGAGCGTCCTCTAGTATTCGACCGACCGCCACGTCAGCGCGACCCTTGTGCATCGTCCGGTAGTACTAGCTCCATACCACCCGGGTTTTGTTCTACTCATTCTCTTCTTTACACTCGTTCTGTGCTCCATATTTGAAACTGTGGTACATTGATGTTCATGTTAATGTTGAAATATTCTTTTCCAACTGTTTTATTCATTCTTTTTAATCCATTTGCTTGAGACATTCGTTCACTGTTCTCATACAAATACACATATGATAAATAATTCTTTAAATAATACACATTCTTCTTTTTATTATGAATAAATATGACTTATAATTTATTTATAAAATTTCATATCTTCATCCAATAATGATTTTAAAGTTACAAGCAACATACAAAGTTACAAATGTTGGATAGTAAATCTTTATTTTAAACTAAAAAAAAATAGAGATGAAAATGTAATAAATCTATTCCAAACCAACGAAATGTACGCTATACATCTCTTGGTTTATTTTTGAAAATAAGCCATAGCATGAAAAACTTTTACTAGAATTCTAAAAAGCAAAAATATGCTCAACTGCATTTTGTTATATAAGGGGAAAGTCAAAAAGTAAAGTTGAATTTTATATTTGAAAATTTTTAGAATTAATAATGATTTACTCAACACGAATTCTTAATTTGTTAAATTGTTAATAAATATCTTATAGGATTTTCAATAAAATGAGAAACTAAATGTTTCTTAATTCTTATCGCCCCAAACATTTAAACTCATGATAGAGAACTTCATCAAGAAAGTATTTAAATAGTAAAAAACTCTTATTCCCTAATACATACAGGAAATTCATTGTCATTTTCCTATAAAATTCTCTCTTACTCCGATTAAACAGTTTTCTCCAATACAGAATCCAAAAGATAATTAATTATGGGACTAAATGCAAAAAAGCAACAGGAATTGTGTACAAAAGTAGTCTTAATTAAGATCTTAAATGTTAGTTTTTTTTAATTAAAAAAAATATTTTGCTTTTCTACTTGCCCGTGTAAATTTATTATATTTTTTTAATATTATTCCATTACAGCTTTAAATGAAATATGTATTAATATTCACAAAAATATTAAAAATATCAGTTTTTTAGAAAACTAATAGAACAATTTTCAAACCAAATTAATTCAAATATTTGTCTTTCGTTGTCTCCTACATTATTTACAAGGAAAATATGTATTGTAGAAGTTAGATATTTTATACTCGCAAAATAATATTAATAAAAAATTAATTAGGAGAAATCCGGTGAAATGGATGAAATCTGCATAAAAAAATTAGATTTTTTTTATTTATTGCATTCCAGCTGTTAAAATGTGTAATACACTGCATTTTCTCTGACCCGTAGTTTTAAAATTAATACTTTTTTCATCTGTATTATACAATGTATACCATTTTTTTATGTTATATACTGGAGTTTATTCTTATCTTATATTAATTAACATAAATCAGAGAGAAGTCGAATAATATATTTACTCATTCTTTCTGATCACAAGATTAAAATAATAGGAAAATAATTTAGTACTCTGTGTATAAGACTTCCATAACTTAAAAAAATTAATATCTTTCTTATTTAATATTATCACAATACAGTTCTGAAACTGTGGCTAAATCCAATTTCAAAAAATGAATTCTTTTTCACCCCACACACATTTTTAATAAATTATTTTTGATTTTTGCTTATACGAATTTTGATAGCGGTGGCATTATCTTCGAGCGACAAATTTGTGAACTAAATAAATTAATTTGTGAAATTTATTTAATAGTGTTTACAGATATGAGTTTAATGAATGATTCTGTTGCTTATAAACTTCTTTTTTCACTGATTATTTATAAAAAAAAACGTATAGAACATAAATTAAATAAAAAAAATATTTGTAACTATTTATCAATTGTGAAAAAGTTAGGTGTATTGATGTATATAAACCTAAAAAAAATATAATTTAATATGAATTAAGATATTTAGACAATCAAAATACAAAAATCCTGTGTTGTTTTAATTAAGTAGCTTTACTATCTTATGTAGTTTTTATGATTGCATGATATAAAAATAGTTGATACACACTATATAAATGATATACATCTATACGACTAACACAATGATTTATTAATCATTTTCGTTTATTTCGAATCTAAAACTACAATAAATATATCAGTTTTTATTAAAAAAAATGTTTGAAATTTACAACGAATTTTGTCTTTTAAATTGTTCTAAAAAAAATAAAATATTTCATAAATTGTATTCAAGAGTTAATCTTCATAAAAAATATTTCCTGTCAGTAAAGGTTTGATAAATTTATTTTTTAAAAATATCCAGTTTCACTAGTAAAATATTTTCCCATTTTTAAAAGTGATTAATTCGAAACATTATACAAAGAAACCATATCGATTTAGAACCATTCTTCTCACTTTACCACCACTGTCAACATTCACGTGACCGTGAATATATCACAAGTGTAACAGCAGCCCTTACAACAGTCAGTCGTCGGCCGGACCACCCCGACCGCGAAATCCGTAATCCGACGATGTCAAAGGGTTGGCTCCAATCAGTTACACGGTGCGTCGTCCTGTCCCACCGGCCAAGTTTATACTGGATTATGATGTCATATTGGAACGGACTGCTTTTATCTGCTCGTCCATGTCTGCGTATGTGGTATATGTATTCGTGCATATACATATGTGTATCTTCATATATATATATATATATATATATATATATATATATATATATATATATGTGCATGTATTTACGAAAGTGTGTGCGTATTGGATTTTGTGTTTTGAATCACCTTAGCTGCGGATTTATTCTTGGTTATTTGTGCTCTGGGTGTATCTCATTCCTTTATGTTTTTTGTGCATTTTCTAGCAAAGGTTTATTCTTTCTTCTCTTTTCGTTTAAAACGAAAGTATGTCAGGATATGTTGGAAACCCATGTGAATCATTTCACATATATAAAAGATCAAAAAGGCATATATCACATAGGAAAATTAATAAAAAGCTCTAACCATTGGATATATATATATATATATATGGCAGTTACAGTTTTAACTTCATATTTTTTTTTAATAAAAGAATACATTTTATTATTAAATATACTTTGAAAATAAAAACTTAAAAATGTAATTTATTTCCTTCTGTGGATTTTCCAACGTAATTTTTTAAGAATCTCTCTATCAGTTAGTTTTTTTTTGATTATAGGTATTTTTAATAAATGAAAGGCAAATAAATAAAAACAGGCCAAAAAAAACCGATTTATAATATTTTTTTATTAAAAAATATGAAAATAATAAAATATCATTTCCTTAAATTCATAAATGCCATGAAATATTTTAGTATGAAAAATGATAATGATTAATAATTGAATACCTTATGCAAAAAAAAAACTTTTTAAAAATTTAAGAAAGCTTTTTAAATTTTAGCTGTTTTTGAAATGAATTTATTCCTAATAGTCAATCACAAATTTAATATTCACTGGTTGATAAAAGGGGTTACTTTAGAATTAAAATTGTACTGAAGTACCATCACTGAATAAAATTGATGTAAAAAAAAGTGATCACACTTTTTGTATACTTGAAACAATTTTTATCTAATAAAAACTGTAATTATTCTTCAAAATATTTAAGAATTTAAGTGGGGTGTTAATTAAACAATAAAACTCTTGTTCCTTATAGAAAATCTTATTGTTTATTTGTCTTAAACAGATATATTTACAATTATTATTAATATAAAATTATAAAACCAAACCTTTTAAAATCTGATTGATAAACTTTTATTAATCAAATAAATAGAAATGGATGTATAAATAGACAATAGTCTAAAAAAAATTATCATTTTTAAAATACTGCCATGATTTTTAACTTATTCTATGTATTTGACTGTATTTAAAAAAAAATAATAATCAAAAAATTTTGAAATACTAATGATACAAAATAGTTAATACTTGTGTTTACATATATATATATATATATATATATATATATATATATATATATATATGTATATATATATATATATCTGTGTGTGTGTGTGTTTGTGATGAAATTTAAATATTTTCTAAGAATATCGAAGAGAGAATGTATGTTCGATATATATTTAAAAGATATGTTATCTTTCATTATGAAAACGATGTCATTCTTCGTTAAGAACGCTTAATGAGTTTTAATCTTGAAAGTGTTTTAAAAATTGATTGATTATAAGTGTAAATTGATTTCGACTCCGATTAATAGATGAAGTGTTAAAAGAAGTATATCAACACCTAAATAGCATTACTGAAGAACAGATTTACGTCTGTTAAGAAACATTAAATCACATAGCTAAGAATACTCAGTTGATATTAATAGCTCATTAGTTTGAATCTGAAATTATTCAGGAAATACTTTGTGTTAAGCACTTAATTAGTTTCTATTTTGATTTTATTGAAAAGTAGTTTGAAATTTTCTTTGTGATGTAATTTAGATTTTTTTTAAATTAAATAAATGTTAATGAAGTTTTGTCCTCGATACATATTGAATTTAAAATTTCAACAAAGTATGAGAAATAAAATCATGTTTGTAGAGATCACCAAACAAGTAATGTTTTTATATTAATCTAATTATAATTTCAGCAGTTAAAATAAAATATAAAAATTGGACACATTAAACAAAACTTTATTACGATAAATAACGCTCAACTGATTCACGGATATAATGTATACGCTTTTAATAAAATTCTGTCGAAAAACACGTGAAAACTTATTTTGGATGTTTGTTTGGGACAGTGTCGGGAAAAAATAAACCTTTGATATAATGAATTTCGGCTTCAAAGTCGTACGCGAATGTGTTTGTGTGTGTGTAACGTTCAACATATGAAAAATGATTAATGTTTACTCAGGATTTTTCTTCATAATCCCTGTCAAAAAACCTTTATCCACAATCTCTGCGCGCGATCCCACGCGCACAAAAATGCGATCATTTCGTATAATTACGATGCAATGGCCCGCGGATATAATCAGTTGCTTGTTACGAAGGAAAATCTCATCGGTGTCGGACTTTGTTGCTCAGTTGTGTTGCTCGTTCACTTCGCTCATGTGTCCCCGTGGACTGAGTAAAATGGTGGTACGATATTAGAGAGTGAAGTGAGGATCGCTGATGTGACAGACATTTTTCTGTTCTATATTTTCGAAACAACTTAATCTGCTTTATACATACATACAGACATTATATATATATATATATATATATATAGAGAGAGAGAGAGAGAGAGAGAGAGAAAAAATTCAGAATGTGTGACAATATTGTGTAACACGGAACAACAAATTGTAACGAAGAAAAATTTTATAAAAAATAAATATTTTTCTATACATAAATAAAAAAATATCACTCAGATATATCAGAATTAAATTTTATTATTAATAGGTTTTGAGAATAATATTTTGTATTTTTATTATAATCTTGTAATAATAAAATATAATTAACTAAACATTGACATATTTCTTTTTCAGTCATTTGTAATTAAAGTATTGCAGTTGTTTTTTTAAAAAAGTATTCATAGATTCTGCATATAAAATTATCTGTACGAATATATCTATCTGCATATGAATATATCTATACTTAAAAAAATTCTCTAAAATTTCATTAAAAAAAAATGTGTAGAAATTTTATATTAAATTATTATTAACGATGAAACTCAAAATTATACAAAATTTTCACGAAGAACTGTGATATGAAACGTGCGAATTTATAAAACAACAACATTGCAATATATCTGCGAGAGGAACACATTCAACATCGAGAACACTAGCATTCAACATCGACAATGATTATAATATAGACATAGTAGCATATATATATATATATATATATATATATATATATATATAATTATTTATACATATGACGATATTGAGTGAATATATTCAGTATAAGCATATCGAGTAGGGGGCGGAGCCCCCATGTTTAAATAAAGTGGATTTTTAATACAGAAATGTATTTTTAACTGCAATATAGAATATTTATTAACTAATTTAGGAAAGTTTCGTTTCATTTTTGTATGCAGCAACAGACTATTTAATGATTGATATTTTAATTACTTTTCATGAACTTACACTCACACTCCTTAGCGATGCCAATGTTTATTACATGAATTATTCAACAGTTTAAGAGGCTCTGTTAAAAAATGTACAATATTCTAGTTTTGTCACTTTTCTTCAAAGTTATTTGTACCAGGGACAGTTCAAACATACTAAACATAAACTTTTAACTCTTGAATGGCTTGAGAAATTGGAACAAAACAAAAAAAAAATGATGAAAATTTAGTATATGAACTTTTAAATGTTTTTTCCAACTATTTTCTATGCAGTTCTGGTAATATGTTAGAAGTTTTTTCATTTTCAGAAGTGACTTTTTTCAGATCACAAACTACAAAAATATTTCTATTCAAAAATATTAAATAAATAATTATTGCTTATTTCTATTTGCTTCTTAAACGCATTTCAATGGTAATGCCAACATCGCAAGAGCTTTCAGGCACAGAAAAATCTTCTTTATAAAATTTTTTTTTTCATTCCGTCATTAAAGAAATAATTTGTGTTTCTCCATCGAATCATTCAACATCTTTAATTTGATGGTCAGTGTTAAAATGCTTATCTTTTATATCACACTTTAATGTTATAAATATTAAAACTCAGGTAATATGCCAGATTTGGGTTCTAAATATTGTATGGAAGGACATTAAATTTGTTCCGTTTCAGTGTTTCTTGAATAAGGTTGACTCGTTGAAGAACAATTCAAATACAACTAGATTAAAACTGCTGTGAAGGCTTAGCTTAAGAAACAAACATCATGTTTCTTCACAGACAAAGTAAAGAAACTTCTTACACGTTGGTCGATACTATAATTATAAAAATAAATATACAATTTGAAAAGTTATATTCTAAAATCATTTTTTTCTTTCATTTCATTCTAAAATCTCAATCAAGAACTCTCAATCAAGAACTCTCTCATTCAAGAACTATGAAATCATGTATAAAACTTTTTAGTCAGTCCTGTATATGTAACTGAAGAAAAATGACAGCTATAAAATTGCATTTTTTGTAACAATATTTAATTTGGTTCTTTAAGTAATTAATTTAATTTAAATCATTTTTTTCATATAAACGAACCTTTAGATATAGAAATTGTGCACTAATCCTGAAAAAATGGTAACCACGAAAAGTGACACAGTAGAGTTCTGACAGTGTGGCTAAATTCACAAATAGATAGATAGATATGTGAGGTTAAAAAACGCGTCGACAGCTAAGATAATTACCCCCAAATTCACATTTTTTGTTCATTCTAGAAACCAAAGAAAACAATTTTTTAACTAAAAATATTCAAAATTCATTATTAATCATTTTTGGTTGTCTCTTATGTGTATTTCGATGACGAAGCTATCATCTTCATAACATACAGAAAAATTTGAAATTAGATCTAGATTTTTGTACCTCAGCTCTCTGAAAATGATAGAATCGATTTCATAATTTGCATAAGCAATAATCAATAATGATTAATAAAGATTTATTAAACATTTTTAACATGAAGAATTTATGTAGTTTGTGGAATCAAAAGTATACTTTAAAGAAAAGTGATCTAAAGATTCAAGCTGTTTTTATAAAAAAATACTTATAACATTTATAGTTTAATATTCAATTATTATAGTTTAATTTGTACATTAATTTCAGTCGACTATTAACTAATTCTTTACTGCAAAAAATCTGTATCTAGAAATGTTATTAATTAATTATTTTTCACCATATTCTAACTTAACTTCTCTGATACAAATTTGTTATATAACTTTTCATTTTTTTTATTGTTATAAATAATTTGCGCATATTCGGTATATATATATATATATATATATATATAAACCGAGGTATCAATTCATTCATGAGAAATCTTCGTTGCTGCACCGTTGACTTAATTATGTTAATTAAGTACGAAGTAAGTTTGCATCGTGATGTACAGAAACAAGTAAGTTTGCTCATAATAATACAACAAAAGACATTGCTAAGACGATATCAAGGTACGTTCAGACAAACTTGTTACCAACTACACTATTTACCCAGTTACGGCTTGTTAAATACAAATCGATAATATGCACAGACAGCATTTCGGTCAATTATCCACGCGACCAGATTCGAATTCACACCGACGAGCTTCACTAGTCCATTCGACATTTGTTACTGAATGGTTCGTGTTCACATGTCACATCAAATCGCACGAGACACTGTTAAATGTGTGACAAGTTTAACAAACTCAACATGTTATCAATATATACGTCGTGGATGGTTTTGCGCTTCTGTGGACGGGTTTTTATTTTAATAAACATTTATATTTGAAAAGAGAGATATTGAACAGAAAGTTTCAAATAAATTTATACACATTATATATATATATATATATATACATTCACACGCAAGTTTATACATTTTTTGACTAACATCGCTTGTGTATTTATTTTAATCAGCTAGAGGAAAATATTTTATTTAAAACAAGTATTTGAATATTCACAGAACAATAAGTACACGATTTGTTCTAAAGAAATATGTATTTGTTTCTTCTTTCATTCCCTATTCTATTTTATTAAAATCAATCTATTTATTTTATCTATTTGTTCACAACTGTTAAAGAAATTAAATATTTAAATCTTTTTTATTTAAAAGGTTCAGTTTAAATCATTCTAAATAATTAGTTTGAAGAATAATAATACACTTAGTTAGGTAATGTTTTTATTAAGTTAGTGTTTTTTAAATACAATAGGATTTCTCAGCTCTAATTAAAAATTGTTATTAGAAGTTTTCAATAAAATAGATTTCCAAAAATTAATATACTATATTGAATATTAAAAACACAAAATACTTTTCATTCATAAAAAAAAATAAATTAATATATTAAAAACAAAAATTAATTTCCATTAGATGTTCTTTATAAAAATCAAATGAAATTATAATTTTTTTGTTATACCTACGATCTTTGTCCTTTTGTATCACCTGAGTGTTTATTTTCTCCTACTAGTTTCGACACATATACCTTCTACAGATACATTTGGTCTTCACAGACGTCTTCTTGCATATAAGAGTCTTTTTAGATGAATCTCTAAAATCTATCTGGAGATAATACACAAACAGAAATTAGTAGTGGATAATAGAAATTCCGATAATTTCATTGAACGAAGATATTCACCAGGAGAAAATAGAAACAAAATAAGTTTATTTAAATTAGAGAAGATATTTTATATATTTTTTATAAGTAGATATACTTTTCTGGTTCAGTAAGTATATATTAATATCAATTATTATATGTATATGTACGTGTATATATATATATATACGTATATATATATATATATATATATATATATATATATATATATATATATATGTATATGTATATTATTTCTAATAAAGTGAGTAGTTCAGAGATGCATTAATCTATTTTGATTATTCTAGTAATGCCCAATAATACCTCAGTTAATATATCATGGATTGTAACAAATATATACATACAAATCTATGTGTATGTATATACAGATAGATACAGATATATTGTCATTTATTTGATCGAAAATAAACCCTGGATCGGAAATAATCCGAACGTCTACTTTGGAAATATCCTCAAATAAAATACTTGTCGAATACCTAACCCTTTATATATTTTCCGAACAACACTTTTCATCAACTTGTTTTTTATTGCCGTCATCAAATACGTCTTATTTTCAAAAAAAAACCTTTTATTTTACGCTCTCTTTATTTCTACTTTTATTGTTCGTATTGATTCTTCTTCGTTCCTGCTTGCTCGTTCAGAAACACTGGAACGGTTTTGACCGGAGATAAAATTTTATTTCATTTCGAGAGTTGATCTGCAGACCATTTATACAAAATATATACCTGTCAAATAAATCTTTACTAAGTTTCATGTGAATTCAGTGGCGTGGTATAATTGGTGCGTTGCTGTTATATACTGGAGAAAGTTGTGTGTATTTTGATTTATTACATTTGACTTCGGTCTATTTATGTGTGTGCTGTCTTTAAAGTTTGCGGTTTTAAAAATTCAATTTGTCATTGAAAATGATTTGGCAGTGTGGAGTAGTTGAGGTGTGTTTATGAATTCAGATAGCATGCTCACCGATAAACAATTAATGTTTCGTGACTGGTTGGCATACTAACTAGAATTAATTATAAGGTCCCTGTCAGTATTTTCACGCGAACAATAATTCACAAGAAATGGCTATAGTCCAGCAAATGTATTTTAAGTCAGTAGCTAGTTGCTGTATGATTATTTTTTCTTTCAATATTCAAAATATATTAAGCATCCACTTTATTGTAAATATTGAAAAACTAATGAAAAAAGCTTCTTAGAATAATTTAATACTTTTTGCTCATTTCTTCCTTTTTCATTTTTAATTCAATAACCCAATTTGAAGGAAAATTAATAATAAAACCAAAGTCGATGTTACCAAAATACAAACAGAAAAATGATATTAACATGAACCCGATTGAATAACACTTTCATTAAAAAAATAAGGTTAGAATTCAGAAAACAAAAACCACAATTATTTTCCTATCAACCTAATATTTTTCATATTAATGTTTAAGTAATTTACTATTTAGAAAACGTGATTCTTGGTATATTCGTATCAACTACTTGATGTGTATTGAATTTATTAACTTTCATTTACCTGTTTATTTCGATATATGCTGACAATATTGTAGTTATTTTAAAGAGTTCTTAAAACATTAAGATTTTGCATCAGTATATATATATATATATATATATGAAGAGGAATCAAAAAAAGAACGAACTTTTGTTACCAAAATACAAACCGAAAAAGCCACTTTAAAATTATATTAACATGAACACGATGGAATGACACTTACATTGAAAAAAATTAAGATTGGAATTGAGAAAACAAAAACCGCAATTATTTTACTACCAACTTAATAAATCCGACTAACACAATTAATGGTTTAGATTTTAATAAATAATTGGTCTTTCCGTACTTAAAGAATACTTAAATATATATATATATATATATATATATATATATATATATAATGTTTTTAAAATGTACAGAAATACAAAATAAATCATTATATTATTTTTTGTTATATTAAGATTCTATGAAATAATATTAATTTAGGTATAAGTATAATTTAAAAAATAATGATATAGTCCTTATAAAAAAATACAATTCTGCTATAGTTATTAATAATGTATTCGTAATGGAAACATCCTACAGATTCTACAAAGGCTGAAGTCACAATGAAAAATAAAAAATTAGACGCCAACGCTAAAAAGTGAACGAATATATGTTGTAAAAAAATACAAAACAGTTTTTGTATATATGTGTTTTAAAATATTTATAAAGGAAGTAATTCCGATATTTTTTAAAAAATAAAATCTATTTTAAAATACATTTCAACAACGACATTCTTTCCACTGTTAAGTATTCAAGTTTTGACAACCGTAAATATTCGAATACTTTTAATCGTGCTACGACTCTAAAAGAAACCTAGCACCTTAAAGCGTTTCATCCGCTGATATAGAACCGAACGGTGCACGCTACTGATGTATTAAAAAAAAACTACTCGAGGGTTAATCGTTTTAAAATTGACCGACGAGGACTGTCAGACCACAATGGTAGACTGTAATGCACTAGCGTTGTTATTCAGAGAGCTTGTCACTCACTTGTCTAAACGTCCATGTTATTATTTTGATAATACGTCGTGGTTTTAGTGCGAGCATTACCATATCTATTTAGTTTGTTTATTGATTATTTATATGAACCGTTTGTACGTGTTTAGGTTAACGGAGCTTTTAAGGTTTATACGATAGGATCCCATTAAATGATTAAAACGTACTAAAATTGTGTTGTCTCGTAATGTCAATGTTTAGTTACCGAATTATTCATTGTGAATAACGATAGTATCTAAATATTATGGCAGGTATTAAATGAAAATATTTATGATCGATTCTTGTGTAATTTGATCAGTTTTATATATTTAATCTTTTGAATTCTCAATCGTGTATTTTACAGAGGACGTCGAACTTGTAGAATTATAATACTGGGAATAAGCATAAAAAATATTTTAATCATTTATATATATATATATATATATATATCTAGAGAGAGAGAGAGAAGATTATTTTAATAACAACTTTTTTGATATCAAGAATGTTAAAGTAAAAAAGTATGTATTTAAAATAAATTTCAAGTTATCAAAAATGTCAGGCTGTTTATCAAAAAATCATATTATCAATTCTACTTTTTAAATTGATTGATATTTTTTATCGTCAATATATTTTGTATCATATATAAAAGTTTATAAGTGATTCGGTCCTTTGATCCAATATCTTTAAATATAAATAGTTTATATTAGAATAGAGATTTGTATATGAATATAAAATACTACTGTAACCGAAAAGTTTCAGGAATTTCTATTTTAAAATAGCCGTGCATACCCAACGTTATTTTTTTTAAAATGATAATGTGGTACTCGCTCCACTGTAATCTATACCAAAAATTATTGGAATCTCTCAAATCGTTCTAGAACAGCTGATGTTTTTGTAGTGTATGGTATGTTCGGAGAATTTTACTTTGTTTAAATTTATGGAGCTATTCAGACCATTGGAGCCATTTTATTATATATATAAGAATTTAGGAAAATTCAGTATTTTTTATATAAAGTAAATAAGACATCTCAGATATTAATTTATGTGTTCTTTTTATTTGAAACTATTTTCTTCACTTTCAAAAGTTAAATTAATGCAACAAAATTGATAAATATTTTTAATTGAATTTTAGTGTTGTTTGTATTTTGTAATCTCTAAAAAAATTTTTGTAATTTAACAACGTAATTTCTAAAACTTTCATTCAAAAAAACTATACTTATATATACATAAGTCTATAAAATAAAAAAAATAATTTTACTAATACATTTTTTATTTTTTCAGGTAAGCAATTTTACTCATAACTGGAATTATTATTGGTAAGACAATTCTCCAAATTATACATATATATATATATATATATATATATA
Organism: Acanthacorydalis orientalis; assembly: GCA_034766995.1. Classification (NCBI taxonomy): domain Eukaryota; kingdom Metazoa; phylum Arthropoda; class Insecta; order Megaloptera; family Corydalidae; genus Acanthacorydalis; species Acanthacorydalis orientalis. The sequence continues at coordinate 8,891,191 of CM068314.1, forward strand.
TATATATATATATATATGTGTGTGTGTGTGTGCTTGTTCAATTAGTACCTCTGAATTGAAATTTATAATACATTGTAAATGGTAAAAATCTAAACACATTTAATTTTTATTGGATAAGATTACTAATGGAATTTACTTTATGACCAATTATTTTCTTAATTAATTAAAAAAAATAGTTGTACATAAAATTACTAAATGCTATATAAATTATATCTAATTTAAGTAATTGAGTTATTGTTGATATAAAAATCTGTATACATTAATGAAAAGCAAATTATAATTGAAAGTGAATATCATTTCAAATTCAGAAGAATCCATTACAAAACAAATTCCATAGTTACAACTTTAGTATTTCAAAAATAAATTTCTAATTATTTTTAATTTACGCGATTATAAACATTTAGAAAACAATTTGTAATGCGACGATTCGCAGAACATAGTTCTATGTACGGCTGAGTTGAGTATGCGAGGGTTATGGTATAAAAAACCGCAAAACACCAGGTGTATATACCATACTGAAAATAATTATAATCAGAAGTCGAAGCAAGTGTTTCCAATGATCATATAACAGTATTGCTATCATACACTCTACACTGTATTGTCTGCATTGTTTGTGAACTTTAATTCAGCCTATTTGGATTTAAATTGGTCATTAAGCTGTACCACCCTAGGGCGCTTTAATATTCCCATGGTCGCAGTTAGTGGTTTCTAGCAATTTCGACCTTAATAGCATCCACACTGTATACATTTAATAAAAGCCACAAAACAGTGTACAATGTCACGCAAACACATACTCAAATGTGGTTATATACATCGTCTTCGACACGTTTGAATATTGATTTTAAATAAATGTGTTTGCAAGATATTTAAGTACGCAATACTGCGGTAATTAATTCTTAAATGAGTAATTTTCTTAGAATCGTATTCGATTGACCTAACCTCAATGGTGTCTTTATACCGGTATAGCAACGTATCTGTAATTACAATAGCCGTTTCAAACAAAATTGATTGTGTTCTTGTAGAGACACTAGCTGCCGAATGGTCCGCATTGTTCAATTTTTTGAAAAATCAAGTACGGATTTACGTAATCCAATCCCATTGTGATTGTCTAATTGTACTGTTTTACATATAAATCTCAAAAGAACATATATACATTAAAGACTATACTAGTCTTCCCTTCTTATCTGAAACAATTTGAATAGCTGATTCTGGAAATAATTGCGTCAATCCCAAACATACGCTTAAATGTAAGATAATCTAAAATAAATTTCATTGTAGATAGATTATCGAAATTGCTGAAATGCATTCACGGGCCCTGTATTAACATCAAGGATAATATAATTGAATTTGCGTGGGGAAATGTGTTCTAGGTATTTTCGAAAAATAATACTTGTTTTGTAAAAAAAATGTTTGTCTACAAACATTTTTCAGACACGATTATCATCAATATTGACGTTTTATTCTTAAACATATTTTTCTTTTCGAAAAAAGTGAATATATTAAAATTTGTTTTTCTCACTACAAAAAAAAAATAGCTGAAGTAATTTTTATAATAATTTTTGTATACTCATTTGTAATATATGAATTGAATATGTTTTTGAATATAATTCAATTATTTTATAATTGAACTGAATGGAAAACTTTTAAATTTTAAAATGGTGTCTGTCACTAAAAACAACATTGAATTTTATTATCTTTCTATATAAAAAAATAATTCCATTGTAATATTTCCATAAAACAAAGTTTTTTTTGTGTAAACCACCCCCTCTCAAATCCGCTCTCCTCGCTATACTCTCCAAGTAGGACGTTAACCATTTCCATTACCGATCATCAATGATTGGTTGATGAATATTGTGTGGTCTTTGTTCTGATTGATTAACATTAGTCATATATATGTAACTCTCTCACGGTGACAAAGAAAGAAGGTACATGATTTCAGTATAAAACTAATAAGTAATTTATTAAAAATATTGTATTCACTGAAGCTTTAGAGCAAAAAAATTTTACACATTTTAACATTGTATTTTGTTGTTAATTTTTATAAACTTTTCCAATAAAAATTTTATAGCTTACATTTCACGTAAATTATTTGTGTCTATAATTTGTTAATTTCTGTTATTTGTTAGGGGAGAGCGAGAGTAGCAAGTAGGGCGCGAAGTTCCCTGGTATTATTAAAAAAATAAATATCGTACTTCAACTTTTAAAAATTATAATTTTATATCGAATGATTTTGTCTAGGTAATTTAATATCTCTTTTTGTATAATCTAAAAATTCTTTTTATTTTCTAATTATTTAATGTTCCTGAACAACTTTTTAATCTAAAACAATTTTATTTAAAATTTGACAAGTCAAGTACGATAAAATAATAAATGAATATTTTTAATATAGTAAACTATGATATGTAATATAGTTGTATAAACTTTTTTATAGAACTGCATAATTTATTTTCATCGTAAATGAATTTTTAACAACCTAGAAATTTCAAAAATGTTAAATAATTGATTACTAATTACTTGTTATTGTCGCTTATTAACATTTAGCTGATGATTCCATTATCCTCAAAGCGTAAAATTATGTATCAATTATAGAGTAAAAAATTAAGTTGTGAAAATGAATTTAATCATAGTTTCAAAAACTGTATTTTCATAAATTACAAATTTAATAAAAGTAGAAATTTAATAATAATTTAAAGTTTTTTAGTTTCTCTTATTATTTAAAATTTCTTTTTAATTAAATATTTGAAAAATATTTTTTTAATTAAATAAAAATATATTTAAATCTTTAATTACTAAGGCAAGTCAAAAAGTAAATTAAGTTCAATGTAACACTAAGGAATTTATACCTATTTGACTCATTAATAGAAGAGATGGTTGGAGGAGTGGAAAGACAAAAATATTTTTTTGATGAGAAAGTCATTCATTAATACGATACAACAGTGGGTTGCTCAAGAGATTAAATTTTTGTTTCAAGAAGCTCAAATTAAATTAAGCTTAAATTAAGTAAATAATAGTTTTTACTTTTTACATGGGTCATTTGATAATTTTGTAAATCTCTATGATGTGACGCTACCATTTATTTGGTAACATCACGGCTATCAAGTGTCACTTGAGTGCCAGAAGCTTTTACGCAAAATTATAAAAATATCTCTCGATTATTAAAAATTCACAAATCTATTTTTTTGTAGAAATAAATTAAAATTATAATTTTTTGTTTGTGGAGTGAAAATAGAATTCATTTGTGAATGCAAATTTAACCACAAAGTCATAATTATATTGTTTCCAAAATGGAAAAAATAATTCAAAATAAAACAACAGTTTGAATTCAATTGCTACATAAAACAAAATTAAAAGTTTTGAAACATGGCCATAACTGATTAATATTTATCCAAATTTAAACTTTGTTAAATCATTTCATATATTTGTCGAGACGTTTAGATTAAAAATTAAAGCTAAATGTATTAATTTGAACGCAATTACATTACTACGGTACTGTTATCTCAAAATTTTAGTATCATGTTCTATATTCATACAAGAGATAAAGATATTCGTCAGTTTCGGTCACTTGACGTGCTTTCTCTCTCGCTCAGAAAATTGAAATGTGTATTTAATAGACATTGGCTAGCTGTTTGTTTATGTATTAGCTTCGAATTAATTGTATTATGTTGACACGTGAAATTCGATTCGGAGAATTGAAATTAGCTATTTAAATTGGTATTGTGCAACGGTTGATTTCGAATCAATCATTTGTGTTACAGAGCGGAAATTATATTTATTCTAACTAAAATCTGTTCAGTAACGTTAGTGTATTTAGATAGATTGAACTTTCGTATTAAATAATAGAGTGTGTAACGAACACGTCAATAATTACTCTATTGATTGTGTAAATAGTAATTTATAGTCTTAACGAATTAAATAGACCTCCAGCCTTTTCAAAATAGAATATTCTATGATTGTTATATGTTTCGTTTCAAGTCTCAACAGTGTACATTTTTATTTTATTTTTTCAAAACTAGAAACATTATTATGAATGTTCAATATCATTCAATTTACAAATAAATTAAATCTTTTAAATCGTAATTTATTCAATAAAATGTTAAGCATTTTTTATACAATCATTTAATGAAAATCCACAATAAACAAAAGACACCAAATTGAATCTTAATTTGAAACAATTTTCGTTTATATTAAAACGTTGTGTGTGTATCCATTAATGTAATAGCAATCTCATTCTATTTAAGAGAAAGCCTCTTTTAAGGGATTACTTATCCTCTTTCCATTATCTGCTTACTTCTTTAAGTTTTTATTTTAAGACATGCAAAAAATTAAAAACATCGAACACTCACTTCACGGTTGGGTGTGTTATTTTTTAATCTCCGCGAGCAAACACTGCGAGACTGTTGATGACAAAAACACAAAAGCATTTACTTCAATATATTTTGTGTTAACTGCTCTGAGGGCATCCTGCTACTTGCGATGGATTCATCGAACGGGAAAAAACGCGATCTCCGAAATGTTTCATCAAATCGTCTTAATACTTACGCGTTTGTACAATTTTTTTTCTCATTTAGAAGAAATACTTTGGTACATAGAAAAAATGGTTTAGTGTAGATACTAACGTATATATATATATATATATATATATATATATATATATATATATATATATATATATTACAGTATAATTAAAAATATATTGTGATACAATATCAGACAAAAGTATCAAAAAATTATCAATTTACTAATTTGTAAAAAAAAGTCTTCAGTGAAATACATGATAGCTAGTGCACTAAACTTGGATTTATAAAGGATTGTTTTCTGTTTTAATGATCATTTTGCATAAATTTACTAATATTGTTATTTTTTTATTATGCCAGTACATTTGACAGAAGAAATTCCTTTATGTCAGTACAAATCAAATTTCAAATTGAGGAAATATTTTTTTCTATTAGATTATAGATATATAAATTAATTCAGTGCTTTTTTTTATAGAAAATTAGTGTTTATTTACGGAAGAATGGAATACATTTCAATCCTTAAAATATTTTCTATTATTTTATATAACTTTGCTCCATCCGTCGGTTGAGGTGTTGAATGAATTGAAGAATCCCTTATCGAAAAAAATATGGGTGCTTCGAATCGATGAAGTCGTAATGCATTTTCGAACGTTTTCCACTGTTTTAACATTTTTTTGCATATTTTATATGGCACAACGCTTTTCCCCTAAGCTGAGCAAATAATTTCTACATTTTTTCAGTTAGAATGCGAAAAGTGTGCAATGCCTAATATGCTGCTTCTCAGATGCTATCCTGTTCACTACTGTTTTGTGAGGTTATGCTAATTACTTTACTGAGAATCTTCGTAATGGATTTGCTCGACGCGCGAAAAGAAATCGTTTCTATGAGTAAGTTTCTACCGTAACTCCTAACAATTTTGACATAAAAAAAATTTTTCCACTCAAAAATTCTATTTATTTCCTTTAATATGACGGTCTGGCAACTGGCCTTGTCTCGATATAGAAATCTCTAACACTTTCATTATCTTCCATTTTTTTCAAAGCCTGTAATCTCTCTAACTGTGTAACAAGCCAAATTTCTATGACATGTAATTATTTTCTTTAAAATGATACATAAAAGCTCAATAAAATTTTATTTAAATATTTTATTTGTTCAAAAATGTACTCTAAAAATTTTAAACTATTCTCAGTATTTTTGAAATATTTTTTACTCATTTCAGCTATTAATATTTTTTTCTAAAAGCTATTGTAGAAATATTTGAAATTTAAAACTTAATTTCTCCTCAATGATTAAAATAATTGATTTGATGAGTGATAATTCCATAAATACTCTTAGTATTTTTGCATGTACTCCTTAAATCTTTTAAAAAACCTACATACTTTTTATTCATTAATTATATTTTTTTCAATATTAATTTTTTTTCTTAATTTCATTCAATTAACTTCAAACTATAAATTTGATTCAATTTCAGAATTTAAAATATCAAAATTAATTAACAATAAAAAATTACAGATGATCACGTTTTAAAAATAATTACATCCATTTATACAATTAATATTATTGATTATCGAAATAAATCAACAAACGTAATTAATAATTTATAAACGATTTAATTAATTAATAAATCAACAAACCTAAAATTTTGTATATAATTAAAAAATTTCTATCATAAATAATTTTGAAAAAATGAAAATACAATATTGAACAGTATATTATTTCTGTGTAAATAAAACTCTTGTATCGATATTCCAATTAAAAATTGATTAGTTCACACCAAATTAATATCGACAATTAATACACTCGATTGAATCAATAACAACTATATAATTGTTAAGAAATAAATAAACAGATGACTTTTTGATCCCGGATATTATTCATTATCATATATATACTTCGTTATTAGTACCCTAAGGCATTTTTGATTGATCAAATGTATTATTTATATATATATATATATATATATATATATATATATATATAATCTATGATTTCGTTCTGTGCTAATAAAAATAATCGAATAATTTTTCACAAGTCATTCATGTGAAAATAAAAAAATCATATAACTTTATCTGCACATATTTTATTGTCGAATAAAAACGAACGTACAATCGAGTTATGGCGAACTAAAATGTTACAGATGCACCAGACATTTTTGAACAGAACAAGAGGGTTAATATTTTCATATATCATCATCAACCTAACGTACATTTACACCCCTTCATTCTTCTGGTTTTTCGTAAATTCAACGCGTAGCATGTCTCGACTTCGTTTTTCCCTTCATCCCATAAACTTAAGTCGCAAATTGTTGTCCCTAACCTCAAAGCTATAATCTTCACTTCTTTATTAGGTTCATACCATTGTGGCGTATCTGTTTGTGTGGGGATGTTTTTTTGAACTTTTTTCTCGGTTAAAATATAGAAGTTATGGAGGAGATTCGTATTTAAATATTGTATGTATTTTAGTATATTTTTTATTTTTTTTTCTATTGATCTTTTAATGTTTATATTTTTTGTATAGTGAAAATTTAATCATAATATAGTTTTGATGTGATTAAATTCACATTTGTAAATAAATTGTTTTCTCTTCTCACTAAGAACAAAATAATTTCTGATCAAAATATTCATTATTCTCAGAACACTAAACGGCTTCTAATATTCTTAGTTTTTGACGCATCCTTAACCCTTTTCACTCCGAGCTTTTATTTCACTGGTAGTAAATGGCGCAATAGCGGCGCCTATGGAGTTCAAAAGGTTAATCCTGAAATAATTAACTAATTTAGAGCTCTAAGGTAATGAAAAATCTATTTTTATTTTGATTAGTAAATAGGTTTAATTTTGTTTCAATTAAAATAATAAATAATCTATCATCGACGATTTTTAATCAATAACAACTTTTGTAATTCGTGAAATGAGTAAAAAATTAATCCAACCGAAAAAGCAAATTGAGTAAACGCCTTGGTGACATACTTCACTGTAATAGCAGTATTGTCGACATTTCATCGCAATTATGATGAGATTAAAACTAATTTTGATTTAATCGCAGATTAAAGAGGTTTAAACTTATTGTTAGCTCATTCAAGTTATCAAGTTTTAGTAAGCATCAGTCTACACTTTTCATAAAAAACAGTAAAATGAATAAATGATCATTCTGTTTTAATTTCAGAATATCTAGTTATCTATTTCTCTCTCTATGTATATATATGAAGAGAGAGAGAAAGAGAACGAGACTAGTTCAAAAAATATTTTCATTCGAATAACTTGAATTCTGACTTCTCTAGTATTTGTTAATGATTTATATTTTTCTAAACACACTCGAAGTATTTCATAAAAAGTCAGTCTATAAAAAAACTTCTTTTCATATCAAATACAAAATCTGTATTGATATAAACGTATAAAATCAATTAATAAACATTCGAAGTAATGTTGATTATAAATATTTACTCTACGTTATTATATATATTCTTTGAATCGAAAATATACAGTACTTCATAATAACGTATTCCAAGTAACTTTTTTTTAAATAAACGAATATTCGAATTTTCCAGTTCATAAACTTGAAATTCACAAAAAGAAAAAAAAATGAATAGAAAACAAGTATCCGATAGCGGATTATGTCTATATATTCAAATTATCTGAAAGCTACACAAGATAGTTTTTATACCAATTTAATGTTTTACAACTTGTCAGCTATATGATTGATGAGATAGCAATTCGCTCGAATTAATGACCACATAACCATATGGCTATATAGGTGGTGGTTCTTGTACATATGTCCGAAGATTAATTTACCAATGGTAGCAGAATATTGCTACTACTATTTATTATCATATTAATTGATTTTTATAAATAATGATTTCTCGTAATATGTATATATATATATATATATATATATATATATATATATATATATATATATATATATATATTTATATAATTTCATTAAACATGTATAATATGAACTGTAGTAGACAATATTAAATTGAAAATGTATTTAGTTCATTTTATGTGAAACTCGATATAAAAGTATTAATACATTTTACACTTAATCCTCTTTGCATTTGTAAAACAATTTTATTATTAACAACGATCAGTTTTCAATAATTGGATATTTCAACACATTTTGCTTTATTACTTTATTAATTCAAATAATACTAGTTTTTTTTTAATTTATAGGTTTTAATACAATGCATGCAATATTTTTAATATATGGATGGAAATTATTTCATTCTTTATAACCCACTTTTCTATTTTAAGTAATTAAATTTATTTTTTTTTATGTTTTGAATCGAAAATTATTTTTAGAATAGAATGACAAAACCTACTTTAGATATAATTAAGTAAAAAAAAATGAATTTATTAGAATAAAATAAAACATATCTAATAATGGTTCAGAGACCACCTATCTATGTAAACTTTTATATTCGTTTTTCATCCATGAATATTTAAATGTGAAGTCATTTATTATGAATATAACGCTTTCTTCAGTCTAATAATTTTAATGTGACTACGAGGACAAAAAACAAGGGACAAATTAAAGTATTTGTATAGATTCGTCATCTATTTATAAAATGTAATTTCCCAAGGCTATTAAATGTACTGTCCCCCATCGACAAACTAATATTCTTTTATTCGTCAAGAAGGCATTTATTATTAAAAGGTTTCATTAATCGATTTATTTAATTTTGTCAAACAGGATATTCACAGAATTGATACATGAAAAAAAAAACAAATAAACAGAAACCTAATAAAAGTAATATTTTGTTTCCATTGTGTACGAAATATAATTTAATTTAAACGTACTGTAACTGTGTGATACACTCTTATGAATAAATAGAATATAAATTAAATTATGTTTATATAAAACCGTTAAAATTGTAATATGTGTGATATGAGCTTCTGAATAAATGGTAATTTAAATCGTATTATACGGATTCTGTTGTAGTTACAAGGTAATCATTTTGATAAGTTTATCACTCCCACGAATGACATTACTTTTCATCTAGCCTAATTATCAAAGTAAGCGACCCACTTACTAAAACGTCAATTAACTTCATAACAAATGAAATATTTATGGACTATTATTTCCTGTTCGTGTTTGAAATACCCCCCATGAAAACCATTTCTGGCGCTAATCCACCGTATAATCCGAAGCTAGTGTAATTACTATTATTATTGTTATGAATGCGACAGTGGCATAGTGTCCATACGACGTCCATGGTATCCGTAGATCCATTTCCCACTTCGCGCCAGCAGACTACTTATCTCGGGCTATAATTTCGTGTGTGAAGATCAGCCAAGGTCCAACAGGAGGTGAGACAAGAACACGTTCTGTGTACGTCGTCTTCGTTATAGGGTGTGTGTCCTTTTTTAACGTTTTCGTCAGATGGATCGGACGTCTTTGTTAGAACATAGCATGCACACACACTTAATTCATAATGAGAAGTTATGAACGCTTGCTAGACAGATATTTAGGGGGTTCGTTTCCTGCACGTTACGCTCACAGGTTTTGTCGATTCGTCGACTTGATGCACATGCCATTGGTTGCAGAACAGTACAAAGGAAAATTCCTCGGCTCGATAAAATTGTGATTTATCTACCGTAATTATCTAAGAAGTTAACAGAAAAAAGCAACGAGCGGTTTTATAAAAGGAAAATAAAAAGAAATTATTCTTTTTATTCCCACTATTCTCATTTTTATGCTATAAGAGAAAAAAACTTAATTTCAAGAAAAAAACATGTAAATTACACTTCCTAAGCATAAATTTTTAATTTTCACAATATTGTTATGGTACTTGAAGTAAATTCGCTTTCACAGATGAATTTTCCTTAATCCCAACAAACCACAAAAAAATTTCCTGAGAAAAATATTTCAATAAATAATTGTTAATCATTTTGAATTGTTCCTTATGTACATTTCGATAACGATAAACAAAAATTACTGATAATCATTTGTTAAACATTTTTAATCAGCAAATTTTGTTATTTTTTTTTGAGATGAGAGAAAATTTATTTGTAAAAATAATTATATTTTATTCATGAATTTTTTCCAATCTATAAATTATTTATTTTAAATTTGTTTATCAACTTTTATACTTATACTTTTAACTTTTGTACTTCACAAATTAATTTCTTTCTCACTCCACATACCATAAAATATATTTTTGATTAAAAATTTCAATAAATGATTTTTGTTAATTTTTGATTGTTACATATGAGGATTTTGATGATAAGCCATCAACCTGAGAGCACAAATATAAAGAAAACTTTTTTCTATTCCTTTTCTCCACTTTAAGTTTCTGAGAATGATAGAATCGTCGTAAAAATGCATATAAGTAACAATTAAAATTATCAATAATCATTTACTAAATATTTTTGATCAGAAAAACGTTTTGTGGTTCAGGACTTTAAAACCAAATTCATTTTTGAAAGTGAATTTAGTTTATGTCAAACTGTAATTCAATTTGTATTCTCTTTTTCTCAGATTGTTTGAAGAGAAATAATGGAATTAAGAACACAAATTAAGTAAAAAGGCTTACGTTTTAGAAACAAAAAGAAATCAATCCCATATACATAATAATACTAAAACTGAATTTATCCACAGTCCAAAAAAAACTAATTATAATAAATTCATTTATAAACTCTAATTCATATTTTTGAGCTCGCAATTTTAATAGAATATTTTATTTCCACAAAACAACAAATATAGATTTTTATTCAGTACTAATTATTCACATTTGATGTATTCAACAGTAACGACTTAAATATTTATTAATATCGTACGATCAAAAAAGCCCATCATATTTTTATGATTAATAAACAATCCATGAATGATTCAGAACTTCGATTAATCATTCGTATATTATGTTATTATATAAATAAACATTAATAAAGTTCTCAAAATCTATTGGTCTTTGCTTACATATTAATATGAAAAATATGTACTGCGTCGAAACATGACTTCTGTTTCATTAGGTTTTCCATTTATATTATATTTTTTGTTCGTTTCTCTCTATCTCTGTCTTATATATATATATATATATATATATATATATATATATATATATATATATATGTATGTATGTATGTGTGTGTGTGCGTATAAACGAGTAGATTCTTAGGCATTCAACTAATTTTATCTACCATTAATGTCATTTTAAAAACAATTTAATGCACGTACTGTTTTAATTAAAATGAAAAATACTCGTACATACAAAAAGCAGCATAAAAATATACATTAAAAGACACACAGAAACATTATATACATTCCTTCTAAGCAGAATGTTCCGTCCAAAAATGTTGAAGATATAATTGATAATTACGATGTTGTTATATTATCACTAACAGGACAATAAAATAAAGCTAGAGCCTCTGTTTTATTCAGCAATAAAACAAAGAAAATAATCGATGGGTTCTGTCGTAAAGCCGAACACTGTTTTCATATCAGAGATTTTTCAACGTGTGTTCCGTTGTTGTTATTCTCTTGTACATGTTGTGTGGTCGGTAGCATTAAAAATGTAACACGCTGGGTTTTTTTTCGAAAAGGGACTATATTAGCATAGAAGAGAGTTTATAGTGGGTTTGTAACCGAGACAAACGTATACGTTCGTGTGAAATCATATTTATATATAGAGCGTATTTTTGATCTGGATATGTTTCGCATGGAATTACTAGCGTTGTTTTAAAATAGAGGGGACGATAAAAAGGTAATATTTTTTTTAAGAAAAGTATGTAAATTTTGATACTGTATGCTCAACCATATAAAATTTACAAGAATAATTTTATTTGTATAAAGAATATGTTTTATACAAAGTATCTAAATTCAAAACTTAATCAGTTTTAACTAAGAAGATAATCAGTTTTTTCATAAAAATCTGGGTGTGTATCAAGATTGAACAATGTATAACTCATGATAATTAGTAATCAATTAATTTTTATTTTACGTTTGATTTTTTTTGAAAAAAAAACTTTGATCACCAAATATAGAGAATAAAAACCTTCTAAACATTTATCGTAGTTCCTTCTTAGGTCATAAGATCTTATCATAAATTATACAGATAAATCATAAGAACCAGCCATGAATAACTCAAGCTACTTAGAACAATAACATAATTTACAGAAGTTTTTTTACCAAACAAAAGTAATCGCCTTATGTTCAAACTGATAAACTTGTATATTGATAATTTATTAACTTTACCGTTTAATATAATAAACGGTATGAAACGAATCTAAAAAGGTACAGTTAAAATAAAAAAAGTACAAATCGATTCATAAATTTATAAAAGTTTTATTCTTTCGATTTATTTATTATTTTTTTGTTTCGTAATTTATAAAAATATGAATTTTACTCCATTACAACATTCAGTAAGTAAAATTTAAATTAAAATAAAATTATATTTTGTCATAATACAATTCTAACACTGAATAGATTTACTTTCACAAATGACTTCTTCTTTCACTCCACAAATTGCTAAAAGTTTTCTAATCGAAAATATTCAATACGCAGACACCTCAATAATCAATAAGCAGAAAATATCAGTTAGGCAGACATCTCTATAAAATTTAGCAATTATATATTTAATTTTTATAATGTTATATAACATAATCTTCAAATAAATTAATTTGAATGTTTAACAAAACATGAAATAATCAAAACTCACTTTACAACCAATTTACAAATGCCGAACCAAAAAAAAAAATATAAATAAATCCGTACAAATAGTCCACAATCCTATTCATGTAGTCGTTATTTGTAGATTATTTTTGTTGTTTTTATATAGAACAACGAATATATACGAGTCACGTATAATAAGATTAAGGAGAAACAATAAAGTTGAAACAATAAAAAATATTTTTAGTCGGAACAAAACAAATGGATATTTTAAAAACGTATTTATGACAACAACAAAAATGTCATAAAAATCAGAGTAAGCCTATGTGGTTCAGACACCGCATAGCAATAAAGAAAATGAACACAATAAGCACTTTACGATTTTGAACTCCAGCTTAAAGTTATGTATGTTTGTGTGTGTGATGGTTACTGCAGCTCTCTGTCGAACCAGCTGATCGAGTCACTTATGGTGCATTAAAATAGCATCAGACAAAGAACGTTAACTTAATTTTTATCCGACTGGCCATATATATATATATATATATGTATATATATATATGTATGTATGTATATGTATGTATATAATGTAAAGGAATCAGGAATTTAATTCTCAGAAAAATATAAAAATAAATTCTCAGAATTCATTTTAATAATTTAGAGATAAATGGTTTAATGCAAAAGTATTATTTTAGTAGAGAGGATAAAAAGTACAAAATAAAAAAAATCAGATGGAAAAAGTTTCAATTAATGGTAAAATAAATGAAAAATGCAAAGACCATTTCAGATTAGATTCATGAAGATTTTCTTTTTTTTGAAAATATTTTTATCACTATTTAAGTTAATTATTAGATGTTTTATAGTGAATGTTTGATTTTTTTATCAGTTGTAATAAATAATGTTGATTTTAAAATTTCAATTTAATGTTTAATTCAAATTAAAAATTGTTTTTTTATTGTATAAGACTATATTTTTATATTCGATTTTGTATAAGACAATTTAATAAGTTAATTTTCTCAATTTGTATACTTTTATTAATAGAAATAAATTTTAAAATAAATAAGGATATCCAAGTTTAAAAATATTGTATTATTATTGATTAAAAAAAAATAACAAAAAATTTTCACAAATGGATTTCTCATTCAACCACAGACAACACAAAAATTTTTTTGTTGAAAAATGTTAAATAAATTAAAAAACATTTTAATGCAATTCAATTTAAAAAAAAATTAATTTATCTTAAAAATATTTCATTATTGTTGATTCTATAATGTTAAAGATTGAATTTTCACCAAAATTCATATATTTTTTCAGACAAGAAGTCTTAATAAATTATTAACTATCATTAAATGTTGCTTATGCGCATTCCAATTACAATACCATCATTTTCAGAGCGCTTAAGTACAAACAAATTTTTTTCTGTATTTTTTTTTGATTTCATCGGCATCAAAATGCACATACGTGACTATCAAAAAGGATCAATTTTCATTTATTGAATATTTTTGGTCGGAAAAAATTCTTGCTTTGTAAAATGAGGGAATTTTTTATTTTTTAAAGTGAATTTAAGCACAGTGGCAGAACTGTATAATGAAAAATTTACAAAAAAAATTTGTTAATTGATTGGAAAAACCGTTCGAATTTCATCTAATTTGTTTTTTTCACAAATATTTATGTATATTAACCCATTTTCTACATTTCTAATTTTTACTGAACAATAAATAATCACTGAATTATTTACTTCATGGATTTTAACCAAACTTTCGAAATATGTTGTAGATTAATTCAACAGGCGCGATACATCATCGTTAAACGAAATTGTTTTCTTATTCTTTCGTACTTATTTCTCTTATTCCAACAGACATATTCTAGACGGTTTCTTAATGTTCTACAAAATATATCTTTTCTTATCAGTGAAACTAACTGATTGCCTGCAAGTTGTAAGCTGTCTGCAACTCATTGTGTGATTCAACATTAGTGTAGTTCAGTTTTAAAAGCTAATTTCCGCTCCAGTGACTTACTTATTTGAGATTTTTTATTGAAAATAAACTTATACATATATATATATATATATATATATACAATCTGTAAACAAAGTGAACAATAATTTATAGTCAGTTCTCTGTATAATTTTTTTCTCATTAGTAAAACATTTCAGCGTAACATGTTTTTATTAATATTTAAAAAAATGTAAATACATAAAAAAGTTGGAATTTCAAAATAGATACAGAATAACATTTTTAATGAACACTTTCTAATTATTTTTTTAAAATGTATTCCATTTTTCCGAGAATACTTTTATATTTATAAATAATTTCTTTTTAATAGATCTAATTTGTGTCATTGTGAATAGTCTGACTTTTAAATAAGAAGACTGGTTTATTTCTGTGAAAAAAAAACAAAATTTATTTCTGTACGAAATGCTTTTTTCAATTCTAATGAAAAATGTTTCTCGGTCTGTAGTTCATTTGAGAAATACATTTTCACCACAAAAGCTATAAAATCTACCGAGAATGTACTTGTATAGGTCAAAGAGAACATCTTAAGAAATAACGAAGATATATATATATATATATATATATATATATATATATATATATATGTAGGTATAAACGTCTTAAAATGCACTCTGCGCGATGCGCTGTTGCCAGTACAAGAATTGTCAGATCAATCTACTTTGATGGTAGAGTGAATACTGATTATTATCAGGAATTCTTTCAGAACAACTTCTTTGAAGAAGAAACTTAACAAGATATTTTTTTATGTGAAAAAAGGTCAGAATGACACACTTTAAATTGGTCTAGGAAATATATTTGTAAATTTACACAGAGATGTATTTTCAAAGAATTATTTACCGAAATATTCTTATATTAAATTCAGTACTTTACTGATATACATGAAAAATTGATTTGTGGCAATTATAGATATTTTATAAATTATTTATCTTACTTTTCTAAAAAAAAATAAACAAATCAATATTACAAATTTGTATTTATCAAAATATCTAATAATTGATTACTGTTTAATTTTCTTATCTTAGCACGAATCTCACCTCAATGTCTTTTATCTCCAGAACATAAGAACAGAACATCTTATTTAGCATAATAGATTTTCACAAAAATGTTTTGTAAATGTTGATTTGAAATAAATATTTTTGTATATTCGATGGTTTATAAAGCAATTCAATAAATTAATCTTTTCAAATTGTGTAATTTTATACAAAAGAATTAACTTCTTAATGAGATTAAATCTTAAAATAGAAAAATCACTCGATCTTAAAATTTTGTTAATTCGGAAATGATAAATATTTAATTTCTGAGATTATTTTTCACACCCCTGCATATTCTTAAAAAAAATTGATCAAAATCTGATTCAGTAAATGATGAATCATCATTTCTCATTGTCGCTTATTCGTATTTCAATTGCGATACCATAATTCGCAGTGCACTAAGGTAATGAATATATTAAATGTGTTTTTAAAAAAAAATATCTAGCTGAAGATAAATTTAAAATTTAAGCCTTAAATTAAACTTCGCTAATTTAATAAAAAAAAAAAATTTTAATCATTGATTTACAAAGAATCTAATGGAAAAATCAAGTTCAATTATATTTCCATAAAATTTAAATTCATATAATCACCAAAATATATACAAAAAGAAAACAACATTGAAGACTGAAACTGAAAATTTCACTTTTTTAAATAAAATAAGACCACATTAAACATTGAAATTGAAAATTGCATTTTCTTAAATAATAATCTACCTGAAAACAGATTTCGAATTTAATTTTTAAACTAAAGTTCATTTAATTAATATAAATAATTTCTTTTATTCATTAATTTAAAAAAATCCAATGAAAGATCAATTATATTTTCATAATATTTAAAAGCATAAAATTATTTAAATATATACAAAAAAAATTCAATATTATGGAATCAAATTGGAAATTTGTTTTTTTTAAAAAAATAATAATCTGTACGAAAATAAATTTAAAATTTAATTTTTAAACTGAATCTTAATATAAATTAATTATTAATCAAATATAAATACAAATCAAATTATTCGTTCATTAATTTAAAAACAATCTAAATTTAATTTAAACAAAACTTTTTCTATTTCGTTGTAAATTGTAAGGAGTAACATGGATATTATATATATATATATATATATATATATATATATATATATATATATATATATATATAAGATAAACTTCATTTCCATCCACTGTTATAATTTTTATGTACGTAGAATCAAGAAAGCGAAATTAAGTTAATAACGTACAATATTTAACTTTAATATTTAATTTGATATTAAACAAATGTAAAAGTTTTCAATTATTCAAGTTAATTAAATCTTCTGTCTACACAGACCAACATAAAATTTATGTACGAATTTTGATAAACTTATCTCCAAACAATTTTTCTTTTTAACGATTTTTCATTTATATTGACTACGACCTATTCTTCAGTTTAATTTTCAATATAATTTAAAACAGATTTATTTTCGACTTGACACGAAACGCTAAGTAAATCACAACTATTTGTTTTTAAATAAATTAAACCAAAAACATATTTTGACGTGTAGATAAATAATTCAAAAAATATATAAATAAAAGCTAACTTTTAAATATATACCAGTTAAATTTCTTATCTAAAAATTTAAATTGAAACTGTTTCATATTTCTCGTTTCAAAGTAAACACAGTAATAAAACAATTAACGAAATTGCGTACAAGCTTTAATAACATGAAAGTGAATTCCATTTACTGTATTGTTTCGAACGAATGTTTAGAAAATGAAATTTAGAAAGTAATTGTCAACAGAAAATAAAGATTACATTATATATATAAATATATATTTGTTTAACGCAGAAAATGAAGTATCAAAAAGTAACAACGATCAAAACAACATAATGAAAATTAATTACGGGATTACAAAACCACAATTTATAATCATTAACATAAACAAAACTCACACAAGTTAGCACAGTTTGTCACAAAACGTCAACTCGTTGAACAAATCTCTAATTTACTAGGACAGGAGTGTCGGCAATAGGAGAGGATTATATATATATATATATATATATATATATATATATATATATATATATATATATATATATGCATGTATGTACAGAAAGGTTGAAAACCACTAAGCGATAACCAGCATGTAGGAATAAATTAACATGATCTGTATACATATTCTCAGACGGAAATGTTAAGTTCAACAAATTTGTAAATGACAAAATATAATTAAAACAAATTATTTCGTGATGTGTAACTTTTCACCGTTTGATAGTAAATTAAAATATATATTTATCAATTTGTTTGAAGTGTTGCGTAACACTGTTGTACAACAAGTAAATAAAAGACTTGTTTATCTATTAACAGTCATGTGATTCATTTCTTAATTATTACAAACGATCAGACAATCTGAAGAGTTTGATAATACTTGATTCTTTCTAAAAGATCTTTAATAAATCTGTACTTTTTCCAAATAAACAACGAAAATTAGATGGATATGTTATATGACGAACGGAATAAAGAAAAGGAAAAGGCAGAAAACACTTCAATAATATTATAGGCTTATCTCCAGCTGTATTAAAATAGTATTCAGTATTTCTGAATCGATAAAAGAAAATCTGAAATCGTCTACAAAAGCATTTTACCAAAATAACCACGAATATGACCATACCCTCAGCTGTTTTAAACAGCCTTCTTGAATTTCCTACGGGCATTTTAAGGATGGAATTTATATTGAGTCCTTTGCATACGTTAACTTAGGTTATTGTACTCTGCATTGTTATTCGATCAACATGCTTCTTATCGCGGATTTTCACGATTACATTACCTTCAGAGATTTTTTTTTCTTTATTGCGTTCGTCGGATGAAAATAGGAATGAAATACTATTTATGCTGATTGTTCACTTGAATCGAATTTGTGTTTTTGTCACCTTCATCCATTAATTTATTATAAAGGTATAATTGTATGTAAAGTGGATGTAAAAATATACAACACGAAAATACGGGGATTATTAGAGATCACTGGGTTGGTGATTTGTTTGAATACAAACATTTAAGGAAATAAATCATTAAAAATGAAACGATTAAGAATGTGCCAAACCGAGTGGAAATAATTGTCACATCAGGGCATTTCTTAATATATTTGAGTTAAAAGCAAGTGTTTACACCTCGAAGGTGTGCCATAAATATGTCAGATCTGGAAAAATATAGACGTTGAGGAGAACAATTTGAAATTATCTTATAACAATCTTATTATAATTATTCCATTTGTTCACATTAAAACGAATAATATGAGGGTAGAGTGATAAATGCCCATGTTTGACAATAAAACACTTTTTTTGAGCAAATTCTTTTTTTTTTATTTTTCAAAGTAATCTCCTTTTAACTCGTGTACTTAGTTCAATGCATTTCCACTTTTTTTATTCATTCCGAATAGTACGGTTTGTTAAACTCTTCGAAATAGGCATTTTCAGTAGCGATGACTTTCGAATTTGATGCAAATATTTTACATCCGAGCAATTTTTTTAAATTTGGAAGCAGGAAAAAGTTACACGGTGCCAAATTTGGAGAAAATTGTGGTTTTGGAAGCAATTATTAGTGTAATTCATCCCATCGCAGTTAATGTTTGTGTGCCGGTGCATTGTCGTAATGAAAGAGCACTTTTTTCTTTACCAAATGAGAACTTTTTTTCTTGATTTCATCTTTCAACCGGTCCAATAATGATGTATAATAGACACGAAAAATAATGTAAAATTAATAAACATTCAATATTAAAATCAAAATTTTTTAAAACAATTTTTAAATAAATTAAAAATAAAATAAAAAACGTATATTAGAAAAAAAAATTTCTGTCAAAAATATAGAATGTTTCTTTATTGTAACATTTTCAATTTCTGTATTTTTTTAATAATTAATTCTTTTGTTAAAAATTTTATTGTAGGTTAATATTTTCAAATTACCTAAGTACTTCTCAGTGTTTTCTATTTTCTTGCTTATTCTAACTTTATTTCCATGTCAAAATCTTCTATTTCTGAATTTTAGTATTTTTACTGCTGGGATTCGATTTTATTTCTATCCCTTCCAGTTTGAACAAGTTCGTATATAATTTTTATTTAATTTTCTGTTTTTTCATTAATATAATTATTAATTTTACATATTAAATTCGTTTAAATTTATTTCTAAGTAAAATAGCACCTGCTGTTTAAAATATCACGCTTATTTAAATTACCTCGCTTGTATAAGAACATAATTTCATAATTTCAGTAGTCATTTCCGTATAATGATTAAATTTTATTCTATTATATAATTATTGATTTTTATCAAAAGTAATTACATATTTTTTTATTTGCACTTAGATAAAAACTGTATTTTCTAAACAGACATTTTAAGTCTATTGAATTCTCTTTTTAGAATTTGCTCAGTATTTATGGTTTAGATAAATACAAAATTAAATTAATAAATCCTCATAAGTATACCTGTAATTATTGTAATTCATTCACAAATTAACCTTTTTTTCATCCCACAATCTTTTTCTGTACCATGGCGCGGCCTAATTTGCATCAAAATACGCAAAAGCAACGATAAAAAATGATTAATAATAATTTATTGAGCATTTTGGGACTCGAAAAATTTTTTGTAGTTTTTGGTATTGAACATAATTCAATACAATTGAATTACAATTAAACTTTAGATAAATTGTAGTCTCATCTAACTTAGGGCTGGTTTACATTAGGATAGTAAGCGGGACAGTATACTATGCTGCTTTTTCTCTAGACCTCTATCAGCACCTACAGTTTGGTCCGTTTTTACAAAGCTAGTGGTTTGGTAGAGAAGAGTTTAGTTTCAAGTTTAAAACAACCATTTACCAACCTCTATAAATAAAAACAAAATTTGTAAAAATAAAATTCATAAACAATAATCAAAAATGATAAATAATGATTTATTAAGTATTCTGAAATTATAAATTCTTTTGCAGTTTATGGAATGGAAATAGAATTAAATATAATTTATAAATAAATACTAGTTTAACTTATAATTAAATTTTCTTCATTTAGGTACAGACTGTACAGGTAATATGATTTCCTGAAAATTCCGTGGTAATAGAATTATTACTTTTTTAAAAAAAAAAGCATAAATATATGTTTTGAAATTTTACAATTTTGACAAAATGATTTATAATTTCGACATGGATTTAACTCAATATAAATATGTAAATTAAAACTCTTAGAATATCAAAAACAGGTGTTCGAATTTCTTTCAAATAAACTACAATCATAGTGAAAATAAACAAAATTGCAAAACAAAACTTAAAAATAACAATTTAAAAAATTGCTTGTAACTAATCTTCCTTAAAAAAGAAAATTTAAAGTATTTAAAAAAGTATGTAAACATAAATATTAATTATTGTAAATATAGTTAATTTATAGTTTGAAATAAGATTACAACTTTACTTTTTAATTCAAAAACATATTTCGTCATATATATATATATATATATATATATATATATATATAATTCGTTTAAAACTTTAATTCAAACCACGTGCATAATTATTTATTCAAATTATAATACAATAATACTCTCCTGCGTTGAACACGTTTTTGTTCAATTTAAATAGATTTAAAATCTAATAAATTTAATTTCAATAAATTAAAATTATCCAATTAATAAATTTTAATAATTCATAACGAAAAAATAACAATCGTGGATAAATAGGTAATATGTAAATATATGTACATGAAAAGGAAACAAGCAATCATTACGTGTTTCGTACGGTTAATCCTTTGTTCCTCTATACATTTCCATGCGTATCACATATTTTTCATATCATTAAAACGTTCCATATTTTATAATACATTTTTTTTTTGTTTCAGGTAAGTTATTCGAATTTTTAATTATGTCGATGTTGGTGAGTTTAACTTTTATATTCATATTTTATGTAATTATGAGAACATGACAGTTTATAAATAAATATTAATATTTATTTAGACAGATTTTTAATTATATATAGAGTTGATTATGATTTGTATGTTTAATTTATTATATTTACTTAGCTCTGTATGGAAAAAAATCCTACCACGCCATTGCTAACGTTTAAACGCCACATGTCCAGAAAGCGAAATTTTTTGTGAGTAATGTGACTATCTGTTTTGATATAAATATTTTCCTAGCTGTTGGAAATCTGTCACAAAAACATGAAAATATGTGTTATTTGTTTTTCTCGTTCGATAAAATATTGTCTATTTATCAAACATTGCTATGTTGTAACAAAAAAAGTTACTGTTTAATTTTTTTTTGTATTCTTCGACATTTAGACTGTTTAAATAACTACGTTTTTTAATTATTCTGAAATATTTGTTTTTAAACGACAAATGAAGATAGACGTATATAATTTTAAAAGAAATAAATAGTATGTGAGTAATATAAATCTTAGTTTTTTATATAGTAAAGAAACGAGTATCCGACCATGAAACGAACTGATTATACGTATAAATTAACTCTGTTTACAAATATCACATAGTTAAAATGACAAAGTGAGCTCGAACAAATCAGTCACTTGAATAGACGACAGTAGTAATTAATCTCTAAAATATGTAATTTCGAATTCAGACCGGACCCCAAGATCACTAAGAGTGTGGAACAGAAATCTGACAGTGACATATATGCCTCACCCCTTGAGGGATCGAAGCCGCACACCTCCTAGTTACCACCGCCACAAAATCTAAATGTAAATGACAAAATTATTTCACTGTGTTGTATAGTGTACAGTGGAGGGCGGTGCCTTTTACCATTTTACCACTCCAACTCCTTGAGTATTACGAGTAATAACATATTATTATTCATTCGTAACTATGTTGTCAGAGTGGCAAAGAAATTACAGCGTGGTCTAAAACAATGCTGCGCTGTATAGCACACTCGGTGTGTAATCAGTATGTTAACTCGACAATATCTGCTATAGTGTTCTGTATGGTTTTTTTTATTCGAGTTCAATCAACTTTTAGATAAAGTCGGTACATTTCTTAAGAATTTTTACTCTTTGTTCTTTTTTTGAGAATTTTTACTCTTTTATTTTTGAACAACACTTCTAATAAAATTATATAGTTTTATTACTCGACTACTTTAATGTTTGTGAGTTCAGTGAAGTAATTTAATTTCTTACATATGAAAAAAATATCTTAACGAATAGACATTAATTCAATATTGTCAAAAATTAATGTAAATTTCATAAATGTTAAATAATGAAAATTTAAAATTCTGCAGATAATATAATCTGGATTCTGTTTTTCATTGCATTCTTGAAAAAAATGTTATCTAAAAGTGTTTTAATACCATTTAATTAAAAAAGTATCAATATTCATAAAAATTATGTTTATTTATTATGTTATTATTTTTTTATGTGTTTTACTAAATTTAATTAAATATTAAAAATGTATTTTAGTAAATTTCATTACATTTATTTTTTTAGATAAAAAATAAACAACTTAAATTGAATCAAATAAATAAAATTATTTTGTTCAATAAACACTTTTCTTATTAATAAATTTTGAATTTTTGTTTATATGAACAGAAAACTTGTTTATACACCTAATATTTACTAGTTACTTATTTTAATCTTCAAAAAGTTTCTTAATAATTTTTATAGTATTCATCGTATGGTTCTCCTATGTATCTGTTATTCACTGATTCTATGCTAATCCTGAAAATCATGTGTAAACTCGTTTCTTCTCTGACCGGATTCAACTTTCGTTATATTCAGATTTTTTTTAAAAAAAATAAGCTTTGGAATTCAAACTTTATTTGAAGCTGCTCATAGAAAAAATGAACTCATTCATATCCTTCCGGATTTGTATAGAATAAATATAAATTTTAAAATAAAAATCTTATTTCACTTGAGATTTACCACAAAATAACTGAATTTTTATTGAAGTCGGTTATAGAAGAAAATGTTTTATGTAACCTAAAGGATTCCTATAGAACAAAAAATTCTTATGAATTTAACTGTTAAAAAAATAAATATATTATCGATACATTTTTATATTTTGCAAATAAATCATTATTTTCATGAAGCATTATTTTAAAAAGAAGAATGTAAAAAATTATAGAGTGGATATTAATTAATTCGGTGTCAAATATTTAATAATGTTATTTCTTTTAGAATTTTCTATATTAATAAGTTTAAAATTATGGAGTGTCCAATATAATTTTCTTAGAGAAAAATAATCTGTGGTATCCTTCTTTCTCTCTATATACAGTTGTATATAAATCGTTGAAAATGTCATACATGAAATAATTTGGTCGAGATACTGTATCATTATAATATTGTGGCTGTACTATGTGGCTTTGGCTCCATCTCATCTTTCATGTTTCGCCACCGCAATATTGTGTACTCTTTCACACACGTACCGAATTTAATATATACATCTTTCTGTTTACGTCATATAAATCACTTACTTGTCTCGAGGAAGTGGTATTAAAATTATTTCCACGTTTCTCACAATTTAGTAGGATGCGAGAGACAGGAGAGTAGCGAACGAATGAACGAACGAGCGACCGAGTAATAGCAAACATCAAGAAATACCCGGCTTGCTTGCGGCCGACGATCGTTTCGAATAACATTGTACAAATTTCATGTAACAATGGCCGTTCATAAACAGTGCATACAATATACGGGAACCTCACCTAATGCAGTTTTGTTGTTAGGTTACACTTCTGATTGTTTCTATGTTCGTATATTAGTGAATTATTTAAAATGGACATACGGAATTCCGAACTGAAATATTCATTATATCAGACATGACGACGAACGTATTCAATTAATAGTTAGTGTATAAAGTAATATGAATTGAAGTTATTGTCTATTTCTACGTGCTTCACATACTCTTCAAATGAATTGCGCAATTCATTTCAGTAATTGCAGTACTGAACTTTCTGGTATTAACTTGTAGTCATGTACAATCATTTCATAGCAATAAATATATTAAAAATTCCTGGAAGTTTTTATCTCGTATATGAAATATTGAATTTTAAAACGAGCTTTTTCAAAAAATCGATAAATATTACATTAGTAGAAAAATAATATAATTTAGTAAAAATTTGCTTATGGAACAAAGTTTTCCTTTTATAACCAAATTTTAGTCTAAATCATATCAACAAGATCATATCATATAAGATGGATGTATTGTTCAAGCTTTCTATATTTAACATGTATGGAAAAACAACAGCGCAAATAGTTACAAAAAAAAATAACAGCCTAAATCAATGTTACTCTATTTAAAAAAAAATTATATCTAAAATATAACTTATTTTGTCTGATAAATATTGCTGACATATCAGACAGATATTTTTTACACATAGAAAACAATATTTCGTACCATACAAAACGAAATTTTAGATTTATTGATAACTTTTTTATTTCAAAAGAAGCTCCTATCCGTAAACAATCTTATAGAGAATAATCTCAGATTTTTCTATACCTTAACGTTTTAAGAACGATGGAATATCCATCGAAATGTACATGAGGAATAATTAAAAGTACGAGTAATCATTTATTAAATATTTTTGATCAGAAAAAAGTTTTTATGGCTTGTGAGGTGGATGAAAAAAGAATTTATTTGTGAAAGAGGATTTAGCACCAAACTCAGAACTCTATTATTACTATTCTGTAAACTTGTGTATGTATTTTCATGTATATATGTAATATATATGTATATATATAATATATATATATATATATATATATATATTATATATATTATATATATATATATATATATAAAAGTATGTGTATACATGAATGTATGTAAATCAAATCAAAGATTGTTGTATTGTTTTGTCAAGTTTAACAGACAATTAAATAAACCTCAAAGTGTAACTAATATTAGGTATATATGCACACATTATATTTATGTATATATATATATATATATATATATATATATATATATATATATATATATTCGTATACGTATATAAACAGAGTATATAAACTTAACGTAAACATTACATCCCTCCAACTATCTACATAAACTAAACAGTGCAATCGATGCGAAACACAGTACTAAGCCTCCCAGATTTCGACGATAGAAAGGAGACCTCGTGGCAATATCTCTCGGCGGACTTGTGCCAATAGTGCGCGTACGGCGCGGAACAAACTTTTCGTACGCTCGAGAGAAACATCTCAGACGGAGTGCGACCTTGCGGCGAATCTAAATAATGTTCACGGGCGGAGGATGCGGGACAGATAAGGGGTCGAGGTGATCAATCTGCACGGTCTCTTACGGTCGAGGGATGCAGTGGCGTAAGATAAATTTGTAGCGATTTGGTAGACTCGTGCCCCCGTCTGAAGATGGATTTCGTTTGAAATATTGGGGTAAAGTTTCGTGTTGCGAACGGTGTGAGTATTGAAATGTATTACGGAATAGATGTTGATGAAATGAAAAGTCGCAATTACTGAAATGAATTTAAAAAAATGCACCGAACAACGATATTACTTTAAAAGCAACACACACTTGTATGTATGTATATATATATATATATATATATATATATATATATATATATATATATATATATACATATATATATATATATATATATATATACATATATATATATATATATATATATATATAATGTTATACGGTTTTATTTAAACACAAACATCATGATAAATTACTTTATTTGAGAATTAAATAGGTATACGCTTGAAAATGTATTGCAGGAATCTCGAAACGATTTTTCTTTTCAGAGATATTACTTGGTACTACACACAAAACTTTCAAAAAAAAATTATATATAATTTAAATATAATCATAATTCATTTTTACTTTAAAACAGACTTTTATTATGTTGGTAGAAAAATAATTACGGTTTTTGTTTTCTGAATCCTAATCTTAATTTTGTTCAATGAAAGTATAATTTCATCGTATTCATGTTAATATCACTTTAAAGTGCGTTTTTCCGTCTTTATTTCAGTAACATCGACTGGTTTTATTATTAACTTTACTTTAAATTGTACTATTGAATTAAAGATGGAAACGAAGCAAAAAGAACATTTTTTGTATACTAAACGATGGTTTTAATATGGGTACTGTTAAGAAACGTACGGTGCAATGGTGGTTCCAAAAAGTTCATACTGGAGACTAGAGCCTATAAGATGAAGACGGACGCGAGCGTCCTTCTTCATCCACATGGTGGAAACCACCATTACCACCATTCGTTAACAGTTTACACACTTAAAGCATCGTTTAATTTAAAAGAAGTTTCTACTGCTTTACTGCCCGTTTGGAACTCATACAAAAAATTTCTCTCATTTGCTTCTTTTCCATCTTTAATTCAATAGTCCAATTTGAAGCAAAATTAATAATAAAACCAAAATCGATTTTCTCAAAATACAGACCGAAAAATGATATTAACATGAACACAATGGAATAACACTTTCATTTAAAAAAATACATTTAAAATTCAGAAAACAGAAACCGAAATTATTTTCCTACCAACCTAATATTTTTTATGTTAATGTTTAAGTAATTTACTGTTTAGAAAACGTGATTGTTGGTATAGTCCTGTTAGCTGTTTGATGTGTATTGAGTTTATTAACTTTTATTTCCTTGTTTGTTTTGTTATATTCTGACAATACTGTAGTTATTTTAAAGTGTTTTTAAAACATTAAGATTCTGCATCAGTAATGTGAAAAAGAGTTAGAAAAAGAACGAACTGTTGGAGATACGTTAATGGAAGTTATTTTGATATAAGAAGTAGTGATTTGTATATGAGATTTAATTTTAAAACAATTATATTTTTCTGTTCCTTGTTATCCTAAGAATGACATCATCGCCATCTAAATGCGCATGAGTCAACAATCAAAATGATCAGTAATTAATTATTGAACATTATTTCAGTATTTTTTTGTGGTTTGTGAGATGAAGTAGAATTAATTTCCAAATGTGTATTTTTTCTATTATTTATTTTAAAATAAATTGTAGAGAAAACTGGTAGCGTATAAATATTTAAAATTTAATTAGTTTTATGTACATAAAGAATTGAAGATAATAGTGTATAACGTATTCTGTTTGGAAGATATAATTTCAATTCAAATAAGAAAAAACCCTACTTTATACATAAAGCATTTGATTTCATTCATTTGCATATAAATACATAATTAATCTGTGCTTTGTTTAATCGGAACGATCTTTTTTTTTAATTAGAGACGATTAATTCAATTTACGATTTATAATTGGATCATTGTACAGTATTTACATCTCAAATTATATGTAGATATGAGTAAAAGTCTTTTGTGGTTCAATATTACTCGGTTGAATAACTACGATTGAACTTACAAGAGAGTGGGGTGTTGGGTTAAAGGATCAACTTAGTAAAGGTTTCCGACAGTGAGATTGGTAAAGCACAATAGGAAGCATTAGCTAAAGTCCATCGTAAATAGAAACAATACGAAGAGACTGCGTATCTCTCCGGCGGATCGTGACAACAGCTTTTATAGTGAACGCAAATATATCCTTTACGGTCTCATAATGGATTACTGAAAGCAAATGATACACTGTGCTTAGTACACGAATGTAAATAAACATTTTTCCTACAAACGAAAAGATAATGTATAACGACAAAACAATAAAATAAATTAACGGGCCATAGAACTCTTTGCATATACATTTTTTATATAGAGTAAGATTTTTATTTGCATATTTTATTTGTCTAGTTTCCGTGTATATAAGAAAATATCAATTTTTCAAATATTTTAAAATGATTAAAGTATTTAGTAACTCATCAATATTTACAAATATACAATAAGTGTTTCTAATGTTAGTTTAAAAAAATAAAATCTAAGCTTTAAAGAATTAAATACATCATTCTATTTACTGCGTCAAACTGTTTTTTTTTTATGTTACTTACAATATATAACAAACACATTCCTATTGAAGATTAACATTTTATTAAGTTGGCAGGAAATTGATGGCGGTTTTTGTTTTCTGAATTCTAACCTCATTTTTTCCAATGAAAATGTAATTTTATGGTGTTCATGTTAATATTCTTTAAAAATGCATTTTTCGGTCTGTATTTTGATAACCGACTTTGGTTTTATTATTAATTTTGCTCCAAATTGAGGATTTGAATTAAGGATGGAAAAGAAGCAAATAAGAACATTTTTTGTATGAGTTCAAGACGGATTAAAAGTAGCAGAAACTACTTGTAAATTAAACGATACTTTTGGTGTAGGTACTGTTAAGCAATGTATGGTGCAATAGTGGTTGCAAAATTTCATGCTGGAGACGAAAGTCTTGAAGATGAAGAAATCCGCCGGATCTAGAACTCCGAACTCCGAAATTTTATAGGGAATGAATAAACTTTTAATTAAATGGCAAAAATGTATCGATTCTAATGGTGCTTATCTCGATTAATAAAATTAATTATTAGCTAAGAAAAATGTATGTGAATTTAAAAGTCGTAAACCATAATTATTTTTCTACCAACTTAATACTTAGCTCGAATTAATACAAAAAAAAATATATAAATCAAGTCTGTACCATGATGGTATTATTGCCATAAAAATGAGCATAAATAACAATCAAAATGATCAATAATCAAGTATTAAACATTCAAGATCAGAAAAAACCAGATTTCCAGAGGAATGAAAAATTAATTTATAGAAGTGAATTTAGCAACGGCCCAAAAACTATTATAAACTGATATTAAAATATTTGTTTTTAAATACATTTTAATCAAACGTAGAGAAAGAATTTCAATTTTAACTGAAATGTCTGATTTCTAAAATAAACTAAGATAAATATAGATATGGCTTTTAATAATAAAATAAATAAAATATTGAATATATCAAACAGGAAAAATGAAGAAGATCTAATTATAAAAATATTTATCTAAAATTCTCTGTCTAATCATCACTGATCAATCAGTCATTAAACTATTTTGTTGTTTGAAGAAATATCATATTACAGAAATGTTTACTGTTACATTATCAATCTGAATCATATATATATATATATATATATATATATATATATATATATATATATATATATATATATATATATATATGTATGTATGTATATGTGTATGTATGTATTGACCCATGGCCATATATTAGAAACCAAGTAACAACATTTGTCGAGAATAGAACCATTTCAGAAATATTTCATGTCATTGAACGTATTCAGAAATCATAGTCAAAACGTAATCTCAGTTTATTTTACGTCCGAGCGTCTCATCAAAAATATCCCACGCACAACTGTCAAATATCCACGACTATCCATAAATATATGAAGGGATCAACACGCATATATCCAAATCAGAGCTGCAGACTATCCCATACGCACATGCATATATATATATATATATATATATATATATATATATATATATATATATATATATATAAATGTATGTACATGCATGCTTCTCACGCACACGCTAGCAGGACACATCGATAATATAATGGATCAGCGAGCGACGATAGCAACTAGGGGGCGGTATGGAGAAAAAGGAATCTAGTGAACGGTAGCAGTAGGGGCTGGTTGCCATCATCTCATTTCCGGCTGTTACGATCTCACACGCATTGTGCGATACAGACGCGGGTACAAAAGATCACCGGGACCCCGCGGTCCGGTAGTATAGCAGCAGTGCTCTTTTGTCCGCTAAGACCATCGGACAATATGCCTACTTAGTATACTAGCATATCCCGTCTATTTCTCTGTACCCCCGTGCAGACAGCACGGCTGCGGTGATATTGCAATGTTTAAGGTAGTGTTATATGTATAGTGTGATTTTATACGATCCCGTATTTTTCGATCGATATCCTTTGAATAATTCTTTGCTTTCAGTAAGCAAAATTTCGACAAATATTTAATATAGAATACCTAAAAAACTGCAACAACTCACACAAAACCATGTTTATGTAATTATATTAAAAACAAAATAAATAAATCAATTTTACAATCACATTCTTCCTTGTTGAATTAACAGCTGTATTCTAGACATTTCATTAGTTCTTTAGCAATCATTGCTTTATCTTAGTCGCACATTAAAGTATGACTTTAATTTCTGCTCTCAATTACTAGTTTCGGCACTTACCCCATCTTCAAGTAGATTTTAAGTAACTTTAATTATCTATCTAAAGATTACAAATATATCGAAACTAGTAGTAGAGAAAAGAAACTGAAATGATCCAAAAATACAAACACCTGAAAAGAACTAATTAAAAAAATATTCAGTTATATAAATTTTACATTTAAGATAGTTTTTATGGTAGACTTTCCATGCCTATTTATTTTAATTAATTTCAAAACGTAAATTTTTCATATTTATTTTTATTTTTTATAATTTTTAATATTTTAATTGATTATAAAAATACATTTTAAAAAAATTCTAATTGTAAACTGATCAGTCAGTGCCATTCGATACAAATAAGTGCATTGAATAATAATAGTTTTTTCAAAATAAAATATCTTCTTTGATAAAAATCTAGTTTCTAAATTTATTAAAAAATCAATCTAATTGAAAATAAGGGAGATTATTTTTATCATACACAATTATTTGATTTGTTAAAATACACTGCAAGAATTCTTTCTAAAATGTCTTAAAAATAGTTTTACAAAAATCTATCCTTGCATTTTTATCAGTTTTATTTTCTGCTCTTAATTTTATAATTTGATTAATTATAAAACAAACATATAAAATAGAAACAAACTTTGTAACTTTTTTGAATATGTTGCGTTTACAATTCTAGGATAACATTTATTTTCTTACAAATGTATTGAAGTTTCTTTCAGACTTATACTTTAATTACAGAGTTTTTAATAGTTTTTTTTAGTTTGCATTAATATAATATTCGCCTCGTTATATATATATATATATATATATATATATATATATATATATATATAATTATTTTGCTTGGTTTAATATTCTTACATACTTTATGATAAAAGAAAAAATATCCGCAAAGTAATTTTCTTCCAAGACATTTACACTCTAAGATCAGACAAATATCCGTTCACTCATTCCAAAAGGGCCACTATTTTATTTGAAACGATGATGATACAGACAACGCTTATGTTACCTTTGTCTGCATTATATTACAGCCTTAAATCCTGCAAAGCGCAGCGTATTACGACGATGCATCTATTGTTGTGGACATTGAGGGCGCTCTGAGGTTAACTTAGCTTACTTTGTGTTTTGTACTGTTGCGACTGAAATTTAATCGAAACTTTGTGTGGTCGTTTTGTTTGCGCGAAGATTTTGAGTCTAGCGTTACATATAGCGGTTGAATGAGATAGCGACGTGACATTTTGTTTGATCTGATTCTATTGTAGTAGACTTATAGTCTCATACTCATTCCAAATACTTTTGCACAGTCGGTATTTTTGTATCAATATTTGTGTACTGCTTTTGAGAAAAAAAAATGATTGTGGATAAAGTATGTACAAGAAGTTATACATGCAATAAATTATAATGTTATTGTAAATAAACTTTCATTATTCTGAGATCTAGTTTTTTTTTACTTATATATTAAATCATTAGTTTTCATTTGATTTCAAAATGTAAAAATTAATTTAATTAATCCTTCATTATTAAGAAAATATAATATTGTATAGCAAATTTTTATTTTTTTTATTTAAGTTTATGTCTAATTTCCTTAAGTTAATTCTATAAACTATAGCTGAAACTTCAGAAAAGACACAAGTTCTAGTGAAGACTGAACAGAATAAATTTTGTTAGGTTATGGATTTTCTACTTTAAAAATTCGTATTTTTTTCAAACGTGTACTTAAAAAACATATTATTTCAATAATGAATAAAATTATTAAATTTTAACAATATTATTTTTGTATATTGCAATATTCTTTTTTAATTTTTTTAGACATTATGTGGAAAAACTAGTTCCATGTTTTTACATAACTCTATTTTAAAATAAAATATTTTCTCGACGTTCTAGGATTTTAAATTACCAACCTTAACATTTAAAAACATTATGCATCTTAGCTAAGCAGTTAGCATAACCACGCAAAGCTCATTTAAATGAAAAAAAATATTTTATAAATATTTTTATATATATTTATAAAATATATAATTATATATATTTTTATGCACATGTTTGAAGAAAAATATAAAGAAAATTACTGAACTAACAAAATACATTTTTGAATCTTCACAAGAATTGATAACTTTTTTTATTTCTTTTTTCACGTTTCAGCTCTGATTTATAGAATTAAGTATGAGAAATCAGGCAGAAAACTAGAAAAATAGTTATATACAATGTCAGGATCTCAATGAAAATACAATTTTTAAATCCGATTCAATAATGTTAAGAATTTTTTCAAGATGATCTTTTATACATTTCTACATTATTTTTAACAGAAAATAATTAATCATTGTAATAAATACACAGATTAATTTGTAACATATTCTCTAATTGGCATAAAATAAATATCAAATAATAGAGACACCAAATTTTCATAAATTTTATCACCTAAATAATCTAATAATTTGATTATATATCCAAAAATATTAAAAAAACAGAACATCATAATACGATAAATATAGAATAATTAATCAAAATATAAACTGATCGATGCATTTACTGATTTTCTAATTTCATTTTCCCTACAGCAATAACAGCCTCATTTTCTGCTTTATACACTAAAAGCTTGTACTATTAATAAATACGGTACAATTAAAAAATAATTACCGGAAGTAAGAAATTATTGGAGTCAATTCGAAATTCTACCATATTTTTAATCTTCAATTAACGTTTTAATTAATGACTATTATTAATTGAAATTTTAAAATAAATAATTGCTGTTAAATGATTAAGTTATTTTGTTTTAACAAACCGAATTGAATTGATTGATAAAAAAATGTTTCCGATGATTTTTAATATATAATCTATTTTTTCTCATCTCTCTTCGTTAATTATTCATACATCAATATTTAATCATATATATATATATATATATATATATATATATTGAACTGAGAAAAATATTTTATCGAAAACATGTAGTTCCATGGAAGTAAATGCGAAGAGCATGTAAGTCTCATTAATAACAGTATTAGTATATTTTAGAATGTCTAGTGCATTCATTCAACAAACTAAAGAATCTAAAGAACGCTACTTTAAAAAAATGTAAAGTAATCACGCTAAGCAGCTATGGATATTGTGTAAGAATAATCATTTGAAGAATTTCTTTCCATTTCGTGTAATTATTTATTTTGTAATTGACTTTTTGAATCGTTGAAAGAATTTTCTGTAAGTCTTAGATATTCACACAATATATATATATATATATATATATATATATATATATATATATATATATATATATATATTCTCTCTGTAATTTATTCAAGAGTAAAATTCTTTTTACCTTAGTTATATTCTCTAATGAAAGAATTTTTTTATATGGCATAGATGAATTCTTTTATTACTACGATGATTTATGAAAAGAGTAACATGATTTACAAAATGAAAACCATATTACGTTAGAATAAACACATAGAATATTTATGTTCTAATTATTAAGTTGGTAAAAAAATAATTGCGATTTATGACTTTCAAAATCATATATATATATATATATATATATATATATATATATATATTTCTCTTTTTTTATATTCCTAGCTGTTTTATGTGCTTGAGAACTATTGGATGACTAACGCCTACTTTTGTGCAAGCTCCTGAATTATTGTGCGTTGTTCTCATTCAACTAACGGCTTCAGTTGGTCGTTGTGAACTGAAGAAGGACGCCTGCGACCTTCTCCTTCTTTAAGGATGTCGTCCTCAGCACCAAATTTTTGTAACCAACATTATACCATACTTTTCTTAACAGTACTCAAATTAAAAACATCATTTATTTTACGAACAATTTCTGCTGCTTTACGACCCGTTTTGTACTCATAAGAAAATTTATCTTATTTACTTCTTTTCCATCTTTAATTCAATAGTCCAATTTGAAGTAAAATTTATAATAAAATCAGTCGATATTACCAAAATATGGACTGAAAAATGCACTTTAAAGTGATATTAACCTCAATTCGGTGAAATGGCACTTATTGAAAAAAATTAATGTTAGAATTGACATAACAAAAACCGCAGTTATTTTCCTACATACCAAACATAAACATTTTTTTTTAATTTTCAGTACTTTATCGGATGGCATGAACGATAGCATTCCCATCGAAATGCATATAATTAATAAACAAAAATGATTAATATTTTTTTATAGATCATTTTTGTAGAATAAAAGAGAAATTAATTTGTGAAAATAAACTCTATAGTTATAAATTCTTATAATTTCTCGTATGAAGAATACTCATTAAATTCATGAATAAGTTTGCTTGAATTTTAATATCTATTGCAAAAATATTTTATTGATATATCAAGTAATGAGTTCGTATAAGTATCTAAATTTTCTATTAAACAATTCATAGATTGAATAAATAAGAAAAGATTTTAATACTTGTTTATTATTTTTATGTAAATATTGTTTTAATAGAATTTAAATGCCATTAAAAAATTACAAAAAAAGAAATATTATGAATGAATAACAAAATTAATTATTTTATCATCCAACAAACTACAAAAGAAAATCTTATATTCCTATACTTTGAAACTGATAATGCTATTGAAATGCGTATAAGTAATGATAAAAATGATTTATTAAATATTTTGAACAGATTTTTTTTTGTAAGGTGAATAAAGAATTTGTGAAAGTAAATTCATCCACATTGTCTGAACTATATTGTGATTAAATTAGTTCAATTCTATCTGTGAAAATACAGGGAGAGAGAGAGAGAGATGCAAAGATGTAAATATTTCTATATTGGCACATAAACAGTTTAATACATGTTCATTAATAATTTAAACTCATTATAAATTTAAAAGTGAAGATCATCATTGAAACAAATCTATAGGTAAACGTTCAATGGTTTCACAAAAGCACTAAGCTTTCAATTGTCTGTTTTAGAGTTCTCTCTGACTGGTTAATGCTTCTATAAATAGAATTAAATGTGGATAGATTAAATTTGACGAGAACCTTTACAACTGGACTTGCAGTCTTAATAAGATAATCCGTATTATTATCATCTTTATTACATGAATTATACATACCAATATATATATATATATATATATATATATATATATATATATATACATACATATGTATGTATATATAAACCATATTACCATTATTTATTTATAATTATGTCGAAAAATTAAACAAACATGCGTCCTTGTACGTTTAAGATCTGAATTCTTGATTTTTAAAGAATTTGTTTATAATTGATCCCCGTAAGTAAAGCCCACTATTAAGAAATTACATGGAGAAAAAACAAACATGGCCACAAATTTACATCAAGTATGTTAAATAATGCGAATTCGGGAAATGGAATTGATGTAAACTGGTAATAAACAGAAATTCAAGTACAAACAGAATCATTTACATACTAGATTCAAACGTTTGATAAGTGTATAGAGTTTTATACCTAATTATAGTAATTGTGAACGATTATTTCATGAATATTTACTTTTTTTTCACTCACAAACAATATATATATATATATATATATATATATATATATAAGTATATGTATGTATAATAGACGTGTGGGATAAGTACAAAAAGTATGTCTAAGTATATAAATTTATGCTTTTTTTGTATAAGATTTTTTGTTTGCTTATTTGTGTTTATTTAATTATAATAAAATTATTTATGTGTAATATTATACAATCAGCTAAATAAAATCTAATATCAGATTAAAGTTTATTGAAAAAACCTGAATGAATTATATACATATTTTTTTCTATTACTTTATCTTACTTAAATAATTGATGTTCAATATTGTTTAAGGTACGTTCTACAATTTGTTTTACATACAAGTTAGAATACTTTTACAATAATGATATTTTTAAACATGTCAATAAATAAATCAGTTCACAGAAATTAATTTTCAAGAAAGAAAAAGTAGTTCACTGTTGAAAAGTGTTTTCGTTATCGTTTCATTTATTTATTTATTACTTTAATAATTAATTCAATGAATGGTTTTAAATGATTTTTAACTTATAGAAAATTGGTATAGGCAAATGTTAATTTTTAAAGATGATTAAAAAAATTATATGTGATATTTAAATTTTGTAAATATGTGTGTAGAAATAAAAATATTTTTTCTATTTCTTACTGAAAATATTTATTGTTTTTTTTCAATAATTAGGAATTATTGATAAAATTATGCTTATATTTTTAAAAAATATAAAAAAACCTTAAAACAAATATTTTAACCTGCTATACCGTTTTTTGTTCTTTTTTTACCAAACAGATGGAGCAAAGTTATATAAAATAATATCGGATATTTTTAAGATTGAAATGTATTTCATATTTTCGTAAACATTCATTTTCTATAAAAAAGGCACCGAATTAATTTGTACACCTATGTATATATATATATATATATATACACGAGATAATCGTTCGATAAATTTGATAAATTTCTATGATGTGGCGCCATCAGTTATTTGGTAACGTCTCGTTAAAAAAGAGTACTGAATTAATTTGTACATCTAATAATATAATTGTATAATAATTCATATAAAAATATTCGTCATTTTAGTAAACTACACTTATATTATTAATATATAAATTTATATATTATTTAAGAAAAAAATTCTATGAATTGCAGACATCATTTTTATTATAAACTTGTTCTTTTACATTTAAATTCCTATATTGAATATTCCTTTTGTATATCTGTATGAATCATATATTTTCGAATAATATTCCCTGCTGACACCGTCCATAAGTCCATTTTAAAATCTATAATATATATTCAACGATTTCAAGTGCAGACATGTTATATTTTATATAAAATATGTCATATGCATATCAATACAACATATTTCAATATCTCCTCAACTTGAATTGTATCAATATTGAAAATGTCCGAATATATGATATGTCTGACTATTTGTCTGTCGATTATGTGCATAGATCATTTTGAAAATTTACATTTAAAAAATGGAAGATTTAAATAAATTGACAGCTAGGAATATTTAGTCATTTTATTGGGAAAAAGTCTAGTGAGAAATGTTCATCTATATATATATATATATATATATATACATATATATATATATATATATATATATATATATGAAAAAAAATTATATTCTTTCATCAAACATTTAGTTCACAAAACCAGTACACAGCCTATGAATATATATATTTTTTTCGTCGATCTCGTTAACGTTTCATGAGAAAACATTTATATCGCAATTAACAATAAACAAGAAAACAGTTTAATCCGACATTGTAGTCCTCTTTATACACACATATATTCAATTTACGAGAAAAAAAACATATTCAAAACTCGTTTAATTGTTCTGTTTCCAGAACACCGTATACTTTTTCAACATG
The DNA here is from genome assembly GCA_034766995.1 of Acanthacorydalis orientalis. Classification (NCBI taxonomy): domain Eukaryota; kingdom Metazoa; phylum Arthropoda; class Insecta; order Megaloptera; family Corydalidae; genus Acanthacorydalis; species Acanthacorydalis orientalis. Next base: position 8,929,773 of record CM068314.1, read on the forward strand.
TTAAACGTAATGGTTCGGTCACGAAATGTCAAAAGATGAAATAGAAATTTGTCTGCGAACGACGAATAAAATACACACACATTTTTTAATAAATGGGATCAACAGGTCTGATTCGCTTTTTTCTTATGTTATTTTTGAATGGGAAATCATATATATATATATATATATATATATATATATATATATATATATATATATGTATATAATTTTTCATTCAGAAATGACAGAAAAAACATTTCATATGTAAATAATATAAATATTTTCATAATATATATACGTATAAGAATATGTGTTCATTATAAAAATATTTATATTATTTACATACAATATTCACTGTTTTGAATAAAAACAAAATTAATTTGAAATTTAATTAAAAGTTTACTTAAACGAATTTAATAAAAAAAAATTCTTACCATTTTGAATTGATTTTCAATAGGCATAAATAACCAAATTGTATCAAAATATATACGTACGATTTTTTTTATTTAATTTAGTTGTAATGCTCTTCAGATTAATTAAATATTTTAAAAAAGTTCGTTAAAATGTTAACAATATTAACTCTAATTTAAATTCTTCTTTCAACAACTTTATCTTTTTTACATATGTCTTAAATAAAACTTGTATTTATTATAATTATTTCTAATAATTTATAACTAAAATACATAATTTGCATATAGTATATTAGAAAAATCATATAAACACAAAAAAGTTTTTTTTTCTTTTTAAAGAACTTTTTTAATTCTTCCCTTGAATTCTTTTTAGTTTCATAAATATATTCTCTTTTTACCTCACAAACCACATTTTTTTCTATTTAACAGCTTTCAGTAAATCATTTTTAATCATTTTTTTGTTCCTAGTTCACATTTTGTATGCAATACTAATCATCTTCAGAGCGTCAAGTTAGTGAAAATTTTGAATCAGATATCAGATAATAATTTTACAAAAATATCCAAAGATTGTATTAAGAACCTATCAGATTGATTAAATATAAACATTTTTATTGTTTATATATTTGTTTAATAGAAATTAGGCAATCAATTATTTTTCTTAAAAAAATAGACATTAAAGTAATTTCACAAATAAATTCTATTTTTTCTTCTAAATTACAAAAAAACCTTATTATAAATTTTATTATAACATCCACGTTATTATCAGGTCCTGTTTCCTACAGATTATCATTTTTTAAATATTTGTGCAATTTGCTATGAGAGAAGGTTTTCAAACATAATCATCTCAAAGCGCTTTCGATGAATTCGTTAATTCCAGGATTCCATAATTCTATCTTGTAGGAATAAACAAACTTATTTCCCATTAGGGGAAATGTGTACAGGCCAATGGTCTTTTTTCTAAGTAATAAATATAAATTTTATCTGATATATGTGTCCTTTACATGATACATAAAAAACGTAATTATTTTTGTACCAACATAATATTATTCAATTGATATTTATTTTTTACATAAATAGATTTATTGATATTTTGTGCATCATGTAACTAGACTAATTGAATTACCCTCAACTCAAAGAGTTAAATTCATAAAAGTCAGTAAAAAAGGTTTGTCTCGCTGTAGTTATAATAAACATTTTTTTATATGATTAAGCTTCAATAATTATTTGTTTTAATGATTTTTGTCGTTTTGAATCACTTAAGATTCTGTTTTCCACTAGTAACATCAACAAGGAGACCATCTTCAGATAGATTTTAAATAAGTAAGTTATCTAAAATCTGTATTTATCAAAACTAGTATTAAAAACATAAATCCAAATACTCAAAATGATAAAGGCCCTTAAGACAACGAATCGATATGATTACAGATTAATAATATGTATTAATATTATAAAAATTACTGATATTTATCTGTAATATATATATTGGAAATCAATTGTAAATAAATGTTTTTTTAACTTCGAGTAAGTAAAATATTCGAGTAAATTGCATTCCATGTTTAATCTTAATTATATAACAGAAAGATATTAAATTTCGCTTTTAAATTATTTATATGTTTAAATACCGAAACACGTACAAAAATAATCTCACAGGTACCAATCTGTTTAGGAAATAATTTCGAATATAAACCGATTGCACCGACACAACTTGTAGAATCTGTATGTTTGAAAAGCCAATAGCTAAAACACGGTACGAATCGGCAGTGGTTGGTTTCGAACGTAATTACAGGTTGCTTTTATTACGCGGTCACTAAACGTGTTTTAAAATACACACTTCGTGTGCGCCATCATAGTTATTGTAACGAAGTGAACTGGGCAGAGGCGTTGTGATTCTCTTTAATGATAGATCGATAACTTTTTGTTCGATGCTGTTTATATATATTTTTTAAGTCATGCAGTCGAGTAAATGTCGGTTGCCGCCGGGCACGTTTTACTATTTCAAAATGAATTAGTGTTAGCTTATTTTTTTCATTAAATAAATAACCGATATCCTTTTCAAGTAAACCTCTTTCAATGTTTGATTTTATTTATTTGATAGACACTTGCTTATTTACTTCTAGTTTTTTATTTAGGTTATTTTTTGAACGATTTCAAAACCGACGCATGGAATTCGACGCGTTTAAAACAATATTTTTCTAAGTCTCTTTGTGCGTTATAAAAAAGTGATATATCTAAGTCACATTAACGCTCTTCTATGAACCACACTTCTGGTTATATTAGAATGTAGGCGACGTCGTTAGTGGCATCTTATTAATGTCAAACACATGTGAATAATGCGTAGAGTATTAATGAAAGACGACATATCTTACAGGCCTGCTTTCAAAGTTTGAATATTATTCAACATTCAAGTAGTATATATATATATATATATATATATATATATATATATATATATATATATATATTAAATTCCAATCTAACATGTTTTTTTTTTATTTTTTGAAATACATTAAAACCTCTCTCAGCTCTGAAATTAAAAAAAAAAAAAACAGAGTACAAATTGATTACTGAATAAATGGAAATACAAGGTAATTAATAAATAATATATAAATAAAGATTTAGTCTCTCAATATTCTGTAAAATCGATAAAATGAATATTTCTACTAGTGTCATTACGTTGCAATACAGTTCTAACACTGATTAAATTCAATCAAACATAAATTATTTTCTTACTGTACAAATCACAAAAAAGTTTCTGATTAAAAATATTCGATAACTGATTACTGATCATTTTCGATTTTTACTTATGTTCATTGTGATAGCGATTCAATCATCCTTAAAGATCTAAGATACAGAAAAATCTGATCATTCAATGAATAAAAGAGTTTTCTGTACCTTAATGCTTTGAAGGTGATTGTATCCCAATTAAAATGATCATAAACAATAAAAAAAAACTTTTTTTTTGATTTCGTTATACAAACTGAGCTCCAAACATACAAAAAAGTGCTTATCAGGATTTTACTATATATATTACTGTATACTACAAGAAATATTTACGAAAATAGATTTCTTTATTAAAAAAAGTCTATTAAATCGCATACTGTATTTTAATGCAGAGTCGAGAAATCTTACTGTTGCAACCTTGTTCTTTCTTCTATTGTAAAATGCACTATTCTTGTAAAATAAAAATGTATTATTTTCTCGAGCTGCTTGGTAAAAGTTCAATATTTAATACAGGTGTTCAATCGTGAATTCCGTAATACTGAAGTGAAAGATTGCAGCATATTTCAAACTCAAATACCCGTATTGAACATTTCAAAGTTTGTTTTCATCTTGATATATATTTTTAGGTAATATTGTAATTTATTAAATATGAATCGGAAAGTATGCTTGCTGTATATAGAAGAAATATATTTAAAATAATATTAAATAATATATTTATTAATTTATTTATTTCACTTAGTATATCTATTCACATCATTTTGTGTGCCACCAAAAAGCAACTGTAAGTTTGTTAGTTTGTGTATATATGTATATTAAGTATATAAATATATATATATATATATATATATATATATATATATATATACATACAATATATATATACAGAAAGAAAATAGACAACATATAAAATATTTTTAAATTTTCTCTTTCCAATTTCCAAAAAAATACTGAATAAAATTTACTTCAGTTGTAAATATTGAGTGAAAAATAAAAAAATAATATAAAGTTTAAAATAAGAAAATATAAATATAATAAAATAATAATAATATAAAATAATAAAGTATAGAAACATTGTATATATATATATATAAAAATAAAAAAATCTAATTAATTAAAAATATATTGTATTCACTTATTCAATGATTATTTTTTTTATTTTTATAATTTCATACTTTGTGCACAATTATACGGAATAAAATATATTTTATGATATATAAATCAACTATCTTTTTATCTTTTGAAAAACTTGTAAAATGTTGATAAGCTTCTATGTTTGTAAGCCTTCTCTCTCTCTCTTTATATATATATATATATATATATAACTATTTCCATGAATTTTATATAATGTTATTCATTACTTTGAAAAAAATTCCTTAAAGTTATGAATTTCAAATTTCTAAACTTGTATCTACTTGAAAATATCGCATGACTTACATTGACATCTACTTTAAATATTTAAAAGATTCTGATTTAAAAATAACAATATCTAGTTATATAAATCAAATCTATTTTTATTTTAATGTATTTTACATTCGTCCAGATTCTTATAAATGTAAATATTTGTACTTGTGCGAAAACAGCATATATATAGCAATGCATTCAAAGTAATAAAAATTTAAATTAGTTTTAAAAGTTAATAGAAAAATAACTCTATTAAAAAGTAGTAATGTAATAGTAAATCAGCTACTTACGAGTGTATACGAAAAAGCTATAAAGTTAAAAGCATCTAAGAGTACATTTACTCGTTCTATGAATAAAACAAATCACATAAATAAAGTGACACAAAACTGATGTTAAATATTTGCAATTTTCTACGTCGAGTTTTGTAATAAACATGTGTATACGTTTCCAATTCTGATGATTTTATTCTGAAATTTTTTTCAGAAATAGATACATTTCTATTTGAATTGATCTTTTTTATATTCTTAATATATTTTTCACTGTATTTAACTATTAATCCTTTTTTTACTTTAAATGCAGTTTTGAATCAAGTTAAAAATTTGTACTGAAGGTATATAAAAATAGATCAAATACGAGACTTGTTCTTCAGATAGACGAACGTTCATCCATAACGAGAATTTATACAAGAACGTCACGTAATCTAGTTTAAATTAACAGCAGAGTGAATGTAGCATACATGAAATTGTCACGTGCAAAAAACCACGAATAAAACCGCACGACTTTGGTTAAAGTTAAACTCTATCCTGAATTCTGGTTGATACTTAAAGTTCTTAGTTGATATGTGGCTTATCATTATTTTGTTTATGTTCGGTTTACAATTCAAAAAGTTCTCGTTCAACTTCAAAGAAAGTTTATATACAGCTAATCAATTTTAATGTATGTAGTATTTAATATATTGCGGATTTTAAATACCTTCAGTGATAAACACAAAACTGTAATTAAATACAATTATTGGAATTTATTATCAAGTGTATTGTTTAATTTATTAGATTTATTTATTATTTCATTATATGTAATACTAAGGGGCTCCGCCCACTGATCACTTCGGGGGCAAATATCCTTAACTGTCGAAACGACTAAAACCCCAATAACCAACCAACCAATCCACTGTTTGCGGCTCTCGTCAAACTCCTGAGGTGCTTCGCTACCCCTCCGTAACAAATAACAGAAATTAATAAAATATATACACAAATAATCCATGTAAAATATAAGGCGTAAAATTTATATTGGAAAAGTTTATAAAAATGAACATTAAAAAAATACAGTGTTAAAATGTGTAACAATTGTTTTACTCTAAATCTTATATATATATATATATATATATATATATATATATATATATATATATATATATTAAGCATATTTGTATTATTTGAATTGAACATAATTAACATTTGTTTATTAAATCATCTGAAAAAAGTAAAAATATGTTTTTCCTGCCTATAATACAACCAATGTGAAAACTTAAAACTTAATGTGAAGAGTAATAAAATTTTATTCAAACTCCAATAACTAAATTATAAATAATAAGTATCTTTACCATTCGTTTTTTTGTAAACTTAAATGCTTATTCGAATGATTTTCGAATAATATATATATAAGTACATTCAATTAATTTTAATGAAAACTATTTTTGATTTTGTTTACTTGACTGTTAATAGGAAAGTTTTTGTGGAAATAAGTTTATCATGAAAACAATTCAAGTCAATCTCGCTAAAACGATAAAATATGTTGTATTGAAACTTCAATAAAGTTCTCTTTCTTAATTCCATTTAGTTATAAAACTGAATAAACGAATACTACTCATTGAAATACACCGATAGTGTATTTTACATTTCTGTTCATTTTCAAAGCTCCATTTCGATATTTGAATAGAGTTTAATAAATGTTAAATAATAAGAAAAAAACTGAAATCATAGTTGAGAAGTAATTGAGTAGTGAATGAAGATGAAATGATAGAATATGAAAAAGAAAACGGTTTCATTGTTATTGTTATGACCAATCGCTGTAAAAGTTTTCACATAAAAGAAACTATTTAACTAACATGGGCGACACTTGTGTTATGTCTAGTCTATTTGTTAGTTAGTTGAACAAGTTTCAGGATGTAATGATGATTAGTTTTTAAGATGGCTCATGTTCATAAATGATTCGGCTATTTCTTAAATTGCTTTGAACAGTTTATTTTTCTCAAATATTATTTTCTTGTTTTAACAATTTCTGAGAATTATTAAACAGTAAATAATATTTTTATATTTAATTTTTCTGCCCCTTAGTGATCTTAAATTTATGGCATCTCTATCGAAATGTGAAAAGACAGCGAGCAAAAATGATCAATTTTCACTTATTAATTATTTTTGATTACAAAAATGATTTTTATGTTAATTAAACTTTCATTTGTGAAAGGAATAAATATTTCTAATTTTTTCTAATTAAAAAATGTTCAATAATATATTGAACATTTATTGATAATAAGTACTATTTATTTTGATAATAAGTACTATTTTTACTCAAACATTTACTCTTACTAAAAGATTTCAATATCAAAAAAAAAAAACAGTTCTAACACTGTAGTTATAGCACTGCTATGTGAGAGTGTGAGAGTGAATTTACTTTCACAAATGAATTCTTTTTTCAATCACAAACTACACCAAAATTTTTCGATCAAAATTATTCAATAAATTATTATTAATTGTTTTAAATTGTCAGTTAATCGTATTTCAATAGCAACATTATCATTCTCAAAGCGCTGAGATACAGAAAAATCTTCAATGATAATTTATTAAATATTATTGATCCACAAATGTTGTTGTAGTTTGTGGGATGAAAAAAAAAATTCGTAAAATCTCAATATCAATTAATCAATGTTCAATATAATTATAATTTTATACTTTTATCTTGTGACTCTTTGATGCATTATCACGATGATTTTCAACATTTTGGATCATCTAAGTGTCTCTTCTTCACACCTTAGCTTCGAAACATATGTATATCATCTTCAGATACATATTAGAGACTATTTCTCTGAAAATGGCATACGTACCGAAACTAGTAGTAAATGACAGACACTTGTATGGTCCAAAAGAGCAAACACTATCACGACATAAAACTTCAAATTCATATTTTGTTTTCACTGCATATATCTCAAAATGTCAATCATTCTATCGTCATTCATTCCTCATTCATTTTTATCATCTTGTATAAAACTGAACTGATATATCAATGATATAGTCTCATTTGAAAAAAATCGAACAACTAAAATCGCCTTACAAGAATACTATTATTATCTTTTAAACTAATCAAAATCAATTCTACTACGACACTGTTGTTCTTTTATAGAGTATATACATTCGTGCCATAATAGTAACTCCACTATAAGCGAACTGTTTTACTTGCTTCTAATTTAAGATAGAGATACTTATCTCAGCAGGTACACACTCAGTACCACTGTAATTAGGAATTTCAGTATAATTGTATTATAAGTAGAAAGGTGCTGCATTTTTTTATTGTCTGTATTTGAACGTTAACATAATATCTAAACATACACTAGTTTATATATACATACATACATATATATATATATATATATATATATATATATATATATATATATATAAAATATAATATGATATTGTGTGTATACATGGTAAAGTATGTACATGTACTTATCCTTCGAGTCGATCTCGTTTTGAATTAATTTATATTTGAACTTTAGTGTTGGATAGTACTTACAAGTCGACGTCAGTATGTATTTTCGAGATTAAATCAGCAGCTGCGATTTGACACGGACTGTGTAACATTTACATACAAATTCATTTGTTCTAGTTTTTTTAGACACGAATCATTGAAGCACTGACGCAATTCTTCCTAATGTGCTGATCTGTCATTCGTAGATAATTGTATAAAGTGGAATGTGATCAGGTATTTTATTTCTACCTTTAAAAAGTATGTTTTTCCATTTATACCAATACATACTGGATTAAACAAAAAAACGTATCTACTATAGTTCCAAATGTTAGTACTGATACATGTTTGTATAATAAAATGATTGAATCAGTTTTAAATAAAATTTTATAATAAAGTAAGCAGATTTATTTTATTCATTTTCATTTCAAAATTGACAAAATTTTCATTATGTTTATATTATTATTATTTAATAAATTTATATTATTAGAGGTAATATCAATTTTTACATTCATATAATAAAAAATGAAAAATTATAAAAAGTATTTTTATATATTAACCAATAATACATCTTTTATAGGCATAAAATATTTTCAGAAGTTTAAATAATTTTAATAAATATTTACTAATTTTTAGTCATTCTGATACATTGCAAACATTTTTCAAAGCTTCAGTGAGTACAATATTTTGAATAAATGTCTTCAGTTTTACATTGAAATCGTATACATCTCTTTCATTCTACACTTTGTGAGAGCTGCAGACATCTGAGTGATATCAACCAATCAGAAAAGAGACCACGCGATATCCATCAAACAATCATTCATGAGCGGGAATGGTTAATGTGAAATTATAGAGTGAAGCGTGAGGGTTAGCGGCGTTGCGAGGGGGTGGTCTATACAAAAAATAAATAAAATTATTTTATGGAAATTTTATGATGGATTTTATATATATATATATATATATATAGAAAGAAAATTATGTAGCAGTTTTATGAAAATTAAGAATATAACATATTTATAAATTATTCGAGTTTTAATAATAATAAAACAACTAATTTTTGACAGTTTGATTAAAAATTATCCATTATATATTTCAAATATTATAACTGCCTCTTAAGTCTGCACAGATAATTAGCAGGAATGATTTTTTTTCCTATCCCATAAACCAGAAAAAAGTATTCTGGTCAGAAATGCTCAGTCAGTCAATGATTTTTAGTTGCTGCTCATATGCATTCCGATAATGATGTCATTATCTTCAAATGGTTTGGAGAGGACATCTCCATCGAGATGCGTATAAACAGTTATGAAAAATGTTAGTTTATTAAACAATTTTGGTTAGGAAATTTTTATTATTATTTATGGAAAATAATTATTTTGTGAAAATAATTCAGCCACATTTCTAGAACTCTATTTTCTACTCAGTGATATTCCAAATGTCTGCCAAATAATGACTCAAATACACAAATAATCTAATTACACACTGATCATTGATTATTACGAGAAAATTTTAAAATTAGAAGACAATAGAGAACAGTTTTTTTTAATTTAAAAATAATATAAAATAACTGTACACCAACTATAACACAGCGTACATTGATCATCTGTGCATACAACTTATTTATAGTTTTACAACATATATTTTTTTGAATCCCAGACATACAATAAATGAAATATTTGTTCACTATTATTGCTTCATGCTCTGAATGATTTAAAACCACCAAGTTCGTCAGTTCAAATATATAAATCTGAACATTAGAATTATATAAAAGTTTGGTTTAATAATATTTAATTATTTTATTCTATAATTTTTTAATTCTATATAAAAAATTGGTTAGCGGTAATGAAGAAAATGTATCATTTTTAAATCTGATCATTTTAGAAAACTAAAATATAAAATTCTGATGAAATTGAACAAAAATCAGTAATTTTTTTAAGTGAAATGGACTTTTGCAAATGGATTCTTTTGTTAACCCGCCTACTCTATTTTTTTCTAATTAAAAAATGATCAATAAATGATTATTGATCATTTTTGATTATTATTTATGTACAGGGTACTTCTAATAAAATATATACTTCTAATAATGTACTGGGTATGTACTTCTAATAAAATTGCCCGATATACCTAACAAGAATTTGTAAACAAAATTATCTAAAAATAAAAATTCATTTAATTATTACGTTTTAAAATTTCCGTTTCTCTGGCGCACCCTGTACATTTCGATGCTAATAATCATTCTCAGATAGCCAAGATACAGAAAAATATTAAGACAAAACGGAATCAATGAAGGTAAAAACATGGTTGTTGAAAGAACTTCGACGTTTCATATTTTATTCTGTTATCACTTTGTCTTGTTGGTCGTGTAAATGTTGTAGAAAAATATAAATGTGTTGCTTAAGTATCACCGAATAAAACTACTTTGTTTCAGATTTTCATTCAGAGCACTGTAAACACCGTGTCGACTGAGGTATGTTGACCGATTTGTATCAAGTATTAAATGTTCGATGTTGTTGATGCAATTTGTTGCTGAGATCGTACTTATATTTTTTACCATTATAATAAAAACGAAACGCGTATGTTTTTTTCTCAGTAATGGAATGAAAAAAGAGGAATGAGAATATTATACTTAAGTGATGACAGAAAATAAACGTCACAAGCTATGCAAACTTTACTGAAATTTGTGTCTCTGTTAGTGTGCTTCTTCCGTCAGTGTAAACACCGGAGCTCTGTAGTTGATGTATATATATATATATATATATATATATATATATATATATATATATATATATATATATATATATATATATATATATATCTATATATGAATGTACATGTGTATGTATGTATATTTTTATGTGTACGTATGTGCTATGTATAAATTCGTGTGTGTGTTTTGTTACGTTGTTGTCTTTTTGTATAAGCCATTTGTTTGCTGATATATTGGCTGGTTGCTTTGAAGTACTCATTATTTTCAATATTTTTCTTTGCATATTGCTTTAGAGCAGGCAGTAGGCACGTGGTGTGTTTTTCTTATAAGCGAAATAGAGCGAAATCGTAAAAATAAAATGGTTTCAAATACATATATCAGAAATTCGTTTTAAAAAAACGTTGGAATTTACAAAGGAAAATTCAAATTACGTTCCACTCAAACCACCGACTACTTTTTTTTATATACATTGATGATTTTTTTTTAAATTCGTGAAATTTATTGACATGTCATTTCGGATACAGAGAAGTTCATAATATGAACTATTCTTTTATTACATTTTAATATACAAAGAAAATACGACATACAGATAATTTATGAATTTGTATCTGAGTTCTGTTTTGTTTTATTTGTTTATTTTTTTTTATTCGTACTATATTTTTGAAACATGTTGGCAATAAAATATTTTTTTTATAATCTTTCTGTCGATTTATTTATTCACTGTATAGAAATTTCTTTAACATATTTGGAAACAAGCAGTAAACTTGTGTTTTAAAATTTCATTTCATTTTTTTTAAATAAATTATATATATATATATATTTGTTTATATCTTGATATTTCAATATATTTGATTTATTATTTTTATTGTATAGTAAACATTTTTAAATAATTCAATCGAAATATTTAAAAAAATTCACACAAAAAAATTATTAAATACTGAAAATAAAATTAGTTTCTTATCATTGAATATTTTTTCATTAGTCTTCAATTAACAAATTATTTAAAAATATATAATATATTAGCAGTTTTAAACTACGATTAATCAGAAAGTTGAAAATAAATTTATTTTCAATCCTAAACTAATTGAAAATCTTTTAAGACTGAATTGCTTTTTTTTAATCAAAAATATTTATTGATAATTTTTGATGGTTGCTTATATATATTTATATGTATTTGGATGATGATTCCATTATTCTCATTAACTTACAATTAATAAAATTATTTCCGATCCTAAATCTATGCAAAATCTTTCACAAATAAATTAGTTTTCACTCCACAAAACACAAAAAATATTTCTTATCGAAAATATTCAATAAATGATTATTGATCATTAATTATCAGTTAATAATCATTGTTAATGATCATTTAAGCTTATTTTAATGACGATAATATCATTCTCAGAGTACTAAAGTACAAATTTATAAGTAATTCAATGAATTCGTTTTTTATTCTTTGTGGAGTGAGAAAATTGAATAAACATATATGAGTATAGTCACAGTATCAGAACTATATATGGTTATCTAAGTTATTAAAATTTTCCAAAAAGAAAATATATATTTTGCTTAATAACTTCAATGAATTTTATTTAATTATAGCAAAGAAGTCAATTATTGAACAATAAACTGAATTTCACTTAAACAATTAATTTATCTTATTATCACAAATTTCTTTGATATATTCAAACATTTAATTACACCAATTCTATAAATATAATGATTTTCATTAAATTATTCTTTAAACATTTTTATAAATACCGTTTAGACTTTGGTACTTCCAATTCATTGTTTTAATTAAAAACTTCAACTATTTAAGAAATGTATTAAAAATATATCCGAAAATGTAACAACGATTTCAATAAATAAAGAATAAAAATTATAAAACGCTATATGAAGAAGAAATAATAATTTAAATAGAATAAGAAAAACATACAAAGGAACATTTACAGTAATCTGTTATACTTATAAATATACTCTTTGATTATTCGTGAAAAATGATTATGAATTCGTTGTAATTATTAAAAATAAAAACATCTACTCGAAACAAACAACAATTCATTTTATTTGATATTCAATTAATTATTTTAAGTGGGTAATTGACCCAATCATAATATGCAAAGTATAATATTTACAACGACGAGACGTAATTAATTTACATAATCATTTTTAACAAGAAATACATGAATGTATAAACAGATTTTAAGAATATTCCCTGTCAGTGTGTTCTTATTTTTGAGCTATGTTTTATAAACATATGTCTACTTTATATATATATATATATATATATATATATATATATATATATATATATATAATAGTATATTTTACACGCAAAGCTTGACTTATAACTTGACTTACTTCCAGCATATATCGAATTATAAGGTGAATTTAATAGTAATTACAGATTATAAACATGTTTCCTTTGGCTTAAAAATACAATTATTTCTTATATAAATAATATATGTTGTACAAAAATAATAGTACCTAATCATATTTACAATTTTCGATTGTTTAAAAAAATGATACATTGTGAATAAACAAGATTATAATCAGTCAAACTAATTTAAATCAATAATTATTTCTAAATGCATAAATATTTAAGAGAAATGACAATTTTATCACTATTTTTTTTTAATAAACTTATTGTAATCTTCTAGTATCTATTTCATCTTTTTTTCCACATTAATTTTTATTTTATTTTTAAATTTATTTATTAAAAATCGTACCATACTTTGTATATTTTATTTACATACAACATAATGGATCCTCTGATATATAAAAATACTCATCAGTATAAAATAAATACAGGAAATTGTAATAAAAACTAGTTCGCCAACAGTGGATTTTTAATTAAATATCTAATACCAGGAATAACCTGTAATCTTCTGATTATATTTTTTTACAATCATTTTTTAAATTAAATCTCTTCAAAATAAGAAATAATTAAGGATGTTAAATAAATTATTTTTGAACAGAAAAATTAGGACAGTAATTTTAAAATAAAATTCATCATACGAATTTTTAATAATGAAATTATTTGCATAAAAAATTATAAAATTCTATTTTAATCAAATTTACTTTTATTGATATAAATTTGTCATTTTCTTCTCAAAAAATTATTTGATAATAATTTTTTATAGAAGAGCAGCTATTTACTTGCTATAATTAAGAAAATTTAATTTAAAAATTTTTGTACATTTTTAATAAAAGAAGCAAATTGCAATTTAAGTTAATAAAATATCTGTAATTTAATTATATTTTATAGTTTTTCTATACAAATCTTACATAAGTATATCAATCAATGATCTCGTTTCTTCTACAGCCAGTTTCGCCTTTCTTCATCTATCATATAAGTAGATTTTTAACTCAAAATTAGAAATCAGAATATTCCTGGAAAGAACAAAATTTTAAACCAATCGTAGACGAAACGTATTCTCAAAAAACGATAAACGAAACAAGTGTATGAGAAAACTGAGTGCTTTTTCATACCTCCAATTAAAATTTATTCCCATTTCTCGTTGCAATTTACCTTTTTTTTATAAGCCACTTTTTGGAGATATATGATTCTGCTTGGATCGCTTATGACGTAACTTCACTGAATTTTGTATAAAATTAAAATTAAAAATATAATATTTTAAAAAAATTAAGAATTCTTTATAGATTGCATGTATTCTTTAAACATCGTGACTTAAAAAAAATTATGATAAAGAATAGTCATTAACCAAACATGTTATGTATTTTTAAAAATGAATATTTATAAAAATAAAATTTTATTTCATCTATATAAAACATTTTTTTAAAAAAATGTTATATTTTTACATAAAATCTTTAGAATGCTTATCCAAATTTGGAAATAGTATCTTTTGAATTTTAACACGATATTTTTCTTTTGCTTAGATAAAATTATAATTTACCCAAAAAGAGTTAATAAATTAAAGTTAATAATAAAACAACTAACTTATTAAACTGATATGAATGTAATTTGACTTAGTTAATATTCGCTTTAAAAAAGAACAGTCCAAATAGTATAAGAAAATGATAGCCATTGACCAGATTGTGGCAGAGATGAGAAGACATCAAACAACAAATAAAGTATAGAAAGAGATACGTGTAATGTAGTACAAGAGTTCGTTTCCAAGACGAAGATAGAGTTGAAACGAGAACAAACAATGCAATCACAAAGCTGATTGCAACAATAAAACATGCAACACTCATGTTACGATGATGCCAGCTCCCTGCGGCCGCTGTCATAACTCACGCAGTCAAGCACAAAGATGAATTCCATGATGGGATACAATACAAGGATATTTAATTTTTCCGACACAGTGAAATTACGGCTTGTACATACATATATACGTTTATTACAGGAGAAACTTTTGTTCTTTTTTATGTCTATATAGTCATATTATACAATGGATACGAATTGCACTTTGTATGAAATTTAAACTAATGATCAAAGTTAGAAAAGTTGTAATGAAAAAAAGTAATAGAAAAAATTCGTATGAATGTGTCTGATATAAAAATAATAAACATTTATGAGATACTACATTGTACAGTCTAGACTGACAATTTTTAACATTGTTTTCTAATTTAAATAATCAAAAAAACTGAAAAAATAATACAGAGTTAGGTTTCTGTCATTCATTAACTAGACTGAAAAAGAACTTAATTTCGATATAAAATTTTTGAACATTTTAAAATTTACAATTCATGGTTTTAAGAAGAAATGCGCAATGTATTAAATATTTTTCTACTAAATTAAATATTGTAAGATTTATTTTTTATTTATTTTCATAAGTAAATAACTTTCATTTGAGAATTTTGACTTTATAAGCAATTACTTAATTGTTTTTAAAACATGACTGTTTTTAATTAACTTGAAAAATGAATTATTCATTTATGTGTATAAAAAAATATAATTGTATATTTTTCTACCTGTGATCCTGTTAATAAGTTGTCTTGATGGACTTCATTCTTTAAATTAACTTAGTTTCTGTTCTATTTATAATCTTCAAGTAGATTTAAAAACTCAATCTCTAAAATTTATCTAAACACATACCAAAACTAATATTGAAAATACTAAAGTCATATAATTCAGAAGGATAAAGAACACGTATATTATTGTGTAGGTCCTTAAATACTCTACCAACTTAAAAAGAGTAGAATAAATATATTAAAACTAAAAAAAAATAGATTTGTATCAATTATTTTCATTGTATTGTTTTGATGGGCAAGAATGAATTCGATTCATCTAAGATCGGTTTTAATTTTTGTATGATTAACAAAAACTATTAATTTTTAAACAAAATTCTTTCCAAAACCTACACCCAAGAAATGAAATTGGACATTATTTTTTTCAATTTTTTTATTTTATTAATATTTTATTCATAATTTTATTTATAACTCATTTTTAACGAAATTTTGATTTCGTTTAGTATTTTATTTCCTTTATCTACAAATTACAGTAACAATTTATTTAATTATTTCTTAAAAAATATATACATACATTAAAAACAAATTTCATAAAATTCTTCAAAAGTTATCGTTCCTTATGGATGTATCCATATCAGACTAACTAACGGCATTAAAAAATAAAATAGAATAGAAATAACGTACAAAATAGGATATTTAAATTAATAATACTAATCACACAAAACCATTAATTTATAATCACCACAAAATCACAATAAAAATTGAAACTCAAATCAAAATATCAACAGCAAGATAAAACACAGACAAATTGGGTAGTAAGAGAGTTTTTATGGTTAGTTCAGATCTCTGCTGGCTGAGTTACGAGATGCAACCCCATTGTCAGGCTAAGAAAAATATACCTTCACTCAGTGAAAACCACAACCTAGGAAACTAATAAATCAATAAATTAAAAGCTCTGTGCTGGGAGTTTGTTCAGAGGACAAGCACAGCGATTCACCTTTTGCAAAATGACTTTCAAGTTGGCTCGATTTTGCTATTTTTACGCATAACATTTTTTTACAAAAAAAAGCACATCCTTGGTATTTTAAAAAATTACAACCAATCAACTTTAACCCCTTACTATAAAATATATAATTATTGACTAATCATACTAAAATCATTAGTTAGAGAATGAAATTCACTAAACAAATCGCTCATTTTAGAAGAAAGAGTGCTTTAACGAAGAAGAGTTCATGTATGAATGTATAAAATTTACTAAAAGACATTAGAATATGTGACAAAAAATAATAATAAATAAGAAAATGTATTTTCGTAATCAAATATAATGTATTTAAAACTATTTTTTGTAATTATCTATGTATGAATTTTATTAGGTCTGCAAATTAATTCGGTGCCTTTTTTATAGAAAATAAATGTTGACAAAAAAATTAAATACATTTCAATCGTCTAAATAGCCTCCATTATGATCCTGACTTTGACCATATGAAGTCTTTGACCTCTTCCACTATTTTTTTGCATATCTTATACATCATAACACCTTTCTCCAAAGTTGAACAAATCAGTCCTGTGACTTCAATAGAATTTTTTTCAAATTATGAAAAGTGTGCAATGTCTAATAAGCTGCTTTGGGACGCCATCGTGTACCCTACTATTTTGTGAGGGTATTCCAACTGTTTATCCAAAATATATAATATTTTTAAATGTTAAGGTTAACACTTCAAAATCCTGCAAGGACAAGAAAATATTATAATTTAAAACAGAGTTATGATTGATATAATTTAAAGGCACTGAATTAATTTTTACACCATAATTCTAATTATTGAATTACTCTCTAATAAATGAAATTCAGAAAATAAAATAAAATTTGAGACATTATAAAAAGAATAATAAATAGTAAAATGTTTATTCATAATCAAATACAATGCATTAATAACTATTTAATGTAAGTATATGTTATAATAGATGGTTTTTAATAATCTAGTTGTTGAAGTATCCTCTAATACATAAAATATGAAATTTCAAACATAAAAAGAATGTCAGTACCAAGGTTTATTAATTATTTTAAATGCAGACTTTAAATCGATATATATATATATATATATATATATATATATATATATATATATATATATATATATATATATATATATATACACTATATTATATCTACTATATACTATACTATATTCAATATATATATATAGACACTTAAATTTAACATAAGGGATGCTTCCCTTCACACAGGAAGTAGAAACGCACCCTATCTAATTTACGTCGTTCAGCTCATATACAATAAATCGATACTTCATCCAGTTTAAAATGCATATCCTGTAATTGATGATTTATATTTTTTATTTGTAAAACTTCAATCCATTTCCATTATATATATATATATATATATATATATATATAAATAAAATGTTATTTCCATCTTTAAAGTAGGTGTCAAATATCAATCGTAAAAATATATCATCGTAACGTATCAAACATGTTTAAGTGTTGTCGCAAAGCTCGCCTCCTGAATAGCTTCACTGTTTGTTTATATAAATCAAATTGTAAATATATTACAACTACTGCTCCTCCTGCCGTTTCAACGGGAAGTTGTTACCGGACAACACTCTTGTATTTCACTATGCTGTAAGTCGTAAACTGATTATTTTAACGTCAGTGTCGAATATCACTAAAAGTCAAACGACTGACATTTAGTGGTTCACGTTTTTTTTTTAAGTCGATAGAACACACATGAAATATATCTAAATGTAGACGTTACGGATCACCTTACTTATATGGAATTGACTTAGATTAAGACAGTGGTATTACAGGTTTAGTTTCGATTTGTTCAATTTTTAAATTCTATAAAAGTGTCAAGATAGGAATTGTAATTTATAGAAAGTCATTTTTTTTTTCTAAATGATCCTCAAATTTTCATGTTTGTTCACAGTAATCTATTTATATTTACTAAAAATAATTTCATGGTTTTAATGTTAAAATATCATTTTTCTTCTGATATAAAATTTATATCGAAGTACAAAAATCAATAAACCTTAATCTCATATTTCCTGACGGTCTCTTAGAAATGTGTCCACTAATCAAATTATG
Organism: Acanthacorydalis orientalis; assembly: GCA_034766995.1. Lineage (NCBI taxonomy): Eukaryota > Metazoa > Arthropoda > Insecta > Megaloptera > Corydalidae > Acanthacorydalis > Acanthacorydalis orientalis. The sequence goes on from CM068314.1 coordinate 8,948,757, forward strand.
GTCTCTTTATAAAATCTCTTATTGACTTTTACTCATTAGATAGTAATTTCTGATAAACAGTACCTCAAAAATTAAAAACCACAAAGAAAATTTTCTTCATATTTGCTTGAAATCATCTTTCCTTTTAAACTTGACGGTTATTATATTTTCTACTAGAATGACTGAAATTTAATTCTTAGATCGTAATTGTACATTTATAACTCATTAGCAGTAAGAATATAATTAATGAAACTAGGTTCGATTTTTAGGCTTCTTTTCAAATTTTCCAACTTTTTTTGTTCAAAATTTGATAAATATTTAATCTTTGGAACAAATTTTGCAAACACTTAACTCCTAACAAGTTTGGAATAAATCATCTAAAGGAAAGTACTTTGAAGAAGATTACACATAATAATAATATATAGAGAGAGGGAGCGAGAGAGATGCAAAAATAAATTTCATAATATATATATATAGAGAGAGAGAGAAAAGAAGAGTGAGCGAGAGAGGGAGGAAGATATCTGTCTATATAATTTTATATATATTTATAATATATCTAGAGATATCTCACTATATAATTCTATATATATACATATATATATATATATATATATATATATATATATATATATATATATATATATGCACACATATATAGATAGATATTAATATATATAGCGAGAGAGAATTTTTTTCTTAAAATAAATCTTAAATCTTACAACTTTTCAACCTTACCTTTTATTATAAATAAACTGAAAGTTTAATAAATAATATTAATAAACAATAGGATTTACTAATAAAAACATGTCTACATGTTGACTAATGATTTCATCAAAATAAATTTAAATGTTTCAGTAAATATTAAATACTTTTTTTTAAATGCATGAAATATTTATCGTACAATAATTTTTATTATACATTTTACATTACATGTCTAGTTATACACTAAGAACTATACTTTTTCTTTAAAAGAACTATACATATAATAAATGTATTTATCAACAATTTAAAATTGTTAAAATAAGTAGACATGAATTTTAATTTGAAAATATTTTTTGTAAATTTACAAATTTACTAAAAATTAAAAATAAGGTGTACATTTTTGAAAAAAATATATACAAATAATAGAAATATATCATCTATTATAATAATATTTAATACTTTACTTGATGTGTTCTTTATTTTATTAACTAGTATTCTTTTCATAAAATACATAAATTTCATCACATATTTTATCGAGACGCTACTGAAATTATTTGATTTCTTTTTTTCTACATAAAGCTACTTTGTATTTTAGTTACATAAACTATTTTTTTTTCAATGCAGGATTGTTACTAATTTTATGTGTGGGCAGAGCATAGTACGATTTTTATGACTTTTCTTGAAAACATTCCGTTGGTTTGCGCCATTTAAAAACATTTTTTATACTTATTCTTTTCACTATATATTTGTAAAAGATTTTAACATTTAATGAAACTTTCCTAGAAATAATTTACTCATTTTTTATTTTTAGCTAGCAGCTTTATTATAAAGCACTATAAATACATTTATATGAAAAATAACATTGATTGTTTAATAACTGAAAATAAATTTTTGAATTGTAATTTAATTTATAATCATTTTATATAAAATTCCACCAATTATACAGTTTTATATTTATAAAACTAATATAAGAAATGTAAATATAATAATCTTAAAAATAAACAGTTTATTTTTATAAATTTACAAAAAATACTTTATATAAATTAATTATTTTTCTAAGCCAGTTTTAATACAAACAATCTCGAAATACCGATTTTCTTTATTCTAAATAAGTTTCCAAATTTTCTTTAGAGTAGCAAACAGAAACGTAGTTCGATATTAAAAAAAAGTCATAAATAATAGTCAGATTTATGTGACTGGTACTGAATAGCATACAAATATTTATCTGGAATGCTGATCAAATTCAAACAAAAGTGTTTTTTTTTTATTAACGAACAATTTCGTCTTTCAAGTCTCGAATTTTACTAGAAAGTACGTAGGTTTGATAAAATAAAGCACTTTGTAAATCTGTGTAAATATTTTATATTACTCCTCTTAATACAATAGGGATTCGTATAAAATGAACGTTCGTTTATTTATAAGGAATAGTCGTTAATATTAAATAAATCTAAAATCTTTAGAAAGGGTAGTGGACAGTATCTAATTATTGCTTGAAAATAGAATTTTTTTTATATATTCTTTTCTTCATCGTAGAGATTTTTATAAATAACTTTTGAAGAAATTTCATAATTTCAAAGAAATATATTTAGTGAAATGAAATGGTATTTAATAAAACTAAAACAAATGAAAATATCTTATCAATTAGTATATATTAAAAAATATTTCAATTAAATAAAACTTATCTGAAATAAATTAAGCAGACATATCTGTGTGAATGTAAATGTTTTCATTTATTTCTATGAAATTATTTAAACTCTCCGAAGAACAAATACTACAACTGTTGATAAAAATGCAGTAGTGTCGAAGATACGGTTTCGTTAAGAAATTCATCAATCGCATTTAATTACATTGGAAAAGAAGGTGAACGAAACGATTCAAAACAGCCGATTGAAAGCTGTTCGAAGCTCGAGTACCCTTCTGAATAATTGAATTTCGTCAAACAGATTTTTATATATTACGTTTTCAGTTTTAAATTTATAATCATCTTTACCAATGAAGTTGGCCAATCAAGAGTTTTTTTTCTTTTCGCATTTCTTTCAACAATGTCACTGGTTTAAAACGGTCGATTTTTGAGAATTTTACTTTTTTTTGTTGTGATTCTATTGTATTGATTAGTTAATCAATTTGTAAGATTATTACAACATTTGAAACAATTTAAACATTTAACTCTTATCGGTCGAATGTCACCACACAGGAACCATGTGTATCAAGTGTCTGGTAACGCGAGATGTCCTTTTTAACCCTTTGGAGCCAGGGAGAGGGAAAAGTCCTAAAAAATATTAACAAATATTTTTCGTTTAATTAGACATTATTTTATTGTAAGCAAAATAAAATTGTTTTTTTTAAATTGAAATTTATAACAATAATAACAAATGTTAAAAAAACTGTTAAGCTGTTAAAAAACTCAGACCTAGCAAAAATTTTCTGTAAAAACGAACCGTCCGATAAGGGTCAATATCTAAATATACATTCTGATTTTTTTCAAACTGCTATTAAAATAAAATGTATATTTTTAAAAGCTTACATATAAAAAATTTAACATAAGAGTTAGATCTTAAAATAAACTATAAATTTATAACTTAAAACCTCCTTCTTGCTCTTAAGGTAGTTTTTGAAAAAGATAAACCTTGGATTTTATGAGAGTTAAAAGTTTTGTTCCTAAAAGCAACTGTCATTATCTTAAGCAGATGATGGCAGGTGTTTATATTTATATTTCTTTTATGTTTATTATTATATGCCAATAAAATTTTATATAATATTAAAAATAAAATAGTTAATTTGAAAAACGCGTACATAAAATGTATAAAATGTAATTATTTCATGTTATTTTTATCTTCTGTAATTAAATACTGACTTTAAACTGAAATAGTTGAATTCTCAGCAAGTAAACAGTTTGTATAAATCGATTTGACTGTTTTACACAATCATTTAACAAATATACTATTGTATTACACTATAAAAATACACACTTTCAATTTAATATCGTGTTAAAACCACATCAGGATCGTACAAAACTGATATTCGGATACGTCGAACCATTTTTAATGTCGAATATCTCGAATTATTTGTTATCGTTAACAACGTATCACGAATCCCACACCAGTTCATCAAAATGTTAATTTTACGACTCGTATCAATTGACTTATCGTACATTTTCCGACTTTTATTTTTATTACTCCATCTCTACCGTATCAAAATTCATTGATATCCAAGTATCGATTGTAGATAAAAAAAATATATTTAATTGATCGTAAAAATGACCGTCGAGGAATCAACGGAGCTATCGAAATCTTAACACCTTCGATTCACACATCTCACGTGTAATTTAATCACATAAAATACTGTTTAAATGCCGAAACGGATAATCGGACGTATCTGAAATCGACGGCTAAATAACACGCTTCACATTAGTCACAGAATAACGCTTTTTTGTAGTTTGAAAATGTGTGGTTTTACCTAGAATCGTCGTGAAAAAAAGTCTTGAAGAAATGTATATAAAAATGTGTTTGTTTGTTTTTTGTTATTTCAAATAAAATAATTCTAATACTACTAATTTTTTGCTCTCACAAACGAAAAAAATCTTTTTTCATCCCATGAACTACAAAATTTTTTTATGATCAAAAATATTCTATAAATAATTGTAATCTTTTTTCAAAAAAATATATATCAGAACACTTTTTGTGATTTGTGGAATAAAAAAATAATTCATTTATGAAAGATATTTATTGATATTATCTATATTAATATATATACATATATATATATATATATATATATATATATATTAATTTAACCACATTGACAGAGGATTTAGACAGGGGCAACAACCACTACCCAGAGAGGCAAATTTTGGGGGCAGTAAATTTTAAAAAGTTGGAACTTTTATTTTCAAGCATAATTTCGATTTGCAGATAGCTCAAATGTGAAATGAAAAATTAAATCTAAAAATTTTTGTAGCTCAAATTTTGTTTTTGATATTTATGTAACAGAACTTCATAATTTTGAATGAAGAGTACTGATTATAGTTATTTCCGTAGAATAGTCCTGCCATCTATATATCAATTTTGTTATTCTATGTCAGAAGAATGTACAAAAATTAATTGCAAATATTAGCGGTTATAGAAACGTTTGAAATAATAATATTCTCAAATAAACATAAGTGAAGGCTAAATGAGATTGAGTGGTTCTGTATAAAAAAATGCACCCTGAAAAAATTGCAAAAAGACATTGACAATCTTTTAAATTATTTCAAGAAAAAAAATGTGATATTAAATTAAAATCGGCTTACCTATAAAAATATGTTATTATAGAAAAATCGATTATTATTTATCAACCGTACTTATTTCTCGATTTAATTTTCTTTCTCGTATGGAATAATAAATCATTTTACAACAATGATATCCTCCTTAATACTTTTGTATGTATATCAGTCTATTTTTATCACATGTAAGTTCCAAATATCGCATTATTTTGATGTATTTAAAAAAATATAAATATATACAAACGTGTGTTCAAATATTTATATTTTTTATAAATAAAACGTTTACAATAATTTCAATTTTTGCAGATAGATACTTATACTAATAGTCTATTTCTATTCGATAAGATTTATTTCAAATATTTATAAATATAACAATAAAAATGTCAATTCTCAAATTGTATATGATTTATGAAATTGATCTTCTTTTAATATTAAATTTTATAAAGTTCACACTACAATCATCAGTTTTAAAGACAAAGATTAATTTATTAATTTAATATTAAATTATTTTATTTTTATTGCTTAAAATTCCTCAGTAATTTTTTGATAGTTTTCGATTATGGATTTTTATGTAGTTTTTATAATCAAATTTAAAAATATTATTCATATTTTAATAAATATAAAAATGTGTATTCAATTGATTAATATAAATCTCACGTTTACTAGATAAAGTCTTTAATTTGATATTATTTTATGATTAAAATATAATTGAGTTAAATTTAAAAAAAGTTCAGAAACAGACTTGTTATAGCATTATGTTATGAACAAGAAAATTATAATAAGTATCGAAGGAAATTCGTTTTTTTAACCAACATTCGTTTCTGGGAAAAGCTTTTACGTAACTACATCCCGCCACTTGATTACTTACTGGAACCATGCAGCTACGAATATTACAGTAAATAATGTATCTTATTCTTCTATGAAAACATTTTCATTCTTTTTATATATTCCATCTAGACAAACAACGGCAATCTCATTATCTTCGAAGTAAGTACATCATTTCAAATCCGTGACAATTTTCTATTCAATCCAATCTCTTATCATAAAAATACAATATTCCTAACATAGTAAAGTAATACGCGTTGCATTTCTGTAGTGCTTACTTTTATGAGCTTTTTATGATTATTTCCATTTGTTTATTTTTATACGATCTTCTACGTACGCCGTCTTTGTATCCGCAATGCATTTTTATTGAATGACCGTTGAAGGTGTTTGTACATAAAACGTTACTCTGAATTAATCATATTTGTATCAATAAGTTTATCTCTATATAAAAGTTCTCAGCATTTCAGATTGGAAATTTATTATTATTGTGTTCCTGTGATTTGTATATATCTTCGTTTCAATTTTAATATACTTGTAGATTTTTAAATAACGTGCATAAAAATATCAAGTTCATGAAATACAATTCAAACTTAGAAAATGTGTTGATTTTTTAAATAAAACTATTTTTTAAACAATCAACGAACTTTCATTCTACAAAAAATATAGTTGTCTTACTCTTAAGATATAAGCATAGCGTGAGAGGTCAGATTCAGATATTCTTAGGTTGGTAAGGAAATAATTGCGGTTTTTGTTTTTTCAATTCTAACCTTTATATTTTCAGTGAAAGTATCGTTTCATCCTGTTGTTGTTAATATCATTTTAAAGTACTTTTTTCGGCCTGTGTTTTGGAAACGTCGACTTTGGGTTTATTATTAATTTTACTTCAAATTGGGCGATTGAATTAAAGATGGAAAAGAAAAAAATAACAGCATTTTTTGTATGAGTTCAAAACAGGTGGTAAAGCAGTAGAAACTGCTTGTAAACTAAACGATGCTTTTGGTGTGAGTACTGTTAAGGAACATACGGTGCAATGGTGATTCCAAAAATTTCATACTGAGAGCTTTGAAAATGGAGAAGGTCGTAGGCGTTTCTTTTTCATTTCATAACGACTAACTGAAGGCATTACTTGAATCAGAACTTCCAAAATATAAACTTGAAAAATATTTTATCTATAGTCTCTGAAAATTTAATCAGTTGATTGTCTGAACCTAAATCGGAATCTAAATCGCTGTTGTTTAATAAAAAAAAGGTAATTAATCAATATAATTTAAGGAAATATTTTGTGTACTAGAATAGGAATAATTTTGTGTACTAGAAACAATAAAATAATATAGAACAAATAAAGATTAACAGAGAATCAAAATAAATCAGAATCGAATTGCTCAAATTATTTGCACACTGATTAAATATTGCCTACTATCAAAAATACACACATATATATATATATATATATATACACATGCGTGTGTGTGTTGTCGGCAAAGTTCGACTTTGTCCGACCGCTGTCTGTCAGTCCGACTTTGACTAGTCAAAGTCGGACTAAGTTTAGACTAGTCAATATATATCCTAATTTATAAAATTAAAATTAGATCACCTTCATCCACACCTTCGCCCTCACTTTCATCCTCAACTATATATATTGAAGATAGTGATGTATACAAATATGAAAAATAATATTATTAATCATTCACAATGTACCGTATTTGAAAATTAAATATGAACGTGTTGATAATTGCCTGTTCAAAATTTAATAATTGAGTGTAATCGCTAATAAAATATTTTATTTACTTATCCTGTACTCTACTGTAGTTATTGACAAATTATAAAACGATTTTCAAAATATAAATATTGACAAATGAGTTTGATTGACATCACTATTATGTATATATTATATCTCATTAAATTTCAATTAAGCTTTTTCCTTTGTCAGTTAATTTTATGTAATATATATATATATATATATATATATATATATATATATATATATATATATAAAATAGTACATGGTAAACATGATATTGATTAAGTAATTACTTAATTTTCAGTTTTAATATTATTTGTTTATTTAAATATGAACGGTACATATTTTCTTGACAGTCGTTTGTGATTTTGCATGTAATTATAGCCGACATTAATAATAACAAATGTTTAAGTTCTTACTTTTAAAAAAAAATTAATGTTTTTAGAAATAAAAATAGAAATAATATAAACTTTTCGCATTTAGTATGAATTTTCAATTAGAAATCAGAAATAAATACGATAATTAAATTCGCATTATATTAAACGACCGAAACTAATCGAAGATACTAGTTCCATTTTCTATCAAATTCTTCATTATTTTTGTTCTGAAAAAATATGAAATTTGATAATTAATTGAAAGCATACATTGGGATTGTGAAAAAAATGTTATTTCATTTCTACTCAGAAATAAAATATTAAGTAAAAACTGAATTATAGTGCTGTAAAATCCATTAATTTTGACTGGATATTTCTAGTAGTTTTTATTTAATTTCAGTGTATAAACTAAGTAAAATTTAATAATTTTGAGCAATAGTATTATTGATCAAAATTATCAATTAACGTTTTTTAAAAACCATTATACGTTTGTAGGAACTTTCTGTCCGTAAACTTAATAATGAGAACTCTTTATCATTTTTCTGTATTTAAAAAAATATCCTTGATAATTTTTAAAATGAATATAAATTAAAAAAAAATATTTAATAAGTAATTTAATAACTTCAATAATTGATGACATTTTTTTATTGCTCTTATCTTTCAATGACTTATTTTCATACGACCTTAAATATAAGATTCTTAAAACGACAAAACTTTCTGCGAAAAATCACAAATATTACAACAATTTTAAACGGTGTAATTTATCAATGCAATCTAATAATTAATTCAAATTTTAATGTATTATTTGATGCAATTTTTCAATCAAAATCGAATAAATAAGCAATAAACTCTAATAAATTGAATAATGACTGTAAGTTTCATTTAAATTATAAAATAATAAATACATGACGATCAATAAATTGAATAAAATTTTTTTATAATATTATTTATTAATACTAAAACATTATAAGTATGTAACTGATTTTTATAGATGCTTGTACAAAATTCAAATTAGTATTTTGTATTTAAAATAGTAAATAACTCTTTTATTTGATATAAAATAACTTTAACACTGTTTATTTTATTTCAATACAGAAAAAATATTTTTCCTTAAGTATAACCATTTATTTACAATTTAATGTAATTTCTATTACTTTCAAAATATACCACAGAATGTTTACTTTAAAGTTTATATAAAATTCCAATCCGAATTTACGATCTATCAAAAATCAGTTGTTCTTCGGCCATTTAACAACATTTTAAACAATTTAAATTAGGAAAAAAATACAGTTAACATATACTGTCTGTCAAAAAGTCCACACAAATAAACAAACAACAACTATCACCCTCATCCGTTTGTACGTGTTTATGTACAACATGGTAATAGAAAGTGAATTTAAACGCATCGGAACAAGTTAAAGACCTCCCATCTAGTTTGTTCACCTTCTAGTATGATTTTTATAGCCTGAAAATTATTGAATACCAAATCATGTAATTTAATTTAATTTCAGTGATTGCCCGCCGACCACACGATGCGCCCGAACTAGCTGTTTAACCTGTAATATAATACGTGTCTGTTATACCTGTGTATATGTATTTACCTGTCTTTGTGTGCGTGTACGTGCCATAGATATTATATGTTTACGGATATGGTTAAAATTGATACACAGGTGTATTTGTATTTTATACAAACATGTTCTCAATAGTTTATCTTTAGAAAATAATTACAATGCTACTTTTTTTTAATTCGGAATTCTGCATGATTAATAAATTACATGTTTTTAAATATTCAATCTTTCGAAATTATTTTTCGATTGCTTATTTCACTTCATGATTTGAACTTAAATTCAAACTAATGAATTCTTTTTATATCGAAGTTTCGAATTAATGATTTAATACAAAATAGTTACATATATTCATTAAAGATGACTTTAACAACTGGAAGAATAATGTACTCATAGAATTAAAATTGTAGAATAAATAAATCAATTCAACTGCTCATTCCATATTAAATAAAAATAACAAGCTTGATAGTCCGAAAAATCCTGTAATAATATTAAGTGAACAAACTAATTCGATGCCTTTTTTTATAGAAAATGAATGTTTACGGAAAAATGGAATACATTTCAATCACAATTTGATTGTTAATAGTCTCTGTATGTATTTTCATAAATTCAATATTACTGAAAAATAAACAAAAATAATAAGTAGTAGATTGAATAAATATACATTTCTGGACAGTTTGTGTGTATGTATATATATATATATATATATATATATATATATATATATATATATATGTATGTATATATATAGTATATATATATAATGAGTACAAAAATGTTTTTTTTCAAAATCAATAGTTTTAAAAAAATATGAATTTATAGTTTAAACTTTCTTTTTTTTAAACATATTTATTAAGTATACAAATCAATTAGAAGTCCTTTTTTATAGAAAATGAATGTTTACGGAAATATCGAATAGATTTCAATCACAGTTGAATACACAATTTGATTGTTAATAAGTAATGAATTAATATTTTAACAAAATTTACAACTAAAGAAGTTTATTTCATTTGAACTGAAACTATTTTGGATATATTTATAAAATTAGCTTTAATATATGAAAGAATTATTTATCTATAGAATAAAATTTATAAAATAAATAAATTAATTTAAATGCTCGTTTTATATTAAATGTTTGATATAAAAATTAATTATGCGCCTTTAAATTGAAACAATCATAACTCTGTTATAAATTAAAATATTTTCTCGCCGTCTTAGGATTGGGGTGCCAAACTTAGCATTTAAAAACTATATATTTTGGCCAATCTGTTCGCATAACCTCACAAAATATTACTGAACACGATAAGGTCCGAAAAGCAGCATATTAAACATTTAGAACTTTTCGCATTCCTGTTGAAAAAAATGCTGCCGAAGTCGCGGGAATGATTTCTTCAGCTTTTGGGAAAGATGTTTTGTTACATAAAACATACAAAAAATGATTGAACGGTGAAAAAGGTTCAAAAAAGCGTTACGACTTCATCGACTCAATGCCGCCATTTTTTTTCGACAAAGGATTTGTCAGGTTCCAGACAGATGGAGCAAATTTATATAAAATAATAAGGGATATTTTGAGAATTGAAATATATTCCCTTTTTCCATAAACATTCATTTTCTATAAAAATGGTAGCGAATTAATTTGTACATCTAATAGTTTTCTCTATGTTACTGTTATGAAACAATGTGCAAAATTAAACAAGTTCTTTTATGAAATCTCCTAGTTACAGAAATACTGATTGGATATATGAATGAATATGATAAAAAAAATATAATCGTATGTAAAAATATGTAAGAAATATAAATGTAAATGTTATATATGTATAATAGGTTTATACACTTTTATAAAAAAATTATAAAATGATCATAATCTATAAATCTAAAAAATAAACATATTACTGCATCCATCCACCTCACCTGAATCTATAATAGACATGTGTTTATGTGTGTTGATAAATACACCGCCTCGTTCGAAGTTTTTTTCATCTGCTGATCGTATATGATATGCCCCGTCTATCATGACCAACGAAAACGCTAGTTTTTTTTGTACAAATCTGTCAGAGATACGTATTTATATAGTTTTTTGATCAGCTCAATGCCTGTGAAACTGGACGATTGATTTCATTTATGCGACAAAAAAAAAGTATATTGATAAGCCTCTTGTCAATATGATGTCGATAACAGTGGTTTGGGAACACGTATGTCAATTATATTAATTTATTTTAACGTTCAGTAAAAAGGGGGACATAAATTTATATTGTGGAAAATAAATCGATAGATGCAAAATATGGAGAAGTGTGACGTTGATACTATTAAATGCTATTAGTAATATTAATCATATAGTTTTTTAATTTATGCATTAGATGCAAAAATTAATTCGGCCGCTTTAAATTGACCCAATCATAACTTTGTTCTAAATTAAAATATTTTCTAGTAATTTTAGGTTTTTAAAGTCCCAACCTTAACATTTAAAAACACTATATATCCTGTCCAAGCAGTTGGTATAACCTCAGAAAACAATAGTGAACAGGTAGCGACCGAAAAGCAGCATATCTAGCATTGCATACTTTTCGCAGCTGAAAAAATTCCAGCCGAATCCGCTGGAATGATTTGTTCGGATTTTGGGGAAGATTGTTGTGATGTATAAGACAAATAAGAAAATACTAAAACAGTGGAAGAGGTCTGAAAATGCATTACGACTTCATCGACTCAAAGTTACCGTCTTTTTTGGACAAGGGATTCATCTATTGCCCGACAGATGGAGCAAATTTATAAAAAATAAGGGGTATTTTGAGGATTGAAATGTATTCCATTTTTCCATAAATATTCATTTTTTTATAAAAAAGACATCGACTTAATTTATACACCTAATATATATATATATATATATATATATATATATATATATATATATATATATATATATATATATATATAGTTTAGCAGTTTGTTATTTTAAATTTCATTTCATTGCAAAATTGTAGTCTTTCTTATATCATAAATTTATTTTTTATAGTATAAAGTTAGACACATCGATAATCAACAACAGTATTAATAAATTTTCACAATTTTAATCACAAATGAATACCTTATTCATTCCACAAATCAGAAAAAAAATTCTTGTCAAAAATGTTCAATAATAAACATTAAAAAAACATTCATTGATCATTTTTGATTGTATTTTACGCACACTTAATGATCAATAATTATTTATTAGACAATTTTAATCAAAAAATGTTATTGTATATGGAATAAAAGAGAATTAGTTCTAAAAATGATTTTAATTACAGTATCTAAACTCTATTGTTCACAAAATATAATTTCTCATATTGTGTCGAGAGTAAAAGTTAAAAATTAACTTATTGAATTTATATTCATATTAAGTATATAATATTTCAATTAACAGACTTTTATTTTCTATTTTTTTTCTGTTAAAAAATGTGTTTTACATGCAGTATTTTTTTAGAAAATTCAATACGTGTTTCTTATATTTGAATAAAAAATTATCTTAACATTAATCTCGAATAAAAATCCTTTTTTTATTTTAACTTGTTTTTATAAATGTCTATTCAAAAATAATGAAACATGATAAAGCTCTCTATATTAATTAATTAATTTAATTATCGATTTTGGTAATCAGTTGCTAATTAAAGTAGTTCTGATTGTACTCGAGTTTGATCTGATAATTAAATTTCAATTTAATATTAGGTTAGTTTACAAGTTCATACGTATTGACTATGTAGGTATTATTTTCATTATTATTTTTCTACAATAATTTGTTTACAAACAGACTTTTTTGTAAAATGTTTAATAAAATTATCAGTTTACTTTCAGTTGTCATAAATAATATAAAAGCTATACAAAAATTATTTCGATTATCAATTTAAATGGTATATTTTTTTTATTTTTTAATTTGAAGAGTGTAACAGTAGGAAAATTAAATAGATTTCATAGTACTAAAGTCATTAATAAAACTACTTAGAAATAATTTCAAAAATTCAGAGATGGACAGAGCAATGTAGAAGATAAAACTTGTTCTGAAAGTTCTATCGAGTAGAACAATGATACTTTAGCTATTGTGGATCCATAATCAGGGTTAACAATAAATTAAATTATAAAAAAAATTCAAAATGAAGCTGTATTTCATCGCCTGCAAGAGATAAATAAAATATCTAAGTTTAAAAACTAGGCGCCATGTAAGATATCGACAATAAACAGTCATAACAAATAAACATTTACATTTTAAACCAACTAACTAATTTCCACATGCATGTTTTTGTTGATTACTTAGCTGTTCGCAAATTTATTGATTTAATATCGATATCATCAATTGTGCAGATATTTATGAATAATATTTAACTGTAATCTTAATAAAATTATAATTATATGTGTTATTATATTTATAATCTGGTTAATACGTTATTCTGGTGCTGTTTTTAGGTCAACTGTCTGTTCTCATGTGGATATTAAAGACTCATTTTATTTTATTTATCTCTGTATTTTATATGCCTTGTTTCAAGATTCTCAAATGACACTCGAAATTATAGACTGGTCTGATAATATATATTAAATTTTGGAAATATGTTTGAAAAAACTCGACATTCACTTAGATCTTTGTGTACATTTACATTGTCCATTTATTTGTATTTTTTTTATCTTTGGAATGTGTCTTAAAAAAGAATTTTTACATTCACACCTTAAATATCATTAAGTCGAATAAAAATTACCAATTTCGACAACACGCGAGTATCAAACACATTTCAATGGACATATAATTACATATGAAAAGAAACATAAATGCATTCAAATGTCTGTAAATAAAACCGCGCGTGTGTGTGTATGTTGATTAAATCTGCCAAAAAAAGTCAGCGCGCATATAAGCATTTTGGAAATGGGAGACCTTACGACCTTGGATACACCGAGTGTGGTATACCGTGACGAATGTGACTGATTACCGTAACGCGAAACAGCTTAGACTTTGATATATACGATGAAAAATGGCAGAGGCGGAGCATAAAATACAAGACATGTGTGTTTCTGTGAATTAACAGACGATTGGTCGGTTTCGACTGTACGATGCAAATTTTTAGAATGTTATCTTGATAATACGGCGTTATATTACTCGTGTTGGTAATTACTTTTTAGTTCTGTGTGCTCGCGTTTATGTAAAATAAAGATGTAGAGTTCGTACAAGTTCATATAATTTCAGGTTTGTTGAATCAGATAGCTTCGAAAACGTTCATCTTTTATTTGTTCTAGATTTTCGATAGTTTTCAACTGTGAAAGAGATTGTTTTATAATCGTTATTAGTTAGAACTATGAAACGAACGATTTTCTTATAAGTAATAAGCCTTACTTACAGATAAAAAGAATGTATTATATTCGAGTTTGACTAAACCTGATTTTTAATCAATTGTAGTTAAAAATATGAAATTATGTTTGGTTTCCTGTAATTATTTATCTATCGTCGAACAAATAATATTATTATAGTACATTTTCATAGATTATATAAATACAGAAGTCCAAAAAATGAATACACACTTTGATTGTTAATAACCTCTATGATTATTTTCATAAATTCATTATTACTGAAAATTAAAAAAAATAATGTGTGTTCAGATTGAATGCGTTTACATTTTTGAGAGTCTGTATATATATATATATATATACAGACATATATATATATATATATATATATATATATATATATATGAGTATAATTATATTTATTTACAGAAAAATGGAATATATTTCAATCCTTAAAATTTCTTTCATTATTTTGTATAATTTTGTTCCCTCTGTTGAATAACAGACAAATCGTTTGTCGAAAAAAAGATGGCGACTTTGAGTCGATGAAGTTTTAATAATTTTTTGAATCTCTTCCACTGTTTTAGCATTTTTAACATTTTTTATGCATCAGATCTTCCATCAAAGCTGAAGAAATGATACCATCGACTTCGACAGCATTTTTCTCAACTTGAATACAAATAAGTGTGTAATTCGTAATATGTTGCTTTTCGGACTCCATCGTGTTCACTACTATTTTGTGAGGTTATGCTAAATTCTTGGCCAAGATATATAGTGTTTTTAAAAGTGAAGTTTGGGACTTTAAAATCTTTAATCAACGAGAAAACTTTTTAATTTTAAATAGTTATGAGTGATTCAATTTAAAAGCATCGGATTAATATTTACATCTAATATAAATTGATTCAATTTAAGCTTTCGCATGGAAATATTAAAAAAAAAACACAAAAATGAAAAAATCTTATTATTTTTTGCGATTTTTTTTATACATTCATATAGAAGCCTACATTGAATCCTGTATAATAATTTCCACACAAATAAATTCATCACTCCCTCACAAATCACGAAAAAAATTGTGATTAAAAATTTCAATAATTTCTGATTTTTTTGAGATTTATGAACGAGTAAAAATTATTTGACAATTTAATTTAGCCTCAATATTAAAAAAAATATTTTGCATTTATAATCACTTCGTTTATTTATATTTAATTTATAATTGAAATTTTCACTGATATTATTTTAAACATCTGAATTTTAAACAAAACAGTGCGCTTTCAAAAACATTTAATTATAAAATAAACCATAAATTATTTTAAATAAATATTTGATTATTTTATACAATACAGCTTTAAATTATTATTTTTCATTTTCGTATCTACTGAAATAAATATTATATTTAATACTTAAAAAAATACGGACATATAAAAGCGAGGAAAATTTAATAACTCGCACCCTTAAATTAGTACACCAACTTCAGGCTATGTATTTATATTTTAATTAGTATCTAGTTAAAATGGATAATTCTCGTATTATTAAGTAATTATCCATATGGGGTCTTTAAATTTAGATTACATAAAAAATATGATAGCAATTTTGTAAATTGGTTGAAATCTTCAGCTAGATTTACAACATTGTTTTCATAAAAAAAAAAACTTAATTTATTTTAGGTTTATAAGAAGATGAAAATTTTTTATGATCTAAATTTTTCATAATCAGTTTCAAAACATGATCATTAACATATAAATACTTATACATTTATATATATATATATATATATATATATATATATATATATATATATATATATAATATATACGTGTGTGTATACAAAGTTAAATTGTATACATTTGATAATTGCAACATTTATGAATGAAAACTTTTTTCTATAAATAAAAAATTAGCTCATTTTATAAATGATTCAAGAGAAAAATAATAACAAAAATTAATGATAATTTTCATGAATAAGAATTTATGTTAAAAATAAAAATATTTGATATAGTTTGATATAGTAATTACTGTATAAAATTATAAAATCAATAATATTCATATTACAATTCTGACTAAATTAACATTTACAAATGAATTCTTTTTCACTCCACAATCCACAATTTTTTTTGTGATCAATAATATTCAAGAAATCATTATTGATCATTTCTATTCTGTTTTACAAGGATTTTGATCAAAAATGTTTTAAAATACTATTTTTATTTGAAAATGTAACTCCTTATATCTATTTTCAAATATGTAATATTTTTCATAAACTAAAGTCAATGAATACAAGACATATATAAAATATAATTGATCATAGTCAGGCATTGAATAATAATGTTCTTATTCGTTTATTCTGTTCTGTTAGATACAGAAATAAAATGAAAAAATTTTGAACGATTTTGTAGTATTTAATTATTTGATATTTACAGACCTGTGTACAACTAAATTTGTGCAATATGTTATTAAAAAGAAGCTTTTAAAAACTCGATAATATTTTACTTATAATTAAAATATAAATTTTTATAAAGACGAAAGAAAAAAGTTTAAAATATCGGTTGAGTAATAATTTCAGTTGAGTCAGTAGAAAATTTCCTTAAAGTAGATGATTTGTTAAGACATTAAATATATTAAAGTAATATATTTCGCCAGTCGGAAATGTGGATTTTTTTATGTTCGAAATCGGAATACGCCTTTATTGCGAAATTTCAGTGCCATAATTTATTCAATTATAATAAATCACACTCACAGCTCGCTAGTGAAGAAGTAGACGAAGGTTTCTTCTTTGAGAGCGGGTAATACACCCCACTAAAATTCAATTTGAAACCAAAATGGAATAGATATATCCCGCCTTGTTTCACATAGCAGTTTGCATAATTAGAACGCTGGAATTCGGGCAACGCTCAAATAAAGTATTTGATATAAATTGGTATATCACATCAATAAAAGTTAATTGCTGTTTTATACAGTCTCCATATCTGTATATGTGTTGTTTATATGTGTATGCGTTTATAGGTGATATCCATGTGTTTATTTTAATACATTTATGAGATTTCGACCGTAATTTATATTTGGCTTTGTGTTATAATAAAAACATCTGGAGTTCAGTAAATTAAAAATTGAACAGTGGATATTCAAGTCGCGAATTTAAATCAGATGATACATTTTCAATGAAATATCGTTTTATATATATATATATATATATATATAAGATTTTTTTAAATAATTATATTTTACTATTCAGTTTATTTAAAAAAAAAATAAAAATTATTTCAATCTCAAAGATTACTTAAACCCTAAATTCTTTTCCCAAATATAAATATAAATTTTATATGATTCAGAATTAATGTGTATTTTGCATACTTTGAGATCAGCTACTTTTCTGACGGGATGAATAAATTGTGAACTTGCTGGACCAAGTGTCTAGCCCTCAATGGAGACTATTTTGAGAAATATAATCATTTTTTTCCAAAAAGCAGTGTTTAACTTGCTTTTTTACCATACTTATCAAAGGACCCACGTATATTTATATATATATATATATATATATATATATATATATATATATAATAATTATAATTTGAGAAACATAAAAAAAAATAAACATATTTACGTTTTCTTTAAATTCGACCTTTACAACTTACAAGAACAAATTGAATTTAATTTCACAACAATTTTATACAACCCACATCTTTTTTTCAATTTTAATGGCTATTGACATTTTTTGAATAATTAATAAGCTTTTCGCTGTGTGCTACTTCAATCAATAGGATCCCCTTGTGCTTTGAGTTCGGAAATACCTGCCCACCGTCCTGTTTACAGATTCCGAGATATTGAAATGTTATTTGCAGTATTTGATAAAGTTACGTTCTCAACCTTTTAACTTTGCATATAATAGTACCTCTAACCGAACTTGTTTTATACTTGTATCAATAGATAAGTGTACAATAAATGTATATATATATATATATATATATATATATATATATATATATATTTATATATTAATTGTAAAACAATGCTATTTGTATGCATAGATTGCGAAACTAAACCGTTTATGACAAGTTTATATGAATTTCACTGGAAATTATTTGAATTTAAATGCTTCTCGATTCTTTGTTTTTCAATTTCAACCTGTCCAAATAAAACACCTGTGCTACGTAAACGATTATATACACTTTATTAACGTTTAACTTTTAACATACATACAAACATACATATGCATATATGTATATATATATATATATATATATATATATATATGTATTTGTGTATGAGTGTAAAACAATAATAAATTATACCTTAAAATAAATTCCAATATGGAAACGACCTTAGTATAAATATCACCGTATAAGCAATTTACACATTTAACGCGTTTTATATTATAAATTGAGAAATGTACCATTTGAGGATTATTGAAATACACTTTCGATAATGAAAAATTAACACAATTACAAAAATGAAACGGTACGCTGTCCACGCAATTTGCGAGCAGTGCGACACAATGACAGCTGTGAAATAGTTACATCGTATACTATACGCAATTTTATATTCGCATCATTTTCCAGCAATTAAATTGAGTACCTGGACGGGAATCGAATAGCGTTCCTTTCACTTCTGTAAATTGAAATAATTTGTCACGTACTTTCAATGCGTATACGTATTATTATTGCTCTTTTGAGCACGTGTGTGTGTGTATGTGTGTTGTTTGGAAGTGTTTCTTTATTGGAATAACATTTAACTCGAATTTAATTCAGTTTAATTGGTGTGCAACGAAGATAAACAATTTAAATCAATTATTCTATTATTTTAGTTTATTTTCTTTTTGATGGAACTTTTTTTTTGTTTATAGAATGATATATATATATATATATATATATATATATATATATATATATATATATATATAGAAAAAGAGAGAGAGAGTACGATTCCATATAACAAAGTAATTTAGTACAATTATTCTTGATTAAAAACTATTATTTCCACTTATCACAATTTTACTCTAATTAACGACTCAACATTACTAATTTAACTCTTATTCAGTAGCGTTTCATTTTCATTTTTTATTGCATATTATATACTACACTGTCGGAGTTAACAACCCCTACCACACAAAGTATATGAAATAAAAACTTTTGAATTTTTTTAATATTTTGAATAATTAATGAAGATGGCACACGTGTCAGAAATAGCTGCAGAAAATTAAAAGTCACGTGATTCAAAAGAATGAAGCTCGCGGAAACAATACCTTTTTATAACATTAGTTTGGTTGCAAAATGATTACGGTTTTTATTTTCTGATTCTAACCTTAATTTTTTTTCAATGAAAGCGTCATTTCATCGTATTCGTGTTAATATTATTTTAAAGTACATTTTCCGGTCTGTATTTTGGTAACATCGGATTTGATTTTATTATTAACTTTGCTTCAAATTAGGCTAATGAATTAAAGATGGAAAAGAAGTAAATAAATGCAATTTTTGTATGAGTTCAAAACGGGTGGTAAAGCAGCAGAAACTGCTCATAGACTAAACGATGCTTTTGGTGTGGGTACTATTAAGGAACGTATGGTGGAATGGTGGTACCAAAAATTTCGTACTGGAGACGAGAGCCTTAATAATGAAGAAGGTCGCAGGCGTCCTTCAGTTCATAACTACCAATTAAAGTCGTTAGATGAATCAGAACCACGTACAACAATTCGAGAGCTTGCATAAAATTAGACGTTAGTCATCCAATAATTCTGGACCACAAAGGGAAAATGTATATGAATTTGAAGGTTATAATAATTTTAAATGGTAAATTTGATACTTGAAAATCCTAAGACGACAAGAAAATATTTTAATTTAAATCAGAGTTATGATTAATTTTAATTTTAAGATACAGAATTAATTTTTACACCAAATATATATATATATATATATATATATATATATATATATATATATATATATATATATATATATATAGTGTTTTATTTCTTTTTATATAACGAAATATATCTGTACCTAATTACAATTTTTAAATATAAGATATTGGTGTAAACCGCAAAAACCTTCTTTTCTTATAGAGTAATTGGAATATAATTTCCATATCATTAATAGTGAGGTTAAATGGAAATAAAAAAAATGCTTAGCATTAATAATAAAGATGGCTGAACAAAATTACTGTTTATAAATCTAGTTTTATTTCAATATTATGCTTGTTCCCTTTTCAGATTAACACAATAAAAAGATAAATGGAACACACACACACACTATATATATATATATATATATATATATATATATTTATATATATATATATATATAAATAATATTATAATTAACATTTTTTTTCTTCTCATTTCAGGTAAGACCTTAATACATTTTATCATTTTTAGTAAGTATTACAATTTAATAAATCATTCAATTTATAAAAAAAATCTATATAATAGTTTCTATCATTTATTACTGTTTTGAATCGTACTTATTTATGATATTTTTTTGGAAATCGTGCCAATAAATATTCGCATCTACATTTATTAAATTCGACTTTCAATCTTCTACATAAACGCTGATGAAATTTAGTTTGAAACTAATTACATTAGTTTCTAACTACATTAAATTTGAATTCATTAATGAGAAATAATGTATTGTAATAGGCTTAATTTGTCCTTTTGGTGAAATGGTTTAAAATATGAACCCAATTTCGATTTACATGCAATTTATGTATATATATATATATATATATATATATATATATGTATGACTATGTCATGAAAATAATGAAAATTTTTCAAAAACAATCTTTTAATATTTATTCCTTATTGATATTTGTTGATATTTTCTTAAAAGTAGTCATGAGTATGTAAAAAAGTATGTATAGAAGCAAATAATTTGAAAAGAAACTTTGATGATTTGTTTTTAAGTAATTAAATATTATAATAAATAAATGTGGATTTATTATCTACTAAGGAATGTACGTATCAGAGAAAAATAGTATTATATAGCTTTATATCAGAAAGATTGTTTAATAATTCACATTTTAATAATTTCACCATTTAAAACCGCAAATTAAAGATGTATATGAATTTGAAGATCATAAACCGTAATTATTTTTGTTCCAACCTAATAATATTTTTTTAAACAATTTTATTTAACAGCAAGAAAACAATCCTTATATTAACCGTTATTTCGAAAAATAAATTCTTTCGTACTCGTTTAGTAATAAATTTACGTTTGAATTAGTTTTTAAATAGTATTGAGGTAAAAATTTATTATGGAAAAGTAATTTTATATAAATTATTAAAGTACTTTCAATGTCTCCAGTGAGATTATTTATTTTTTCAATAAAGAAAAAGAACTCCAAATTAACAAACAAATAGAATAAATCTTTTAATAGTTGTAAATGTTGATAAATGAACTTTAACTCATTACATTTTATACTTTCTTTATTAGAGCTATTCCGCTATTCTTTCTATTTTAAAACAAATATATAATAATAAAATTCATTTATTATCTTGTTAATTCTGATACGAAAAATATAAAAAGAAGAAATTCGATATTTAATGAAACTAATTTATTTGTAAAAGATTTATTGGTCGTTTTTATATCCGCATAAAAACGGTTATAAAAGAACACGGAACGCAAATACATTTTCATTTTTTCCCCATTCATATGTTGAATTCAAGTCAACATAATATATTTCAGTGCAAACAGAATGTCGGTCCAGACACGAACTGTCATTTTCGTTACAGTTGTTTCATTCATTGAATTGCGGATATTACTTTATCTTAAATTAATTGGATTATTATTTCAGTATGACATTGTTTGGCTTGTATCAGCGTGAGGTCTGAAAACGGGATAATTAAATAGCATTTTTGTAAAAAAAATTATTAAAATAGAAGCCGTTTATATATAATCAATATTTTTCAAACATAAACTATATAGAATTTATTATACTCTATTCAGTTATTCAATATGAATATTTTGAATGTTTGAATCTTTTACAAACAATATATTTTTATAATTATATTCAATTTTTAACCTGTATTCTAATTATAACCATATCTGTTTTTGTAACCTTTTGAATCATTCTAATTTAAATTATTAAAATATTTTATAATTTATCATATTGGAAATTGTGTTCGTTTTATAAAAAATAATAATATGGTTTAATTTTTTTTCCTTATTTATTATGCATTCAGAAAAATCTGATAAGTTCTCATTCTAATAAAATTAATTAGAATGATTGCTTTCATCGGGAATTGCATGTTTAATAACTTACAGCATATCAGTAGAATTATCGAAATTCAAATTAAAATATTTAAAAACGAACCGCATATATCAAGATGGAAGTGAAAGTGAAACAGTGATAATATCATATATATATATATATATATATTCCATGCGGATGACATGCGAAATTTATGCAATCAATTACATGTCGTGCATAAAAAAATTTAGGAAAAAAAGAGGAGAAAAAAGCGAAAGCTCTCGTGTCTGGTCAAAACTTGGCATGAAAATTACAAGGATTCTCGTGACTAGTCGACAATGTGTTAATATCGTTTTTTATAAATTATGGATTATAATAACTTAATAAACATCGCGTTTTATTGCCTATAAAATAGAAAATTTCGTTTACGATCCGCCTGCGTCACATAATCTGCAAATCGTAAAATATCTTTAAAAAATTAATACGGTCATGATTGAATTTAACGAGCTTGTTTTCTACGATTTTAAGGATTTGTTCTGCTTTTCAGAGTAACTATCCTGAGATACAATTTAATAATTTTCAATAGGATTAAACATTTGTTTAAATATTAAAACTGAATTAATTAGAGTTACAAATGTGGCTACAGGTGTAGTTATTTATTATTCTGCTTAAGATACTACGCAAACTTTAGATATTACAAAACAGATTATAATTTTTTTGTACATCCTTAAATTTTGAAATGTTAACACTTTACCTACCGCTTGTGAATTAAGTGTATATATAGAACGGAGCGAGTAATTCGAGTGCAGATTACCCGGTAATACCGATTCGATTTTGTTTATTGCTTGAGAATGTGCACTTTTAATCATAAAGATCTGCAGCTTTTAAATAAAAATATAAAACAATACTTGCTGTACATTTTGAAAAAATTATAGCTGCAATCAAACATAAGAAACAGTCATTTAGTTAGAATTTTTAATCAAAATTAATCTTACAGTTTATGGTATGAGAGAAAAATTGACTTGGAAATATGAATATTATTCATAATGTTCTCTATAGGCGCTAGTTATGATTTTTTTTAATATTATGAAACTTTTCAATAATACATTTTTAAGTTCAGTTTTCTTGATTAAAAATAACAGATTTTTTTTCAAATTGACATAGTTTTTAAATTTAAAAAATAGTATACGTGGACAATTTTCAAAAAAAAATTTACTCTGAATAAACATAAATACACCATGAATGCAGTATGACCGATGAACTTCAGAAGAAAGTCAATAACTCGGTAATTTGTAAATATTTTTTAAACATAATTGAATTACAAGTTCGTTTAACTATTATCAATTATATATATATATATATTAGATGTAAACAAATAATTTTTTGCCTTTCAATTAAATCAATCATAACTCTGTTTTAAATTAAAATATTTTCCTGTCGTTTTAGAATTTTAAAGTGTCAATCTTACCATTTAAAACACTATATATCTTGGCCAAGCAATTGCACCTTGCAAAACAGTAATCAATAAGTTGGCTTCCGAAAAGCAACTTATTAGGCATTGCATAATTTTCCCATTCCATTTAAAAAAAAATGCTGCCGAAGCCACTGAAACGATTTATTTAGTTTTAGAGGAAGATGTTGCGATACATGAAGCATGCAAAAAATGCAGTAGAAGAGGTCCGAAAATGCATTATGACTTTTTCGACTCAAAGCACCCATCTTTTTTCGACAAAGGATTCATCAGTTACTCAACAGATGAAACAAAGTTATACAAAATAATGCAAAATATTTTCAAGATTGAAATGTATTCCATTTTTCCGTGAACATTCATTTTATATAAAAAAGGCACCGAATTAATTTGTATACGTTATATTTATATATATATATATAAAGAGAGAGAGAGAGAAAGAGATAATATTTGTGTCATATAAATGATTTCCGATCTCATTTTGGCCTTCAAGAGTGATGTAACCCTTGAAATAATGAAGAATGTTATAATTATTCATTATTAAAATTCATTTTTAGAATTCTCTCACCCATAACATCTATTATTTAACTTCTGAATAAAAAGGAGTAAAAAGTATTTTTAGTTTCATTCTTAATGTATGTTTTTGATCATTTTCGAAAATGTATTTTTAAAAAAGATAACTTTTATTTATAAACTAAATTGTAATAAAAACATTAAAATAACAAAAAAAAACATTTTAATGAAACTTCCGAATCATCTATATAAGATTTAAACATGATTTTATTCCAAAAAAAAGAAATCCGACCCATATGTGACAGATGTGACACTATTCTATCAATGTTACACGTTTTAAAGGAATGTGTTCGTAATACGAAGGTCGGGAATCGTTGAACTATGTAGTAAAATCAGCAAAGTCCTCAATGATGAATCCGACACCTCTAATCGAGTCCTAGCTTCCGTAAATGAAACTAGACGTTTGAATTTGATTAAATTTTTTTTAACCGATCTCGATGTGTGAATATATTATGCTGTCCAATATATTCAGACATTGATCTATTTAAAACTTTTCTATTTTTTAACTTTAATAAACGAATATAATGTTTTATATTTACTCTTTTTTTCTGTTGCATATTGGTAAAAATTATAATTTATTTTATTTTATTTATACACATCAAAAGATTGTTTTAACATTCCATTTCTTTAATGTTTTAAAGTGTTTAAAAACCACAAAAAAAAACTAGAAACGATTGAATATATTATTTACAATGCTTAAAACTACTTAAATTAAAAAATGTATATGAATTTGACGATCATAAACCGCAATTATTTTTCAACCAACCTAATAATAATAAAAGATACGAGCATATCCTAAAACTTTAATCATTCAAATAGAATTGTTAGTAATCATATAATATGGGAAAAAATAGATTAAAAAATATTTCAGTTAATTATGTAAAAAAATTCTCAATAATCAAATAATTCTATAATTTTGTCGATTAATTCACTTTTAAAATTGCAATAAACCATAAAAAAAATTATCAATATATTCAATAAATAATTATTGCTTATTAGGAGCAGAATACAGTGCATTTTGTCGTACCGCAACACCTTGGGAGCGCTGTTGCTATACAAGAAGGAATGTTTTGTAGATTAGAAACGCCCAATTATTGCGCTCCGTTCGTTATTCGGTGCCCCTTACTTACAGTCAACTATGGAGAATAAAAGCGCAGGAGGGGAAAAGACATCATTGAATACCGCGGTTTGTGATGCGACTGGAAGCACTATATGTATATTTTATAACGATCATCTTGTCATCATTTAATTATCAGAGCAAGAAAATACAAAAATATTTCTTAGATTTTTCTATTCTTCCGTACTCTGGAAATAATAGTATTGTAATCTAAATACACATATTCCACACAGAATAAACAATATTAAACATTTGATTGATTAATTAAATATTTTGATATGAAAATAAATATGATTTTTGAGGAAGAATTGTTGTTGTTATTTGCGGTTTTAGGACACTTTCTCAACTAAGGGCATTCCGAAGGAGGAATTGAAAGACAATTGACATAATGATTAATAACTATTAAACATTTTTGATCAAAAAAAAATTTTATGGTTTGGGAAATGAATAAAATATTCATGTATGAAAATGAATTCAATGTTCCACCAAAATCAGTTTGAATCTGCGAACGGCAGACAAAAAAGCGTCATCAAAAAAAATTTAGTGAGCGAAAAAAAGGTCTTTTATTTATATTCGAAAATAACTGATTTAAATTTTACATTTGTTTTTTGTTTAATTAATTTATAAAAATTAAAAGAATATATTAATTTTATGTATTATTATCAATTGTTGAACAAAATTTTAAATTAGAGAAATTAGAAAAAAGTATTTTTTACCAGAAAGTTGGTATCATTTGGCAAAAACTATTTTATCAATGTCGTGTGTATTTTTTTGTGATATGATACTTTTATTGTAGATGTTAAATGTTCATTTATACATCTTGTATGAAGTCGTATTAGTCTTTAAAAGAGAAAATAATTGTTCACATAGGTATGTAGTACCAAACATTGCCAAGATTCTTGCTGCAAACATATGGATTTAAATCAAATTTTCTAGAAAGTACAAACAAAAATCTGGAATACCAACTTCATTATATTTTTCTTCGAGTACCGTGTTGCACTGAATTTCAATCAATTCATTTTTACTTCTTCGGTGTTAAAAGAAAATAGAGCATTAAATATTAAAAAAAAAAATTTCACATGCCTTGACTCCTTCAAATCGGTTTTCAAATTCAAATAATAATTCTTGAATATTTGAAACATATTTATTGAAACCGTAATATAATTCTTGATATTTTTTTCAAGTAGAAAAATGAGCTAAATCGGAATTGACTATAAAACGGTGTTCCTTTGAATACACTTCAATAATTTGCATTGTTTTAAAAATGTATTTTATATTTTTTTAAATTCCATTTTTTAATTTTAATAAAATCAACTTTAGGCTTCTGGCTACTGGCCGCATTTTAGAGTCTTGCGGGCCGCTTGTTTCACATCACTATTTTAAAGCATTACTGAATGTTACAAAAAAATTTTTTAATGTTTAAATAAAACAGGCCAGTTAAAAATAATCAAATATTTTCAAATAAACTAATCCGTACCCGAAACTTCAACACATAATAAATCAAATTACATAAATTACCATAAAAGAATACTAGACAATAATCGTATTTAAAAATGTAAATCAGATTATACGCACTGGGATTATGTTTAGTAAAAAACCTATCCGCACTGGTCTAATATTAATTTATTGTTGATATTTTTAATCGCGGCCGTTAATTTATTCGTGTCGTATCAGACAATTTCTACACGGAATTTCATCAACTTAGCATTAAGAAATGTTTTTTTTTCAAAAATTAAGCCTGTTAATCTTAAAATATTTAGCAAATTATCTTCTGCCTCCATAGTATATTTTCTCTCCATGGGTCCCAGATAATTTATATCAACTCATTATCATATTAAATAAGTTAAAAAAAGGCACATATTAAATCTCATACAGTATTTTTTTTCTATTAAATATACTTTATAACAAATGTATACGATATGTAAATATTCATCAGAACGATTCGAGAGAGAAATAGAAACAAATCGAATAATTTGTTAAATGCCTCGCAGTCGTACGAACGTCACAGTTACAACGTCTCCGGCGTCTATTAGTTTTAAAATATGTCTATGACAGAGATAAATCCCACTGACTGGATGTTAGACGACAATGTGATTTATTTTAATGAGTATACGAGTGAGACGTAACGTGCGTTGCGGCCGTAAAATGTATACGGTCCTCTTTAGGTCGTGCGGATTTTTTTTTTTATTAAGAATTGGTTATCGTCGACATCGTTAGTTTGCCTGGACGATTTGTGTATTTACGTTATGAACGTAATGCGTTTGACACAAATCAGACTTCCCCTTTCCAATTTAACTGTTCATTGTGAATTCTGCGGGTATCTTTGACAGTTATTATGTGGGTCTGATCAAATGCTACTTCCAAATGTTCCTTATGATTTTTTTTTTATTTGTTAAGTATCAGTGTATCACTAAACTTTTTCTTCATTGATAGATGAAAGTAAACTAATATTTATATATATATATATATATAGAGAGAGAGAGAGAGAAGTCTATTTTTTATTTAAATTCAAATATTTTAAATGAAATGTTTCTATTAATTAATGGAACTCATGCATAACTTTAAATTAGTGAACCACCTTACCAGTATCTTAAAGAAATGTTGAAATTTTAATCAAGTTTTTCTAAATTTGTAATTCATTGTCAATGAAAGACCGGCCAACTAACTCATGGGAAGAATATGCAAGAAATCTATGATTATATTTAAAGAAAATATTAGATGTACTAATTAATTCGTTACTTTTTTATAAAAAATAAATGTTGTCTGAAAAATGGAATACATTTCAGTCCTGAAAATATCGCCCATTATATAACTTTGATTAAAAGTTATGTAATGGGCGATCCCCATATATATAACTTTACTCCATCTGTCGAGTAACTGACGAATCCCTTGTTAAAAAAAAAGATGGTTGCTTTTGAGTTAATGAATACATTTTACATGTTTTACCATTTTTTGCATATTTTAGGCGTCACAACACCTTTTTCAAAACTGTATAAATTATACCCGCGAGTTTAGCAGCTTTTTTTTCAACTGGAATACGAAAAGTATGCCATGTCTAATATATTGCTTTTCGGATGCCATCGCGTTCGCTACTGTATTGTGAGGTTATGCCAGCTACTTGACCAAAATGGAAAGTTTTTAATGGTTCAAGTTGGCAGTTCAAAATCTTAAAACAACGAAAAAATATTTTCATTTAAAACAGAGTTATGATTGATTTAATTTAAATGCTTCGCATTAATTTTCACACCTTATACATATTTTTCCAATTCAATAATAAAAAGGATAATAGAAAAATCGTAAAATCTATTAGGGAATTTCTGTATTTATAAACGGTTACGCTTACAATCTTAATCAAACTACACCTTTTTCTATTGTTTAGATGTCCATCAATCGTGTTTTTCTTTCATCGTTAGATAAATAAAATTGAAGCATTATTCTAACCTGATGTTCAATAAAGTCCATCAAGAAAAAACTATAAATATCCAAATTATATATAGTGTTCTATTTTTTTTAAAAAAAATACCTCAGATAAATAGAAATAAATGAACTCAAATGAATTCTTTTTCACTCTACAAACCTAAAATTGTTTTTCTAATCAAAAGTTTTCAATAAATCATTTTTATTGATAATTTTTAGTTGTTTCTTATGCAAATTTCGATAGCGATGACGATGCGGCATTTTCAAAGCGACAAGGTATAGAAACATCTTTTTTATCAGATTATTTTTTTATACCATGCCTTTTTGAAAATGATGGCATTACACCATCGAAGTATACACACATAAGGCAAACATTTCTGACAAGAATTTTTTTTTGTGATTTATAGAATAAAAAAGAATTCATTTGTAAAACTTAATTCAGAGCATCAAGGTGTGAGAACAAATATTATAACAAAAGAAATTCCTTATCAACATAATGAAAGTATTAATTTTAAAAAAAAACAAAACAAAATTAGATAAAATAAGATATCTTATAATTAACAATTTTTAATTCAATTTAACTACAATTTAACTACTATCCTTTACATATATACATCAATGTGACATTGTTTTAATATTGGCTGAAGTTAATTTTTAATTAAGAAAATGTGAAATAATAACTACATTTACTAAAATAGTATAATTCAGACAAGTTTATACATGATTATCATTAAATAGAAACTTGTTGGCAATTTTATAATACATGTATCGGCATTCATATATACATATATATATATATATATATATATATATATATATATATAGATATATATATATATATATATATATATATATATATATAGATATATATATATATATATAGATATATATATATAGATATAGATAGATAGATAAATATATATATATATATATATATATATATATATATATATATATATATATATATAGTACATAAATCCACAGAAGTGACTTGAGAAATAAATAAAATAAGAAGAACCAAAAAAGAATGCATTTCGCGTTACTCGTATACAGAGCAGGGAAAAACACATTAAACTAAAACATGATGTAAACTTTAAATGATGTGGTCTCCAGTGAAGTCATTATATGTATATATATATATATATATATATATATATATATATATATATATATATATATATCGGGGTGCAATTTACTTGAGCTAACATATTATAAGAGAGAGACAATAAATCATTCAAAAAGTTATTAGAAAAATAAAAAATGGGCACATTAAATCCAAGTGTCCACTTTGTTTGAAAAGTATTCAATCAATAAATTTGTCTTGTTAGTATTGACGGGAATGAAGCTTAACTCTTAAATTATAATTATAGTTTTAGGATACTATGGATAATTTAATGGTTATTCATTTTCACATTTTTTATTTTAAATACGGTTTATAAAATTGAACATTCTTCTCGTACAAGAATGATTATCTTATCAAAATATTTAACATATGTGAATATTGATTTATTTATGGAGTGAGTTCGGTTTTGAATATCAAAATAATTCAATATCATGTAATATAAATAAATTACATGTGTTGATACAAGAAGAGATACAATAACAAAATAAATACAAACCAGATAGGATTGAA
Organism: Acanthacorydalis orientalis; assembly: GCA_034766995.1. NCBI lineage: Eukaryota > Metazoa > Arthropoda > Insecta > Megaloptera > Corydalidae > Acanthacorydalis > Acanthacorydalis orientalis. The sequence continues at coordinate 8,979,891 of CM068314.1, forward strand.
AATAAAATAAATATGAACGAAACCTAAAGGGCATTCATAAAGTAGGATATACATATGTATATATATATATATATATATATATATATATATATATATATATATATATATATATATATGCATTTAATATTATATATTATCTTCGTACTTTTACCCAATAACGTTGTATATAGTTTTTTTTACTTTCCTATAGTTTTATATTCTGTTTTTGATTGCTTGTTACACATACAAATTGTACGCGGGTACATAACAATAAATCTTATTGAAATGTATACAGTAAACATAGCACACAATGTTGATATTCGTTGCTATGGATACCAATACCATAGAGTATAATAGCCAATCAGAGACAAGAATTCAAGTACGAAATTTAACAAATGCCTGAAACTGAATTCTATTTTTTATCGTATAGGTGATAAGAATTTGAAAATAGTATTTTTTTATTGGTGTGTATGCATGGGTGTGAGAAAAAACAACATATGAATAGAAATTATAAACAAGAATAGAAAAAATAGAAAAAAGCAAAAAAAAATAATAAGCGAAACGAGGATAATAAACACATCGGAAAAGTATAGAAAAAAGAAATACCAAGAAGCACTAGTTTCAATTGGAAAATTTTCGTAGAATCATTTGCTAAACATTGATCGTTACTGTGTGTATGTATATATATATATACATATATATATATATATATATATATATATATATATATATATATATATATTCATTCATTCAACAAATTGAAATTTAGAGATATCTGCAACATAAAATAATTTCTAAAACAAAGGAACATTAATGTATATTACTAATGAAAATACTAGAATATGAATTCATCTGCCACCTAGTGGTGTCACATTCAACTTAGTTATCGGTAATACAGAGAATATAATAAAGTTTCAGTATGGTACAGTTGTGAGTGTAGCATAGTGAAACTAGATGGCACTGTACGTAACATTTATTTTTATACAGAATTTTATATACGTAAATAAATTTCTGTATTATAAATATCATATATATTTTAATTACAGTATATGCATACATACATTTATATATATATATATATATAATAACTTCTTCTAATAAGAAAAGATTACTTAATTCACTAAGGTAATAATATATAAACAGTAATATTAGAAAACAATATTTTTTACGATCATTTATATCAATTGATTTTTTTTCTGTAATTATAACATCCGCAATTTACGTAGAACATAAAAACATACCTTACATATATTTGATTTTGATTGCAAATAAAATGTGTATTCAAGAGAACCGCTATTTAAGCTCTATTTAATATGTTTAACAATAATTTGAATGCCTATATATTTATGTAAATCAAATTTAATTTATTTATTCAGTAATTAATACTGATTAATTATAAAAACATTCAATTATCAGATTGAAAAAAATCAAATAATATTTTGTCGAATTATAGATGTTCCAATATTAAAACATATTACTCTTTCTGTCTCCTTTACAATATACATAATTTATTAATATCATTATATTATCAGTTTATGTTACTCATTCCATATATTCTGATTTATTTTCATTCTTTATACTAGAATAACAATTTATTTACAAAATTAAAAGCTAGAAAAGAATAAATAAATAAATTTATAATCAACATAGAATGGTGAAAGGTATAGAAACAGTTAATCAATTTGCCTGATTGGTTGATATCGCTCACGTGGTTTCTGTTCTGATTAGTTGATATCAATCATATGATCGGTGTTCTGTTTTACGGTGTTCAACGAAAGAGAGTATACGATTTCAGTGTCAAACTGATAAGTTATTTATTCAAAATATTGTATTCATTGAGAAAATTGTTACATATTTTAACATTGTATTTTGTTAATTTTTATAATCTTTCTCAATAAAAATTTTAAGACTTACATTTTACGCGGATTATTTGTGTGTATAATTTGTTAATTTCTGTTATTTGTTAGGGGAAGAACAAGAGTTAGCGAACGGTGACAAAATCCCTCCCGCGGGTTGGTGAGCGCAGCGAACAGGGGTGTAGAGCTCCCTAGTTTTTAATAAAATACAAAGTTCTTATTTTCACAAATGAATTTTTTTTCACTCCACATCCACAAAATAAATAAATTTTTATTAATTGTTTTTTTTTAATAAACAAATACCGGTTTATTTACAGTAAAAGTTACACGTTCAGAAAAAATATCTGTATGTAGCTATATAAAAATACTTGTTTAATAATCACTACATACGATTTTTGTAAATGAATTACTCTTTCACCGTACAAATCACAAAAAAATATTTCTGATCAAAAATGTTCAATAAATAAATATTGATTCTTGTTCATGCGCATTTCATAAATAATCAATTATCATTTTTAATCTGAAAAGTTTTATATGGTTTGTGGGCCGAAAGTTGCATTAATTTGTGAAAGTGAATTTAGTCATAATGTCAAAACTATTGTGACAATTGTTAGTCATGAAATATAAATGAATGTAAAAGTTGAGAAACGAATATTCTAGATATCAGATACATGAATAAAGAAGTTAAATAAGATGGATTATCAATCAGAAACCTGGAATTAATTTGAGGAAAATAGTAAAATAATTTCAGAAATTTTGAAATAATAATGTAATTAATACTGTAGTAATATATATTTATAAGATATAGAGTAGGACAAATATTGTTGAAATATTTTGTAAATATCAATAAACTATGGATCAATTCAAATAAATTATTTCATATTTTACTCAGTTTATGTACAAATTAGTATATCAACAATTGAATCTCAAATTCATATTTTATAGATCATAAAACTAAAAAAATCTATAAAAATATACACTTGACTAATTATTGTCTTTATAAAAATATTAACGATTTTGTAGTTATATAAATATTTTTAAAAGGAGAACTTTAATTGAATGCTTTAAATTGTAAATAAATTAGATTCTTGTTTTTTTATAAAATGAAATGTTATAATGAATATACAGATGATCTGAAGTATTTTAATAGGAAAATACCAATTAAGAATTGAAAATTAAATGCAGTATGAAACATGTACCTAGAACATAACTGCTAATATTGAATTCTCCGATGCAACATTCAAACGTTTGAAAATTATATCTCGTGTAAAGCATTCAATTACAATCAATTGAAACTCATGTTTTATGTAAATTGAATGTTGAAATACGGATAGAATACAATAAGTTGCGTGTAAAGAGACGGATATAATATTTCACACGATTATATTTCATTTTTATACAAGCCATGATACAATATAATTGATATTTTTATCTATCAGATACAATTTTAAAAGTTCTTTCCAATTATTCTACATATCTCAATTTCCTTGTTTATAATCAAACTAATGAAAACATATGTTTATATTTATGAAGTTCAAATCAATATTTCTAGGAATATACATACATAACTAGAAAACGAAACGTTGTCCTTGTTAATGAAGAACGTGTATTTGAAAAGGTTGACGTTTTTATGTTATACAGGTAATAGAAATTGCTCGGTTTATGTGAAAAAATAAAGTGTGTTCTTAAAACTCGAACTTAACTTTCTAAAAGCTTTTATGGCTTTAGGTTCTACCGTATATATGTCTGTGCATGTGTAGGTAGTTCTATTTTATTTTTTTTTTCTCTAAACATACATTTATACTAAAAAGTTAGTTTTAACGCCAGGTGTTCAGGCAAAAATACAAATTGGTCTTCGGTGAAGGTAATGTTTTAACAGGTGTTTCTCGATATATACAATTTCTGCTTTTTGCTCTAGACAATCTTTTCAAAAATAATAGACACGCCATAAAATAATAAATTAAGAAAAAAGACCTTAAAAATTGTATTAAAAAAAAACAATAATTTTTATAAATACAAACACAACACTTTCCCCAAGGATGAACAAATCATTCCGACGGTTTTGGCACTCAATTAATATGCGAAAAATATGCAATATCTAATATACTGTTTTTCGGGCGGCATCGTCACCACTACCGTTTTTTGAGGTTATGTCAATTGCTTGGCGAAGATATATAGTGTTTTTACATGTTAAGGTTGACACTTCAAAAGTCTAAAACGATAAGAAAATATTTTAATTTGAAACAGTTATGACTGATTCAGTTTAAAGGAATCAAATTAATTTTTACTCCTAATAATTATGTTTGTCTTCTTTTTTACGATGAAAAAACTATAGATATTTTCTTTCAAATAGAGACATAGATCCAAACATAACAGTAAATATTACACATATAATTAACTTCAAGCGAGCAAAGAGGATATATGAATAATTTAATGTAAAAATGAAACATTTGACTTACAAGGATCCAGAATCTCTGCTGAAAAATAACATTAATAAAGTTTTACATTCATAGGTATTTTTATTTGGAAAAGTAATTTTTCATATTTCACAGACAAACTGCTTATATCTTTTTTATTGGCATTCGTAAACTCGTAGTACAGTAAAAAAAAAACTCTGTTGACGTGTAATAATTTTTATTTAAAACTTTCTTGATAGACGTATCTAATACTCGCCTCGTCGCATTGCAGTAAAGTCGTGGTTAGTGATCTTGTATACCTAATTTTTTTTGTCTCCAGTGTCTCGTTCGTTTGTATTACACTGTTCGAATGCATCGCACGCAAAGTACGTTGGTAGACCCACAAAAAATACCTCAAATGGTACAATATCGTCCACGTGTATATATACAATCATACACGTATATATATATACGTGGGTCATTTGATAAGTTTGGTAAATTTCTATGATGTGACGCCACCATTCATTTGGTAACGTCACGGCTATCAAGTGTCACTTTTCAAACTAGCATAGGTGAAATTTCAGCCAGAAGCGACTCGTTGTTCACGTTCTACAGATGTTTGAAGTGAGCATTGTAGCAGTTGTCGTAAAGATAGAAAAAACGAGCAGACCTTTTTGTGTCAGTTTGTCACAGTGGCTGAAACATGGATCCGCCACCACACACCTGAGTGCAAGCATCAGTCAAAGCTGTGGATGACTGGTGAAACTGCGACGAAGAAAGCGAATTCCGTTTTGTCGATTGGGAAGGTGATAGCCACTATTTTTTGGTATTTCTAAAGAATTGTCCTGATCGACTACTTGACGAAGGGAAAAACGATAACAGGAGCCTATTATGCAACACTATTGGACCGTTTGAAAGAAAAGCTGAAACAAAAACGGCCAAAATTGATGCACCAAAAAGTTCTCTTTCACAAGGACAAAGCATCGTCCCACAAATCGACCATCGCAATAGTAAAATTCTACGAATTATGCATCGAATTGATTTGTCATCCACGTTATTATCCAGACTTGGCCACGTACGACTTTTTCCCCTTCCCAAACATGAAAATTTGGCTCGATAGAAAGAAATTTTCGTTTAATGAGGATGTCATCGTCGTTAAGAAATAAAATCGATTTTTTTCAAAAAATTATATTTAACTTGCTTTTTTACCATACTTATCAAACGACCAATGTATATATATATATATACATATGTATATATATATACATAATAGCTAGAAAACACATATAATCAAATAATTTCTTGTCAGATACACCTACACACTTTTATTAAACTTGCAATGTAAAGGCGAATCTCTCAGATGCCCCAGTTTCCTTTAACATATTTCAATATAATATTTTCAAAAGAATTTTACAAAATGACTATCAAAAATTCATAAAATGTATTTGATTAATTCAAAAATGAAAATTATAAATTACAATGTCTGAGTTTACTGAAGAACTCAGTTATATTGCATGTATTTTTCTAGACTCTGAGTTAATTACATATTTAAAAAATGAGTTTAGAAAGAAAAAAATATATATTAGTTGTATAATTAAGATTTTTCATTTTTAGTCTAAAATCAAAAGTTAAAATAATGGTATTTCTTTATCATACACATAAATCAATAATCGGTACTAAAAATATTCACTTTGCATCAAAAATAAGGATATTACATAAAAACATATTTTTATAATCATTAAGGACATACTCTAAATTCATTTTTTCTTTAAAAACAATAAATTGAATTTATCAAGTATTTTAATATTTGCCTTAAAATAAGCGGTATTTGTATTATAAATTCATTTTATTTCATTTAGATATTTATGACATCCCAAAAATGTAATATTTATTTTTCATAAACTTTAATATTTTTATTTGTAATTTTCAATCGATAACTAAAAGTTAAGTATTTACATTTTATAACAAATTATCACTTTTATAATGGAGAAATAAATTTTGTTTGTGAATAGAAAAGACCATAGATATATTAAAAGTTCAGCCTGTGGATTTGTACATGTGAAAAAAGGCATACTAGAAAATAACAAAAAAATGACCGACTAATCTTATTAACACTGATTTTTTCAAGAATGTCTGAAATAATTTTAATTATTCAATTTGAATGGATTATGAAACAACCAATTACTTTTTTCATTTTTCGAATCGGTGAATAACACAACACAAGAGGTATCAAGTATATTTATCCATAAACAAAATAAGAATGTGTACAATGCAGTTATATAAGGCATACACTTTTATTTTCATGTGTATTACAAAAATACAGAACCGGTTGAGTACATAGACTTCGACAGGGCATTGAGTCGATATAATCGAATAATAATAATAATAAAAGAAGCAAAAAAAAAAAAATACAAACAGCTATTCACTAAAAACGTGTCTCATACAAATCGGAACGTTTCAGCCCGCATTTACAACTTGCGCGTATCAGTGGATCGTGATGTGTAGGCTCCATGTCGTTCCTCTGCCAAGGTCAATAAACAGGTTAAAAACAAAAGAACCCCTTGTCGTGAACGTTTTAAGTAATTTACTACAGGTCCAGTAAATTAGCTTTGATGACGGTATAATGTGGGTACATAAGCAGGTAGAAATCTTTTGTTGTATCTTTAACAAGGCACCACAGACACTCTCTTCTCATATATACCCTACTCGATCGCATATTGTAGACTATTGTGATTTATTAAAGAGATATACACACACACGAGTGTATATATAAATATATATATATATATATATATATATATATATATATATTGTGAGGTTATATAGATGTATGTGAATGTGTTTCGTTCTGCTTTTAACGTTAATTTGTTCAAAACGCAGGGGGTTGTTTCGAGAGGGTTTTTACAATTAACTCATGGCAACTTTGAGAAAATTTTATTTTCACATAAATATACTATTACATATATATATATATATATATATATATATATATATATATATATATATATATATAACTAGCTCACTGACCTCAGAATTTTTCAGTGAATTCAACACAGTGTTCATAAATTAATTAAAAATGTAGTCACACACAAAAACCCTTCAGAGAAATCATACTTATATGGTCTAATATGTCTCCCTTTCGATAGAATCAATGACTTGTGTACAGTTCATTCTCTGTTGGGATAATAAATTACAGAACTGTTTAGCATCAATGCATCAGACGTATTTAATCCATGTGATGTTTAAAATTATCAAAAATATATTATCTTAAATGGTTAACATTTACTAACTGACGCGCGGTATTATTATGTCGCAACTCTGCTGATAATAAAAGAGTAAATATAATCTTCCTGATTTTTAAACACACTAGAAAGTGTTAACTATCAAAATTATATTTGTATATATATATATATATATATATATATATATATATATAATATATAATTTGTGTTCTAAAAATGAGGTTGATTATGTATATCAACTCTAACGTTTCCACTACTAGCAAAATCCGAACGAACAATGAAAATTAATTAAAAATCGATGTTTTAAAATAGATTCAATGCTTTAATAATGGAACGTTTACTTTTTAAAGATATATACAACACTGGTGTAAAATAAATGAGCAAATAAAGTTAAATAAAATTTTATTGGCCCAAAGTATCTATAAAGATTTCTCAGTGTACATTTAATTTAACAACGATTTATGTGTGTAAACACTTCATTGGGAACAAATGAACGAATTTTCCATTTTAGGATATTTTGATAGTTTAAAGAAAAAACTTAAACTATTGTATGTAAGAAAAATATTTTACAAACAAAAATATGATTCGTACGTCTGTATGTTTTGATCCAGTAGTTTTTATTTATTTTTGGAAATTTGATAAAAATTCCTATACCAAAAATCAATTTTCGTCGTAAAAAATATGTTTTCCTTGATTTTTTTAGAAAAAAATTACGACTCGTCTTATAATCGTGCTAATATGGTGTATATATATATATATATATATATATATATATATACTGAGTGTGTGTGAGAGAGAGAGAGAAACGATGCACGATTGTAATCAATATTTAATAAAGAAAATAAAATAAATACATTTAAAGATAAAATGACAATTATAATTTTCTATTTCAGATATACAAAAATATTGTTATAATAATGGTTGAAGTATGCTGCAGGTAACTACTTAATTCTATCAAATTCATAGGTGTACATAAATTATTTTTTTTTTAAAAAAAACTAACCAATTACATTTTTACTACTTTAGTTACTAGTTTATCACTACTTCAAAATTTTTTAAAAAATCATTAAAAATAAACCTGTATTACAGATAGTTTAAAGATAATTAACTGTAAAAAAAATAGTTATAGAAGTATATCAAGATATAATAAAATTATTTGATCGTATTTTTAAGATCTTTATTTAGAGACTGCATCGAAATAAAATGCAATTTCTTTTTAATTAGCTACAAAACGTGTGGAATGTTCAACACGAGTCGCAAAGAATCTGCACATGACGTTTATTTTTTCTACACATTTTAAATAGAACTTGTCAAGCTGATATCCATGTGAATGTTATTTTATAAATGTTATATACTACATCCGAGTGTATTTGTTATTTGTCATCGAAGGATTCCAGCCTGTGCACACGTGAAGTCACTAGAACTGTGTTTCTATCTGTGTACGTGTTGTAACACAACGCGCAAGGTATTATTTTTATGCATCTGTTGAAGACGTGGGTCATACAATCTAAAGATATTTTCTTGTATACAAATAGGAATGAAATGTCGTGTACAATATTTTTATATTAAAAGAATATAAAGGTTAAATGTCGCAAGGATAATATATAAAATACATATTGTACAAGAATATAAGTTATGAAACGTTATAAAATGATAGACTTTACTATTGTAGTTTACTTTATAAATATGATATCTATTTTTTAAATACCGGTTTATATAAATGTTTTATTTACGACAATAAAAAGAAAGAAAGAGATTATCTACCATAAAGTTTCACAATGAAAAATGTATTCAACTGATAAAAGCGACTGTGTAACACAAATCAAATAAAAACAGAATTCAGTGTTCCAGATGGTATTTACTAGATTTTGAAGTTATCTGACTGTCCTTGAATAAATTAATTTGTAACGCGTACAGATACATTTTCATCAGAATGAAAATTCACAGTGAAAAAAAGTATTTAATTCCGTGAGAGTGCATAAAATATGAATGATGCATAATCCGAAAAGCTGGTATTTGGGATTTAGTTAGTGTCAGCATACCGATGGTGTTATCCTGCTGACGTGTTAGCTTAACGACGGGTTCAACGGATGCCAGACGTTTTCTGTTTTTACATTACACAGAACGTTTTGATCCTCGTGTCGTGTAATTCCGTTCTGAATGTGTTCGCATTTCGAGAGCTTTTTCTTCATGATATGAATTGTGTCTAAGACATTTACTACGAACGGACGTGGTGTTTGTTCAAATTAAATGTGGTATTATTCGTTCAGTACTAATATCAGTCGTAAGATCTCGTCTCGGAAATTTTATAAAATGGAATTTGTAATTGAAAAAATACAATTTTAATAAAAAGATAAAAAAGCCCTTATTCAAATGACTAATTAAATGAATTGTGGATTTATGCAGGATAATATAATTCAAACTGTAGATCACATTTTTTAGTTTCATGTTTGATGATAACACAATTTAATATTTATTTTATCGATCACTGATTCTTCTTTTCAGATGAAATTGAACTGTAGATTTATAATCCACTAATAACGATTCTTTTCTTAAATTCATTAGAAATTAACCGTAACTTGAGATATTAAAAAGTTATTTTATTATTAATACATTTATAAGTAAATTACTACCTCAAATATCGAAATTTTTCTTTATTAAAATATTCAATTATTACTCAGTGTGTTGCTAGATAAATTATGTCTATTTTGATGGCAGTATCATTCATCTTCAGGCACTGAAAATCTCTGATAAGAAGGAATGTAAATAAAGAAAAAATAGATTTTATTATTTAGTGTGCAGTTACCTTTAACTTTAATACATTTTCTGCAGCACTTATTAGCAATTCTAAACCATTATAAAAATTAACTTCCGTTTTCATATTAAAATGGTCAATTACCGCAGTTCTCAGCTCATTGTTATCATTGAAACGCTGTCCAGGTAAATCTTTTTCAATTTATCTTAAAAGTAATAATAGCTGGTAGCCATATCTGCACTGTAGGGTGGGCGATGAAATTCTTGGAAGTCATTATCCTGAATAATGGCTTGTGAAACAGTCTCGGTGTGAACTGGTGCATTGTCGTGTAACAAGCGCACTCCTTTTTTAGTTTCCAACTCTGTCTTTCACTAATATTATCCCAAAATGCATGCAACAATTTTGCATAATATTAGTCATTAACAGTGGTATTTCGCTCCTTAAAATCTATTAATAAAATGCCGTTGCAATCCCAAAAAATGGTGGCCATGTTCTTTTTTGTTGATTGAAATACCTTGGTTTTGGGAGGTGGTTTCCTGCTCGACTCCATTCCATGAATTCTCTTTTAGACAGAAAATATACAGCAAAGTAATCATTATTTTATCTCCTGTTACAATGGACTCGATTAGTGCATTTGGATCTAGCTCACAAAGCTCTAAAAATGAACGTGCGCATGTTACTCGACGCTGACTCTAAACACCCGTTGAAGTTTAGATACCTAACTTGGACTGACGTTATTCATACCTAAATGGCCATGGAAAATTCGGCTAATAGTTGTTTATGAAAGATTGAACATTTCTGATAATTATTTCGTTTTTAAACGCCGATCACTAAACACCCGGTCTTCAACAAGTGCAACAGAATCGGGTGTGAGCACTTCCACAAGACGACCGGGACGCATTCAACTACCAGTAGCTCTTCTTCCGTGGAGTATATAGAGGAACCTTCCTTATATACGCCTTATAATCGTTATTTTATCTGGTGCGGTGTAACCGCATCTCTTATCAAAAATGTTACTACCGCACGATATTCAATTTTGACTACTTGTGACATTGTTAAGAATATATCTTACTCTTATTGCTGTCACTATATGACTGATGAAGTTATAACCTTTAAATGTTTACTGATCGCTGTTATAACATGAATCTACCACACTGTACAAATTCACCATGCGTGCGCATGCGAAAACATATTAGACCGGGAATATTTGTCACTACCCTTGTATACAAAGACAATCATTATAAACATTAATGGGATGTCAGGTATTGTTTTTTTGAGTAAATTTATAATTAAAATTAGTTTTGTTGCTTGGTTAAGTAAATAGCGATATTTATAACAATATTTATAAAAATATGCTTTTCAATTCGGAATTAAATTCGTGTTATGAATCAGTTTTTATCGCTACTAAATTCAAATTGAAACGTTTGTTTATTTGATTGTGGGAATCTTTCACAAATGATATATTCATGCCTTCACAAACTACACATTTCTTTAATGAAAAGTGTTCAATATTTGATTATTTATCATTTTTTATAACTGCTATCGTTATCAAAGTTCTAAGGTACAGAAAAATCATTTGTGAAAGTGAATTTAGCCACAGTGTCAAAATTTGTATTGTGGAAAGTTTCTTCGCGATAAGAGAATCATATATAAGTTTTATTTATTGGACAAAAAACAAGATAAAATAAATTCCTATTCGTAAAGTTATGAAAGAATGTACACGCTCATTAATAAGTAAGTATATTAATAGTTATAATTTATTATTTAAGAATGTATTATTTAAGAAATATAATAAAAAATATTGATACCGCAACATATAATCAGGTCAGAATTTAAATAAAATTTTTAGTGGAAATACTGTCAATTAAAGATTTTTCAAATAACAGAAATTTTTATTGTATTTCTGTCAACACAAAATATTTAAATACTTAATTGAGATAATGAAATTACATCTTTTACAATGATAAATTAATTAAAAATTTCATTATCTCCATTTTTAATAAGAAATTAGTGTAAAAAAAATGTAAGAAGTCAGTTAATTCGTAATTGAGTGTTAATACCACCGAAAAAGTGTAATCTGCTTATGTGTTGTATTATACGAATAAATTGGATTCTTCACTGATCTTTTTTTTTGGAGTGATGGATCCGTTTTTCTTTACAGAGAATACGGTCAGTGGCACAACATGCTTTGGACATGCTTGAACACATCGACATCTACCATACAGAAGACTGAGAGGACATGTTTCATCGACGGACAACAGTTCCAACATCAATGTATGGTCTTAATCGGATGGATTGTTTAGAAGCACCAGCACATATGTCGACGTTGTCCTTTAATAGAAAATTATCTATCCGTAACAGAGGCAGACTCGTAATAAATATAACTCATTCAACGGTTTAGGACAGTTTCTAATTTTATAACTACACTGAACAATAATTGTTTTGAAGGAACATATACATTCTTTTATTCAAGATTTTTTTACGATTAAAATTTTAAAGTATAATATAGTAGTTAAAAAGATTTACTTCCGTACTATTTGATTGAATGAAATTTAATATGGATTTAATTATAAATCAGATGAATATTGAAAGTTATAAAGTTCTTGTCTCGAACATAATAATAAATGAAATACTGCCAAGACTAAATTTAAGCTAAATTTTTGAAATGAATGATTGAAATCCTTTGAGACATAGAATATTTTAAATATTAATTAAAATAAGAATTTATTAGAAACCCAGATTCGTCGCACAGAAAATTGAAATAAAGATATTAATGAATGGATGAAGCGTACAGATATGTTCATGGAACATTTTTTTAAATAAAATATAATTTACTTAAAATATCTTGTAACTCTCTTCAAGTTGATTTATCTGGATTGTAATTTTATTGGATAATGTTTATTATTAAGAAAGAAGTACCATGAAGTTTAAATAAAACTTTACAAATAATAATCTGTCTCAATCTGAAGTAAATAAAAAAATAAGGAAGACATTTATAAATTTAAATATTGTATGTATTTTTCAAAATTTCGATGTGTTTTTTTTCAGTGATGTTTTTACACTACAAACATGTTTCTTAGAAATATTTGTTCTGCAAAATTGAAAAGATCTGCAATGTATATAATTAAAACCTTATACGTTATAATAATCTATGGATGGTATTTTATACAATTTCCAAATTTTTCACTTTTGTGTTATACCAAAAAGTATAACAGACATGTATGAATAGACATGTTTTTAGTGTAGAAGTCCCTTTAACAATAAATTTGTATATTTTTAGTATTTTTTTCCGCATTAATTTAATGTGCAGAGATTAAAATGTTTGCATTAAAAATAATATTAATTTAAATAAATAATCTAAAAGAGATATAAAAATCTTATTGCTAAAAAATCTATTATTTAAAGATAACCGCATTTTTCGCTTGTAACAACTTTTTTTGCAAGATTCAAAAGCACGGAACAATTTCGTATATGGCAAATATTTATTAATAATAATATTTAATAACTAAATATTCAAAATGATTTTTAATATTAAAAAAAAAATACAAAACCAAAAATAAGCAAATCAAACATTGAGTCAAGAAGTTGAATTAAAAAAAAAGATTAGGATTAAGCGAACAGATTGTAAATATGGGAAAAAATGAAGAAGTTAAATATTTTTATCAGTACTAATACATTGACATAAGAATGTTAACTAGAAAAGTACTAAGTTGTACCAAGAAAAGGTGATATTAAATTTTAATTTGTTTACGGTACCAATTAAGTTCTTTCTTCACTTGCATCTCTTCTGCAAATAAATCGAATTTATGAAGAAACAAGTCGGACGAATTATGAATCCAAACTTATATTGGATATCGGCTGAATTGAAATTTATCGGGAACTCTAAGTCTTTTATGATTTTTTTATAATTAAATTATATTGTTTCGTGTCTATTATTTTATTAAATATATATTGTTAATATTCAAACGAGTGTTTGTAAAATATCTCGATTATTTGATTATAAAAATAGATAATATTGAAAATAAATATTATTTAAAAATAGTTTGAGTACATTTATTTAAATCCTGTTTTTTCCTCCTAAAAATAATCTAATACAGTTTCAAATTTCGACATTTAGGAAAAGAATCTCGAATTTAAAAAAAATAAAATAACGACAAATTGGTTTAATTAACAACGAACATTTTCCTGATTAATTAATTATTATTTCTCTAAATGATGAGCAAAGGTACTTAAGTCAAAGCATTTAAAACAAGATTACGTCTAAATTATACGACAAATTAAGCACAATCCTGGTATCCTAGAAAAATACTTAGTATAAATTCTCTTCGTAATTCATTGAGTTATTTTATTTATTAAAAATAGTTCTTTTGAGAAAACATAAAAATGTATTGAGTATTTTTGGAAGGTGGATCATTGGAAGGTGGGTATCCAAACTTCTTTCGACTGTTCAGCATCGAGAACCTTCACACATTCATTTTTAGAGCTTTGTGAATCAGATCCAAATACACTAATGGAGTGCATTGTGACAGGAGATGAAACAATTCAACAGAATAGAGGCAAGCAGGTGAACCATCCCCAAAAAAATTCAAGCTGTCTCAAATCACAAAAAAGATCATGACCACAATTTTTTGGAACTGCAGAAGCATTTTATTGATTGATTTTAAGGATAAAATGTCTCTGCTAATGGCCGATATTATGCATTACTATTGCATAAATTTCAGGACAATATTCGCAAAAAAAAACTTGGAAAACTAACAAAAGGAGAATACTTTTTGCATGACAATGCAGTTCACACCGCTCTTGTTTCACAAGTCACTATTCGGTAATATGGCTTCAATAAACTTTATCATCCACCCTACTGTTTAGACATGGCCCTTAGCGATTATTACCTTTTTGATAATTTAAAAAAAATTAAGTGGACAGCGTTTTAATGACATTAAGCTAAAAGTATCGGTAACTGACAACTTTAACATGAAAATAGAAGGTTATTTTTACTAGATATAGAATTTCTAGTTAAGTGCTGTAAAAATTGTATTGAAGTTAAAGGGGATTATATGAAAAATAGTAGAATCTTGTTTTTTATTTACATTCTTTCGTATCTAGGTCGAGAATATTTGGCACTACCCTTGTACTATACTTGAAATAAAGTGTATTAAATTTCAACATTTCCAGCTCATATCCACAAAAGTCATATTTGTAACAAAATAGAATTCAATAGTACATTTTTATCAAAATGTTATTTTATACCTTTGACACAAAATACCTGATATAGACTTTATTTTACGCAGAAAAATAAGTTAATAAAATATTGACAAAAATATAAAATTAGTTGTTTCAAAAAAAATTCTCTTCGATAATTATAAATGTTTCATTTGTGAAAATATTATTGATATTTTATATTTAAACATTTTTACGCTTGTATTTCACAAATGATTCCTTTATTCGAATTCTAATTTAAAAGTACTATATTTATTAGGATTTTTTTTCAATTGCAATTATTACTTCAATCATTTTTTAAATATGTAAATATTCTTCTTACTACTCAAAATATCTTGACAGTTGTACATATCTATTTAGTTACTGTTATAATATATTTTAATCATTCATTTTTATTCCTGATAATTAATTATGCCAATTTTAATTATATTATTTGAAATCATTTTTTAATTATACAACACTCAAATATCAAAGTTTATTTTTTTTAAAAAAAAACAAGACGTTTTATTTCTTAATTAAAGATAATATTTACCACAAATTATTCACAATATATTGTTCAACAACTCATCATTGAGTGATAATCATTGAGTCATAAATTTATAAGTGGCTTATTTAAATCTTATCACTTACAAAGTGAGTCTTTTGTATGTTTATTTACTTATCTGTTATGTGAATTATTTTCATACATTTCTGTATTTTTTACTTACTTATTTTCGAACTTATACATTATTATTTTTTAAATTTATTCATAATAGAAAAAAAATCATGATTTATTAAAAATATATATAATAGTGTCTGTATTTATATAAATATTAGGTAGACAGAAAAATAATTGCAGTTTTTGTACTGAATTAAAGTCATAAACCGCAATTATTTTTCTATCAACGTAGTTTTTTACTGAATTAATACAAAGTTGAGTATAAAACTAATGTAACTTTACGAAAAAATCTTGTGTGTTTAAACAAGATTTTTCTTTTCTATTTTTTTATTATTAAATAGACCACCAAATAAGAATTAAATGATGGAGAGAAGACTTCAGATTAACGCTTTGTAATTCCAAGTTTGAATTAGAACATCAAAATATTATTGGCAACAACACAAATTCCAAACACAAACAAATGTATAATACGCTTAATCCCACAATTTACTGGTTTGTTAGTATTCGTTGTAATACTATTTGTAATTTAATAGAATACTTGTACGTGAACTAAACTTGTTTTGTTTGTTCCTTTTCCTTTAGGTCACTGTTTTTCTTTTCTTTTTTCTTCACTACCGGTTTCGTCTATTTAGACACCTTCATGTGGATATTGATTGTCAAAATAGGTGTACGTAGAAAATTAAAGACCAATAAAAACTTAATCGTTTTTAATAGTTGACAAATTTACAAAAATCAATGTATATTCACTAAACAAATCGGAACACTAAGCCAGTCACAGAGTTTATCTATTCTAGCTCATATTTTTCATTACATTATTTTAACGTGTTATATTTTTGTAATATTTTATATAAATGTTGAAATTATAAAAAATGTAATGTATAAAGAATATATATATATATATATATATATATATATATATATATATATATATATATATATATATATATATATATGAGACATAAAAGAAAATACTTTTACGCCTTATAAAATAGTATTCATAAACCGAAGTGATATTTACACTTAAGATTTGGACCAAGGTATCCACTTCCGACGCAAACAAACAATAAGCTTTATGAAACATTACCGAGAGTAAATCTAGAACTGAACACAATGTCGCCAACTGTTCGTACTTAAGTTTAACAACGAGTAGGCGTACCAACTACCTTTATAGTTCTGCCGACCTGTGTGTGGTATTACATTTTTTTTAAGTTCAATGTTTAATGTCAAGGTATTACGATTCTGTTTTCGTTGTCGCGATAAGAACAAATGTACACACACACACACATATATATATATATATATATATATATATATATATGTGTGTGTGTGTGTGTTTATGTTCACTGAACAAGACATCGAATGCTTATAAATTTAATTTAATTGCAATACACATTCTCTAAAAACAAAACATTTTCAATTTCAGTGTTTGTTTTAAAGAAACATGTATAAAAAATGTTATTTGTCAAGAAATTTAACATGTAAAACTTGTACTAAATAGCTATACGATTGGTAAAATTCCGTTTTTTTGAAATATGAAATTAACTGTTATTATATATATATATCACTACTGTTTTGTGAGGTTATGCCAAATGCTTGGCCAACATATATAGTGTTTTTAAATATTAAGGTTGGTACTTCAAATTCTTAAAACAATGATAAAAGTATTTTAATTTAAAACAGAGTTATATTTGATTCAATTTAAAGGCACATAATTATTGTTTAAACACATTCAATCTAATTTTTAATACGAAATGTATGTACAATATTTCATCCCTTAAATTTTTCTGATAAAAAATACTCACTATCCGATTTTGTTGATCATATTTATTTTTACTTCTCCGAATTTTGATAGAATTTTCATTAAACTCAGATTAGTAATACAGAGGAAATATTTTTTTGCGTCTCATCGCTCTGAAAATGATTGAATCTGAAAATGTTATTGAAATACGCTTATACAACAATCAGAAATAATCGATAATTAATTATTGAACATTTTTGATCAAAAAAAATCGATTTATAGAATGAGTAACAAATTAATTCCTAAAAAACCAATACAGCCACAGTGCCAAAACTATATTTAATTGTCCAGTGTTTTTAGAATTACTCTTGTTATAGATATAATGATTGGTATTTTTATAATTTAGACTTTCTGTTACTATTTTTTTATTTAATAGCGATATTATTATTATTTTTAAAATTAGGAAGCACTGCACTCGTTAACCCATGGAGAATCTCTTCCTCCCACTCGCTAACACTTCTTTCCTCCATAACAAATAAAAGAAATTAACAAATTATACACACAAATAGTACTCGTAAAATATAAGTGTTAAAATTTTTGTTGGAAAAGTTTATAAAAATTAACATAACAAAATACAATACTAAAATGTGTAACAATTTTTTTACTCTAAAGATTTTCAGTATTTATCAGTTCTTATCAGTTCTACATTGAAAACGTATATCACGGGACTGATATCAAGCAATCAGAAAACGAATAAAAGTCACGGGTACCGTATCATCATTGGATCACTTTTATATTTATAGAAAGATGTAAAGCCTGTACAAATATTAAATACGACATACTTTTTAATATTTTCCTTGTAAATGTCCAAAATCTCTTTGTGGTCTCTCGAAATTCCACAGATTGAGACATACTGAAGTAGAGTACAACAAGTTAAAGGTATTAAACATAGAATTATGAAAAAATGTGTACCATTTCAACTGGTACAACATAGTAAAAGAACGTCAAATTATAATTATCTTTTCTAACATGACGTACACATGTAAAATAAAGAGATAATGTTATACATATTCCGTATAACATATCCTCGACAGCGACACAAAAAAAGAACAATCCGAAAAAAATCGAATAGAATTAAATACATTAATTCAAAAAATGCCTTCGTGGCGCAACGATAATAGAACACGCATCGCAGGTAAACCTAATTTGTATAACAAAGCTACTATGTACAGACCACACCATTACAATAACTGGTGTAATAAAATAAAACCGCCGGCTGTTGTAGCCAAGCCCTAGAACCAATTGTGTTTGGTGATCCGACCGACAGTCATGCTGGTTTCAACTCTTGATATCCGTGAGTCACAATTCTTTTATTATTATTATCATCGCCAGTGGGGTACACAATAGCCTATATTTTAAACTGTATGACATTAAAATTGACTTTTCGTCGAGTATGGGGTGAAATTATATCGAGAGGCGATCAAGTGGATTACGAGATACCCTTTTTTTCTGTTAAGCATTCATTGGGATTTTAATGCACAAGCGTGCTGTAAATCAACTGGAAATGATTCGATTTCGAGGTTGACGATGTTACCCCAATATTGCATTTAACATTCGATTTGTTTTGACACATAGACTACTAAACACACCCTCAGTATGAGAATACAAATGCCTTTAAAGTGTCTTATTATTTTTAAACATTGACATTTTAAAGCTGTAGAGTGTAGAAAACTACAAGGAATAAGAAATTAAAATATTAGTGATCAATAAAAATGTATAAGGCATGAATAAAAAAAGATAAAAATAAAATCAAACGAAATTTTCTAACTTCTTGTCTGTTATAAATCAAATTTAACTCCGTTATTAATTTACAAATAAACAATGAACCGGGAGAGGTTTTGACACATATGAATATATAACAAGGATTACAATTTTAAATAAACGTGTTAATAATATCCATATTTCATTTTGTTATTTGAATAATAATTATTATTGTTATCGTCGTTATGTTTTGGTTCTTTACTTATGAAAATCTGCGCGCGTGTATGTGTGTAGGAAACAGATGAGTATAAAGGATTACAAAACACTGCACAAGTTCTAAAAGGTCAAAGACCTAGTTGAATACTGTATTTTACTTTGTTAAACACGACAATGTCACAAGTATAAATCTCCAGCATCAGCAATGCAAATTTAACCTTTTCTGACAGTTTTAATTTACACCGCATAACATTTATTTATTCATTCATGTTTTTACTGTTGTATTTCGTGTCCTATTTGAATATGACAGACGAAATAGTGTGTACTTTTACTACAAAGCTTGTGTTTCTTACCGTTAACTTAAAGGTAATTATTTACACAGAAAATGTCTTATTAATTATTTTTATAACTAATACAATATTTTATAATCTTTAACTTATATCAAAAGTTTTGGAAACATGATAAAGAATTAATTCAAAATACTGTTTTGGCACTGCGACTAAATTTATTTTTACAAATGAATTATTTGCTTAAATCACAGACCACCAAAAATTCTGATTAAAAATATTCAACAAATTATTGTTGATCAATTTTGGTTGTTGCTTTTAGCACTCTGAATGCAATGGTATTGACATCGAAATGCATATAAGCAACGATAAAAATGATAAAGTATCATTTATTTTCTATTTCTATTCAGAAAAGTTTTTGATTTAAGTGAAAAAATAATTCATTTGTAAAAGAAAATGAATTCTATGAATCTCTATTATCTATCTGGTTGAAAAGAATTCTAATATTTCGTTATAACTCGATACTATATAATCTATTATCATTTGATCAGAACATTTTTTTATTGTCCATTTAACTGAAAATTGTATATTTTTATATTGATTTCAAATGTATAGTTCTTTTATTTTTTTATTATTATTTCTCTAAGATTCTAATATTACAAACATTCAAAAAAAACTGTGCATATTTAAGAACTAACACAATGATTAACTTATTCTCCGACATGAAATGTATGTTATTTTTTCAAATATTGTTTTATTCGTCGTACAGACCTTAAAACAATTTTGTATTCCAAAATGTTCAATAATCGATTGCTAAATATTTTGATTCTTACTTATGCACATTTCGATGTCGATCCCATCATCCTCAGAGCACTAAGTTCCAGAGAAAAGCTTTGTCTATACCTTGTAACAGCACCTTCATCAAAATGTGCACAAACAA
This sequence comes from Acanthacorydalis orientalis, assembly GCA_034766995.1. Lineage (NCBI taxonomy): Eukaryota > Metazoa > Arthropoda > Insecta > Megaloptera > Corydalidae > Acanthacorydalis > Acanthacorydalis orientalis. Next base: position 9,000,936 of record CM068314.1, read on the forward strand.
AAATCAAATTTGATCAATAATCAATTTGTAAAAGTGGATTCAGTCATAGCTAGAAAAATATATTATAAATAATTTCACTTTTAAATCTAATTTCACTTTTCCTCATTTGAATATAAATAAAATATAATAAAATCTCATATAAATATATTTTTTACACCAACACTTCCATGAATGAATATTATTTTACTGCACAAACCACAGTCAAATTTTCTAATCAAAAATGTTCAGTAAATGTCATCTAAATGCACCTAAATTACAATAAAAAAATTATAATCATTTATTGAACATTTTTGGTCAGAAAAAGATATTGATTTATAGGACGTGAGAATTTATTTGTAAAAGTGAATGACTTCCTTTTGAATACAAGATGAATGAAACATTAATGATTTATTTTAGAATATTCTTATTTTAAATATAAATTCATACTGAAAACATGATGTACTCGTATTTATTTCATCTCAATCGCATTTACCTAAAATTAGATACATAATCGAAAAGCCATAACTGTTTTGATAAGCTATATGAACGTTTGTTATTTTCAGTGACACAATTACACGGTTTTTTTATATTTATTTATAACACATCATTGCAATGCAATAAAGGTCACGATGAGAGGAAAAAAATATATTTCACGTACATTTTTTCTGGTAGTAATCGAACACGTGACGAGCAAACCGATGTTCCGTTCAGATTTAAAGCAAAATATTTATTCCATTTGTCAATATATATCTCATTCTGCAGTATTGCGCTCCACTGATCATAAACACTGGCAAATTGATCACGTCACGAAGGAATGCAATGTTTAGAGAACGTTAATAAGTCGCAGGCAGGCCGATTACTTGTTATATTCAACGATATTAATAATAATTTTTGTTGATATTAATTGTTATTTATGATTCATTGTTATTGCTGTGTAGTTTTTTCTCTTTTACATTGCGATTGATCTTTCAATTGAAATTTATGAAGCGATAAATTAAATGTATTTAATGGTGGTAACACTTGGACAGTACATGTTATCAGTATTTTATATTAACAAAAAATAAAATCTAATATTACACATTGCTCTCAATTATTTTAAAAAAATACATCATTCATTTTCTGTTTAGAATTAAAAACAAAATCATTTAATACTTCTGTTAATTTTTTGTATGCAATTTCATGTAAAAATATTTTTTTTAATAGAAATCATATGCATACGTATATATATATATATATATATATATATATATATATATATATATTTTATATATTTTATATATATTTATATATATTTATATATATTTTATCTGCCACATGTGTTTAAAACATGGATCGTATCTCAAATTTGATATGAAACTTTGTGAACTCCTGAAAAAGTATAATTAATAATCACATGATAATATAAATCATGTAATAGATTAATAAATAAGATGTACAAAAAATGTTCTTAAAAATATATGGCATTCCGATCTATATCAATGCAATAAATATTATTTATTAATATGAATTCGTTTATTGAATTCAATCAATGAGATGTACTTCAGAAACAGAACGAATTCCATACTGAAAACTTTTTACTTCCGAAATTCCGATGACTCTCGAACTTTATTAGATTTTATATCCCTTGATTGAAAGTTTGTCAAACAATTTACAAGACGTAAAGGAAACACGAGTCAGTACTTTAATTGAATTCTCTATTGGGGTAGTACATAATTTTATGTAAAAAGTGCGTTGACTTTTCTCTTTTTTACTGAATATTATAAATAGCTGATGTATATATATATATATATATATATATATATATATATATATATGAGAATACGGTTTGGTTTTGTTTATTTATGAATTGCTATTAAATTCGATATACTTTTGTATATTTATGTTACTCTAATTTATGTATTTGAATATGAATAAATGTGTTTATAAAACATTCGAAATTAATGCTAGAATAAATCATATTTTAATATAAATTACGGAACTTTTTCAGTTTTACATTGTATAATTAATACGTTCATCTATTTTATATCATAAACATTTTTTTTTGTTTGATGTTAAATATATGCGATGGATATTGTGGTTTTTTTTTATTTGAAAAATAAACGGAATTAAATAGAGAAAATAATTATAGTTATTGTGAAATTGGCGGCATATTTCACAAATTCGAAATGAAATACTTGTTAGTAGTTTATATATATAAAGAGTTAATATATATGTTCTATTAGGGTTTCTCAACAGATGAAGCAGGTACTTTGCAAATGAATATTAATGGAATCTATTTTATTTTAGCTATTTACTTATAAGACTTCGTAGAGTTACACTTAGATATATATATATATATATATATATATATATATATATATATTGGAGTTATTCAGTAATTATTTGTTTGTAATTAAAATTGAAACTAGTTTGATAACTACAGTTCTTAATTAATTTATTATTTTTCCTTTCACAAACCATATAAATTTGTCAGGTGGTGATTGGATAAACGTTTAGTTTGTGAAAATTAATGGGTGTAATTAGATTATTTAATATTATTTATACAAATAAAGTATATAATTTTTATAGATACGAGTGATTCGTCAGAACCATAACCACTTTCGTTTTAATGTTTATAAAAGGTTAATTTCGTGTCTTAAACTATAGTTTATCTATAAGTTATTTAGAGATGGCTTAACAGCTAAAACTAAAGGTTGCAAATAAAATGATTTTCGAGAGCTATGATCATCATGTCAATGAAATATGAATGGTTTTATTAATATTTTTATATAGTTTCTTAAAAACCTATTCAGAATCCTAAATTATCTATTTTTTTAATTGACGAGTAAAAGTTCAAAATAAGGTTTTATTGTTTTTAAAATGTCTTAGTTTTTTTTTAATAATTCTAGATATTTGAATTCAAGATGATATCGTGTTATTATAAACATGAATACTTAATAAGATCTTTATATTAATTAGACTGTTAAAACTATTTAGTAAAATATTCTAAATAATTAAAACATATATCAAGACTTATCGCATTTTCAATCGTTAAAAGCAATTAAAACTCAAATTCACTTACAAGTCTATAAAGAAATGTTCTATATCTCTATTAACTAGAAACTATATAAAAGCATTCTTAAAATACTATTAAACCGTAACATAATAAACGATAAATAATTTGTTGAACAACATGCCGTTACTTAGTTATATTATTATTTTAATATAATTGAATTTTTTCGTAGAATTAACAATTAACACGGTACATGAAATATCGTATTGTATAAACCGAAACTTATTATATATTTGTATAAATAAAAATCGTAACCTCTATAAAAAAATGACTCATATGTCTTTATTTCCCGAATGATATCATATCCGTGTTATTTTGTCATTAAAATATTGTAAATGAGCATCTGCTTTTAGAATCTCATATTTTGTATTTATTTTCAGACACTGACTGCCTTGAAATTTGTAAATTTCGTTATATACTTTCATGTGTAAAGGTATTAAAAAGGCGTAAAACCAATGATGTCAGTCAAAAGTTATATATATATATATATATATATATATATATATATATATCCTTGTATAATATTCAAATAAGTTTAACTAACAAAATTAAATCTATAAATAACATAGATTATTCTAAATGTGTTCAATTTTAAGTTAATTTATTCGAAGTTATTTAAAATAAATTATTGTGAAATTTTATAAAATATTTTACTATGTATTTAGATATCTAAAAGAGTACAGTTAATTACTTTCATAATGAACACCTGAAATGTTCAGATCATCAAATGAATTATATATATATAGTAATTTTTGTGAAGTTTCAAATCTATTTATAATTTAAATTACATTCATTTATAATTAAAATATGCTGTAAACTTTAATTGTAAAAAAATTGTCTAAAATATGTATCATTTTAATACTAATTAGATTATTTTATATTTTCCCACTTTAATTTCGTTTATGATTCAAACAAATATTTTGTATGTACAAAGTCACTAAATTTAAAATACATATATATTTTTTTAAAAAAAATAATTTATTCCTACTATTACGTTAAAGTAAACACATATACGTTTTTGGTCAGTTTATTAGGTGTTTTTTTAAAATTTGGTAATGAGTATGTGTGTTGATTTTCTTATACAAATAACGCAATACAGTATTATTAAAATGCAAATGTGTAATATTACCATAATAGAGATTTTCATAAATGTATAGTAACAATTTGTACTGAATAACCTTTCAACCCATTAATCAAACTCGTAGATAAATTGTTTCTGTACTTTTTCACAAAACATTCTGTATCATTAGCGTGTCGCATAACGGAAAATCTAAAAACGATTTAAGAAGTGTTTCAAACGTTATCGTATCAACAGAATTTACGTGCAGGTATTGTCGCTGAAACGAATTAAAAACTTGGGTCACGCGAAGCATACATTTTCGATTGGCTAGAAAACAAAGCTCTGCGTAGATTTAAACGCTATTAAGTTGGAAATTAAGCTCATGCCTGCCAGTTATTGCGCTTCAAATTATCAATTGTACATTATATGTAGTAATGACAAAAGATAAACATTTTTTTTTACTAACATTCTTTTTTTATACATTATTATTAATATATTTAAATATTATATCGAAATCACCATAAGCCACTATTATAAATAATCAACAATCAATTGTGGTACAAACAAATTCTGTGATATCTGAGATGAATCAAAATTTTTATTTCAAATAATATCTATATGTTCTTTTTCAAAAATTAATCATTATATTAAATATAATGTTTTTTTTAATAATTGAATATTTAATAAGTTTTTTTGGATATTTGAGGGAATTAATTATTTGTAAAACGAAAGACAAATTAAAATGAGTTTTCTTGATGTTCTTTCCCCTTTTAGATCGACTTTCAGGTCGAGTGACATCTGCAGGCAGATAAAGAAACATTAAACCTCATATCTGTCTGAGGATGGCATTCTTGCCGAAACTAGTAGTGAAGAATAAACACTGAAGTTGTAGTCTATCAGGACAACGTATCAATGGAAATATAATCATAAAAACATACAAATACAAGTTAAAATATTTGTTTTGTAATATAATTTAATAAATTTAATATTTTTTTTTTGTTTATTAATTCAAAAAGTTAAGTTTTATATCCAAACTTACTCCATAAAATACATAAAAAAATTATCATAATTAATTTCGGCGAAATTGAAATTATAGAATGTACAACTTTAAAGATTTGAAATTATAAATGTAATGTTTTCAGGTTATAAATTCAAATTACATTAAAAAAACTTGTCATTGAAATGTAATCAATTCCAATGCTTTCAGTATCCCTCTGTGTAGTAATCCATAAAATATTTATAAGTGTAATAAGATAATATATCTTTTGGTATATTGTATTATTACTCACTTAACACTTTATATTGTATTTAATTTCACGTGAAGTGTAAAACAATTAACACTAAACAATAGTACAAGTACTAATTAAGAAAGACATTTTCTTTGTCTACGTTTAACCTAGAAACCTGTTTAAAACTTTGTCAACATAAACATATTTAATATTCATCCGATGGAAGTTGTACAATTATTGTTACATACACTTAAATTTATTTTAATATACACACATGTATGTTAATGTGTGTGTTTTAATTAATGAATACGAAGGTGTGAATAGAAAAGATTCAGACTAGCAGACACAATACAAGATTTTTTTTGAAATGTACAAACAACATACATTAGATTTTTTGTGTTACCAAATAATGATACTCTATTATCTAATATTATTTTTTAAAAAAATATATTTTAAATAATTATTTCTTAAAATTATGAAACTGTCGTTCAGACATTTTTATTTATTATTATCACAAAATATATGTAATATAGAAAGTATAAATTTATTTATTATCTAATAAAATAAATAAACTTAAAATTGTATAAAAATCATTCTGTTACTATCGATGATTGTAATTTATCAATTGGAACAAATTGAAATTTTAATAATATAAGAAAGTACCTTAATCTCTTTATTAAATAATCGCACAAGATATTAAGAAATATATAAGTCCCACTTTTACAAATAATGCAGTGAAAATGATTCATAAAATGTTGTTACTCATACACCGACAGGAAAATACAACCATCAATCATTGAGTGATTCGTAAAAAGTGATATGCAGTTAATTAAATGCATTCGATACAGTGAAAGTGTTAAAAGAATTATATGTATATATATATATATATATATATATATATATATATATGTATATGTATGTCTATACACATGTATGTATATATAAAATTAATATTGTTTAATTTTTTTAATGAACAAGTTAATTTGAAATGTCGATGACAGATACAAATCGTTGCTATTAATGTTCTTTGAATTGAATATAATCCGAAACCTACACAATTCCAGAAATAAATAATTTTCATTAGACACGCTCTAAAACTTTGTATTTAGAATAACCGAGCAATTTTTTATAGTATATTTTATGTAATAAATACTGAATGCAATCACATAATTTGACTATTTCACACACACACACACAGGTCACTGACTATTTCACAGGTCGTGGTACTTTTTAGGCAAAAAATTGAAAGTTCGAATCATGATATTTTTTTATTATAAATCGAACATTTACATTAATTTAAACTAATTTCTAAGAATAAAATAAATTTCAAACGCTAAATGTGATTACAGAGATAGAGAAACAATTCTTAGACATTTTTCCATGATAATAAAAACCTAAAAAATTGTTAATAATGAAATAAATTTTATTATTGCTATAAAACATTGTCAATATGTATTTTAAGATTATTTAATTTTATTTAACACGAAAAATACTAACAATATTTATTAAAAAGGTTTTAATTAACCAACCATCGATTTTAGGTCGAAAAATGACCAAATCGGCAAATCATATTCTAAGTGATAAAAAGAGGCTTTTCTGGTAATAAATATGTTTTTTGTTACAGATTTAGCTTTATTTATGATAAACTGAGGATTTTATGTTAAAAAAAATAATTTTAAAAAATCTCGATTTTTCATCAAAATTTCCATACTACAGGTCGTGGTACTTTTTAGGCAAAAAATTAAAAGGTCGAAACATGACATTTTTTTATTATAAATCGAACATTTACATTAATTTAAACTAATTTCTAAGAATGAAAGAAATTTTGAAAGCGAAATGTGATTACAGAGATGGAGAAACAATTCTTAGACATTTTTCCATGATACTAAAAACCTAAAAAGTTGCTAATAATGAAATAAATTTTATTATTGCTATAAAACACATTCAATATGTATTTTAAGAGTATTTAATTTTATTTAACACGAAAAATACTAACAATATTTATTAAAAAGGCTTTAATTAACCAACCACCGATTTTAGGTCGAAAACCGGCCAACTAGACAAATCATATTCTAAGTGATAAAAAGAGGCTTTTCTGGTAATAAATATGTTTTTTGTTACAGATTTGGCTTTATTTATGATAAACTGAGGATTTTATGTTTAAAAAAATAATTTTAAAAAATCTCGATTTTTCATCAAAATTTCCATACTACAGGTCGTGGTACTTTTTAGGCAAAAAATTGAAAGGTCGAAACATGACATTTTTTTATTATAAATCGAACATTTACATTAATTCAAACTAATTTCTAAGAATAAAAGAAATTTTGAAAGCGAAATGTGATTACAGGGATAGAGAAACTATTCTTAGACATTTTTCCATGATAATAAAAACCTAAAAAATTGCTAATAATGAAATAAATTTTATTATTGCTATAAAACACTTTCAATAAGTATTTTAAGAATATTTAATTTTATTTAACACGAAAAATACTAACAATATTTATTAAAAAGGCTTTAATTAACCAACCATCGATTTTAGGTCGAAAAATGACCAAATCGGCAAATCATATTCTAAGTGATAAAAAGAGGCTTTTCTGGTAATAAATATGTTTTTTGTTACAGATTTGGCTTTATTTATGATAAACTGAGGATTTTATGTTAAAAAAAATAATTTTAAAAAATCTCGATTTTTCATCAAAATTTCCATACTACAGGTCGTGGTACTTTTTAGGCAAAAAATTGAAAGGTCGAAACATGACATTTTTTTATTATAAATCGAACATTTACATTAATTTAAACTAATTTCTAAGAATAAAAGAAATTTCAAAAGCGAAATGTGATTACAGAGATAGAGAAACAATTTTTAGACATTTTTCCATTATAATAAAAACCTAAAAAATTGCTAATAATGAAATAAAATTTTATTTGTCCTCGAATTTACTAAAAAAAGGTTTGTTAATATTAATTAATTCTATTTAACTCCAAAAATAATAAAATTATTTATTAAAAAGGTGTTAATTCAACAAACATCAATTTAAGGCAAAAAGACAACGATAAAATAGACACATTCCTACGCAATCAGCAATTTTTTAAATTCTTTAAAGTATTATATGTTTTTTGATTAAATCTTAAATGAAATTTTATATATACATATATATATATATATATATATATATATATATATATATATATATATATATATAATTCATAATAATAAACAGATACATGTTTTCTTAAAATACAGAGAGACCAAAAAGAGTATATATACGTGGGTCGTTTGATAAGTTTGGTAAATTTCTATGATGTGGTGCTGCCATTTATTTGGTAACGTCACGGCTATCAAATGTCAATTTTCAAATTAGCATAAGAGTAATTTCTGTTAGAAGCGACGCGTTGTGTTCGTTCTACAGATATGAACATGTAAATATGTAATTGTTGAATAGATTTCTAATTTCATTATTTTTTAAATTATAAAGTTTGTAATCTATAAACAATTATATGAAATATATTTTTTTGAAAAGATATTTTTTAACTATCTTATATAATTTTAATTAAATAACTTTCTTAGAAATGGATGTACGAATCTGATCAATTATTATAAAGAATTAATTCAAAAATCTTTCAACACAATACTGAAAAAAATAATAAATGGCCGTTGTAAAGAAAGCGATATAATAAAATTTGAAGCCGTGACATTAATATATTATGTTATGCTTATGATGCGTTGCTAATGGCGAAAGTGTGGATGACTTGCAATAGATATTGCATCACCGCATCGTCATTGTGGAACAATATATTGTTATAAAAAATGAAAAACAGTAAAAATACTGCACTTATGTATAACTAGGAAGTAAAATCATCTGGTAAAAGATTGTATTATATATCAAAGGTGAGATTTTTGTGAAAGGATTTCGATGTTTAAATAAAACAATTTAGAAAAATGGAAAAAAACTTACTCGTCTATTCTGTAGAAATAGTTTATGAATTTTATCCGATATTACTATTTAAATCGGAATATTTATTATTTTTTTTTACTATATAAAAACGTTTTTAATTTTAATTAATATCAGTTTTTAAGATATATTTGTTTAGTTTTCAATCAGACCATTTTATATTTTAATAATTTTATTTGAATTTAAAATATATCTCGAAAAAACTACTCACTACTTTCGAATCACACTCAGACTTGTTTATGAGAAATTCCATGTTTAATACAAACTGAAAGATTTATGAATAAGCATAAAGTTCACCTATTTTCCATGAAAACATCGTACTTCGAGCTTTTGAAAAATTTATAGTGTATACGTTTTAGTCTAATTTTATACGTCCGTGATTACACAATAACTATATTTAGACTATTTAATATGTAATAGGATCACAAGTCACGTAGGTAACTGGAAGTTTCGAGCATGACATCCTGATGCAGATAAGAATTTAATCTAAATGTCTATATTTGGTGTTTAATTCAATTTAATTGTTTGTTTACGATTAAAGCACTTGATTTATATTTATTTAAGTTTATCACATAAATGGAGTCTATTTGAAATTTTATAGTTCTGTTATCTTTTATTGTAGATTTTATTTTGATATTTTTTATAGATTTGTATTATTTTTTTTATTATTCTACAATATTATCAAAATGTTTTTGCAGGATCAGTGTCTTAATTATTAATTAAAAGTTTTTTTTAAAAAAATTAAAACATCTCTTATAATAAGAATATGAAACACTCACGTGTACTTATCCGACATACTGACATGTAAAATTTACGTAAGACTCCTATTTGCTAATTAAGACAAATAAACAGAAACGAAAATGTTTTAAACGAGAATGTTAATTGTTTCTGTGAAAGAATCTCTTCAGTTTCGTCTAGACATGATTTTTATAGCATTCCGCTGATACTTTGATTATGTTTGCGTATTTTTCGTACATTTGACTGAACACAAATAATTTAAAGACATTTCTCAGTTGGGTTCCACGAACTGAATTTAATAATATGATAAATATATTTCTTGCACTGTCGTTTTTTCTATTTATTTACTTGCTTACTGAATTTAAACGATGTATTCTTTTAAAATTGTTTTTTTCATGAATGTTTTTAAACAATTTTGAATTTTCTAGTAAATATTTTATATAAAATCATACATATCGTCGATGCGCCTTTGAACTCCAAATAATCAACCAACCAACGTACACATCGTTATGTTTTAAATCTGTTTATAATAGTTTCAACACAATCTCTATCTCGATTTATTTATAAGCAATTACTAAGATATTTTCGAATAATTTATTGTAATTAGATATCATATAACCGATTGCAACTACATGTTTTAATAATTTTTAATACTTTTAGATAATTAGTTTTTCAACAAGTCTGAATTAATTAATAATGCTATATAAGCAATTTGCTCGTTTTTTAGAAAATAATTTTTCATTGGTGTGTGTATCTCTCTCTCTCTCTCAACACTTTACCTCCATCTCAACACCTAACCTCTCTCTCTCTCTCTCTCTCTCTCTCTATATATATATATATATATATATATATATATATATATAAATACATACATAAACAATTTGGTATAGAATATGAATATTCTCGAAATATACATTTTTTTTAAAAAAATCAATATTAAATAAATAAATTCCATTTTTATCCTGTCTTTCTCAAAATAATAATATTACACTTTAAATAAATAATTTAAATTGGTTATAATCTTATATTAATTAAAAATGATTCTTTTTGAATAATTCAGTAGTTCGTAAATAAGGTATTAACGATACGAATCATTCAGATACAATATAAAACAATTAAATATAAATTTAAACCAATATTTAACAAAAAATTGAACAAACTGGTACAAATCTCAATGCAAACAGATATTCAGGAGTAAACATAGGTACGCCTACAAACAATGTATATCATATATCCTGATTCAGCAAATCAATGCTATTGGAAAACTTGTAGCTCGCTTCCGCTGACGTCCTACTTATCAATAGATTGTCGAATAAAAATGTCGGTAAACATTTCCTCACCGTAATGAATATAAAAAATTGTTCAATCGTAGCCGCATAAAAATATGAGTAATTATTTATCTAAAAATAGAATAGTGACAAAATATACATTATTTATTGTTTAGACTAAGGTCCTTCGTAATTTGTCCACATTTTAATTGCGACAGAGATAAGTTGTTAATTGTAAACAAATTACTAAATGTTTTTGAACGGTTCAGTAAGTTTTGTACCAATTCTTCTATGTTTTCAATACTTTTTTAATGAGTTCTTGAAAATAGTTTACTGATAATATTTTTTTATATACAGAACCTTGGCATAGACTCTTTTGTAAATACATTTTCGTATGTAAAAATATTACACAACTATTAAAAAATAATTAATTGGTGAAATTATTTTAGATTGCCAATTAAAATTTATAAGAATTATTGCGTTAATTTTTACTTATTTTCTGTTTTATTTTAGTCTGCAAATTCGACTAACGTAGAATTTCTTGACACTAAAACAGCATTCATTATTATTAAAATGTTTTTTTCTTAGAAAATATCTTTTGAAACGGAAAAAATAATGAAAAATGAAAAAAGAAAATGAAAATTCAATCTAACAAAATTTAAAAATGAATGATTTATTTAACGGATTTTAAAATGAGAATAAATAAAAAAATATTAGTGTATAATTTTTTTGTCAAATAATCTTTAAAGGAAAAAATATATTAAATTCCAAAAAAATAATATATTTGTTAATAAGTATAGTTTTTCTTAAATTATGTTCTTAAAAAATTATGAAAAATATATTAGTCCACTAAAAAAATAATAATCAATCGTGACAATAATTATAATTGAATACTATAGATAAATTCGTGTTTTTATGACTCTATTTATTATTATTAAAGGAATTAAAATTTAAAAATTAATATTTATAGACCACCATACTAGTGGTCTTTAATAAAATATCTTTTTTTAACATAAATAATGTAAATGTAGAAAATTTATTTATTTATTTAAAAAAGGTATGAAAATATTTCACCCTTCACATTATAAATAAGAATTATTATCAAAACTAGAATAATATTGTTTATATTGTTAAATAAAACAAGCTTGTGTATTGTTAAATTGTTAAATAAAGCTTCACCTACATATATAATATTATTCGATAAGAAAATATTTTTATTCCGTATTTTATTCATAGATACCGAAGAATATAAATATAATTGGTTTTCAAAAAATGAATATCTAACCGGTATTTGTATCTGATATGATCAGAAAACAGCAATTACATCCATTAGTCAAAATAACGACGTGTTTCGTTAACATAAAATCGCATATCCCTATTTGGAATATACTTTTATATGTATGGCACAAAGCAAGAGATTGTTCGACCGAAACAAACGATACGTCCGTAATATTTTTCCCCGGTCGTTTCTAATCAGACCGAAATCTATTGTTGTCGGTTATTGGAATATCGTTTACCAATAATCCATCATTTTCTACACAACAATGTTCTACAGTGCTGTCAGAGTAACAGAACACATGTAGATGTTCGTTCCATGGCGCATAAAGTCACGATTAATGTGATATAACAATGATGTTTTCACTTTTTAATCATTTTTTTACCGATTTTTTGCATATTCTATTCATGTAAAAACAGAAAGTTAGTAATAACAAGTCTGATTATGTCAGGTTATAAATTTTCTCAGCACACCTGTATCTATTCAAGTGAATATATTTTATATTTTTTTTATACACTTCAGAAACAACTGCTCAATCTCGAAATATTATATATATATATATATATATATATATATATATATATATATATATATAATATAACACACACACACACACATATATACATATATATATATATATATATATATATATATATATATTTCATAATCCTTTAAGATGTAATTTGCCTACAACAGATTTCGATGCAAGACAAGATTAAGTCGAGAATCAAATCTGATCTTAAAAAATAATAGAAATAGAATTCCAGTTCGTATATAGTTGCAAATTTAAATTCAGTTAATATCAGTTTACAAATCTGACTGATCAAAACAAACAATGATCAAGACGAAAGTGCTGTGAATGTCGGTGTATCTACGGTGATCCCTGTCGTACCGGAAACTTCGGTAGATCCATGATGTATTTTCCTCTTCCTGCGCTTTTACTCTACATAGCTGGCTGTAATTAAGGGGCACCGAATAACGAACGCCGGAACGCTTTAAATGTATGTTTCTATTCTACAAATCGTACCATCTTGTACCACAACGGGACTGCCGAGTTATTTCGGTCCGACAAGGAGCACTGTACTTGCATGAGTGGTTTTGAAAAAATTGATAATAAGCGGATAAAGAATATCGAATACATAAACTGATAAAAGGCCGTTACCTTCTGTTGTGTCTGAAGTTCTTCAGTCAGTATTTTTAACATCCTGCTAAATGTGCTTCTAACTGGATACTGTTGTCTGTTCATCTCTGTGTCTCGGTCTTGGATTTGGTATTTGACACCTAGTACATCAGCATTCCAGATGTATGCATCAGTAAGCACATTCAGTCAACATCAGAACAAACAAAAATTTGATCTGACATCAAAATTACTGAAAAAGATTTATCCTAAAATTGATATGATGCATTATGAAAATCAAATATAATTTTTTTAAAGTATAAAAATGTTTTTAAAAATGTATACAAATACTTCACATTTTATAAATGACATCTTTTCACTTTACAAGCCACAAAAAACAGTTCTGATCAAAAATGCTTTTCCTGGTCATTTTTTACCGATGAAAATGTTTGTGGGGTGAAAAATAATTCATTTGTTAAAGAAAATTTAGCCACAGAACTATATTATGAATATTTTAACATTTAGATCACACATTAATATTTTAAAAATCAAATATATGTATATATATATATATATTCTTAAAGCATAATAATGTTTTTATATACTTAAAAAATAGTGTACATTTCGATCACAAATTTTCCTTCGGTGAATGGGAAAAGGCGAAAAAAGTGAATGTAAATATATTTGAAAGCACTATGTGAAAGAATAATATAAATTCTTATTAGCATGATTGTTTTAGGTATTTTTTTGAATGATCGTTTCAATATTAGTCACAGGTTGAAGGTTGAATTAAACTCTGAATTAGCATATATTGTCATACAAATCTTTGTAGATTTCACTGTATATCATTTATTTATTTTAATTTATTAGCTGAACTCGAATATAAATCCGCCTTATTCACTCAACAATAGTTCACAGATAAAGTATATATTTTTTCGATTTTATAGACCTTGACACGAAATTATAAAACAGGTTCAGTTACGAAACGAAGCGAATATGTGCAATAAATCGTTCCTCTTTTTTTCAGTATATAATGATAGCTCTGCCTGTTTCATTTATGGTAAGTGGAACGTGAAGGAAGGGCTACACATAACTGAATTAACTGTTAAACATCGGTTGTTAACTTTAATCTGGTTTATTTTTATATCTTACAAGATTCTTCGCACTGTGTTTTAAATATTAAAGAGATTTACTAAGAATTTCTTGAACGAATACAAAATATTTAAAACTTATAGAGAGATAATATTTCTTTCTTTTATAATTTATTGTATGCTTGAAACGTGTCAATCTTTTAACTTTTTTCAGCTTGAATATGTAAAAACGTGTTATAAATCATAACAAAAATTATTTACTAGCAATTCTGCTACTTTCTATAACGATTTCTAGAAAACTAGAGTGTCCGTGAATTTCCTGTACTTGTGTAGGTGTAATACATAGTTTATTTCAAACATTTTTGTCTTAGTGTGTGGTCTTTATGAAACATAAATCAATTACTTCATTTATGAACGTAAGAAGACATAATTTTGTTTTTTTTTGTACAAAAAAAGAATTTGTTCAATTTTTTTTAAAGAGATATTATTTATTTTATATCTTATTATTTATATCTAATGGTTGTTATTATATATGTGTATAGATTTTGTTCGAATAAATTATATATTTTGTCATATTTTTAGCTTCCACAATAGTTACTTGTTTTAAAACTTCGAAGAACAAAAAGAGAAAATCTTTATATAGGATTATATTGATATTTTATGAAAATGGTTTGTGGATAAGCTAAAATAAATTGGAATAACAAAATTAATTTCGTGTAATTAACTAAATTCAAGAGCACCTACTTCCAAATAGTACCCATATATAGGACTATCAATTATCTGTTATTGACATATAACAGAAATCTTTCAATATCTAAATATTGAAAGACGAGCTGAAGTAAGGACTTCATTTATTAGGTGTAAAAATTAATTATGTACCTTTTAATTGAATCAATCGTAACTTAGTTTTAAATGAAAATATTTTCTCGTCGTTTCAAAATTTTGAAGTATAAACCTTAACATTTAAAAATACAGTATATCTTGCCCAAGTAGATGACATAACCATACAAAACAGTAGTGAACACGAAGAATTTCGAAAAGCAGCATAATAGGCATTGCATACTTTTCACATTCTTGTTGAAAAAAATGCTTCCGATGTCGTGGAAAGTATTTTTCAGTTTTTTGAGAGGGGGTTGTGATGCATAAAACATGCAGATAATGCTAAAACAGAAGAGATTCGAAAATCAATTAGGACTTCATTGACTCAAAGCCACAAACACATCATTTTTTTGACAAGGGATTTATCAGTTACCCGACAGATGGAGCAAATTTATATAAAATAATGAAGGATATTTTAAAGGTTCCATTTTTCTGTAAATATTTATTTTCTATAAAAAATGCACCGAATTAATTTGTATACCTAATACAAATAAATTTTTCTTTTGCCTAACAAACTACATTTTTATTTCTGATCAGAAATGTTCAAATAATTGTTATTACACATTTCTTATTCTTAATCATGTGCACTAAATCATCCTTAGAACGATGGAGTAAAGAAAAATTGAAAGAATAAAAAGAAAATTATATGAAATAAGCAATTATAAAAATACACAAGCATTTTTAACAGACTTAACAGATAAGGTACAGAAAATTCTGATTTTTCCATACCATTGCACAGATAAAATTGCGTAGGTCTAAACATGACAGAATTGCTGTCTCAATGCACATAAGAAATAACCAAAAATTATCAATAATTATTTATTGAACATTTTTGATTAGAAAATTGTTTGTGAGGTGAGATATAATTCCAGTGAATTTAGTACTGTGGTATTTAACTGATTAATTATGAAATAATTTTAATAAATGAGTAGAAAAATGATCTCTACTTTTTTTAAAAAAATGATTCCTAGTTTTATATCATTTTAAGTATTTTATATTTATTCCATTTTTCCAAGTTTGATGTACAGTTCTTTCTAGTATTTCAGAATAATTTATCTTTATTTTCTCTTTATAATTGTTTCTTATTTAAGTGAAAATAAGATTTTTAACCGCATCACTTTAATAAAATGTAGATTCAATGCTTTGAACCAGAATAATCAACAATGCATAGTGTGGAACTTTACATAAATACCTTCTTTTTCCATTTATCGAATTATCATCCTAATTCAAATGATTTCATTGTCAACATTTCTATTTGTTAATTTTAAAACATGAATTTACAATCTATTCTTTTACTTAAAAAATATAACAACATTAATAACAAAAACACATTCACTTGAACAATTTGAGCGCATATTAGAGCGAAACGGTATAGCACACATTTCATATAGTCAAAATAAAAAGATTTACTAGTTGTGATTTCGCTGAAATTATTATTATGCATGCAGTACTAAACAAAGAGGTATACTGTATATTCGTTTCCTTTCTTACGTTTCAGTGCGCCTGTTGTGTATACGCAGGTATAATCTTTCCAAATCTTATTTATTTCGTTCTTTGCCTTCCTGTAGATTTTTTTCCTTTCAAGTGCAGGGCGGACCCTTCTTAATGCCAGAACATATAACATCCTGTAGGCGTTGTACACGTAACCTCTCAAGAACAGTAACCTGGAAATGGGTTCAACTACTGTACACAGTTTTGGTGTTGGGGACTGTTGTTTTATTGGATTCATTGCTGTAATTGCATTGAAACGGATCTGCTTTGTGTTTCGTGATTTTGTTTATATATATATATATATATATATATATATATATATATATATGTGTATATATACATGTATATATGTATATAAACTAGTTTGCTAATCTGAGACGAAATCCGCAATAAAAATATTTTAATTGCGCTCTACCAAACGTAAAATCAACAATAATTAAATTAGTTCTCTGTCTAGTTAACACGATGGTCTATAATTTAGTATGAATCAACGGTTTCATTACTGCCAAATATTCCGAAACTATATTGCATATAAAAGAGGTGAACGATGTGTTAATTTGAATATTATACTATTTTTATGCGTTTTATTTACAAGTAATGTTTATACATTTACATATTGAGTATTTTACTATGACACATTAATTTGCATAAGTGGGCTGAGAGGTTTGCATGGACGGAAATAACACGCATAATAAAATGATTTGTAAAAAAACGAATATATTTAGTGCACATGTACACGATAATCTAGTACACACACACACACACACATATATATATATATATATAGTCACACATAATTTTCATAATTTATGATTATTTCTTGACTCATTTGTACAATTATATTTTAATAACTGATGTAATTAGAAACAACACATTAGTGAATAAAAATGTTCGATTAAAATATTATTTAATGTGCATTTAAACATTTCATAATTATAATTTAACACTGTAGTTTAATTCACTTTCATAAATGAATCACTAGCCAAACAGCATAAAAAATTGTCAGTTAAAATGTTCGATAATTGCTCATTGTTCGATTTGATCGTTTATGTATATATATTTCAGTGATGATGCCATCATCTTCAGACCGCAAGCACTGAAGATCCATACTTCATCATCGAAATATGCATAAGTTGTTAAAGTGAATAATGAGCAATTGTTGAATATTTTCAATCAAGGAAAGTGAAATGTTTGGAGCTAACATGTGTAAAAATGTGCATTTTTTTATTTCAGAACCTTTCATTATATAGTCATTTATTTTAAAATTTTGTATTGCTATTAACCTATAAATCATTTTTTGAGCATATTCAATTTATGAAATATGCTATCATTTATTATTATAAATGCATATATACTTAAATTTTGACAACTGAAATATTTTGCTCTAACTTTTGTGCTCTTGAACGATGAAATTATTATTGAATGTGCATAAATAGTAATTAAAATGATCAAAAATTAATTATTCAACATTTTTGGTGAAAAAATGTTTTTTGAAAGTACTTTGTTTATAACTATAATGCGTTTCTAAAGAATTTCTAAAACGAACAATTGTATTAATCAAATTTGTATTAAAATACTTTTTTCTTTTTCGAATATTTTGCTAGTATATATTATATATCTATTCGTACATTATTTATTTGCTTTTTGATAATATTTCAAAAGAGGTAAATCATACATTATTTAAACAAAAATTGTTCAAGGTAAGAAAATATAGAAGTTGAAAGAAAGATAGATTTTGTACATAAATTCTTCATTGTAATGGAAATATTTTTATGAAGAAACAAATATTGTGTCCGGTATATTAATTGATATAGCTATGAAAATGTCACAAGTGACATTTTTCAAATATAAGACAGCAACTCATGGACTCAAAAAGAGTTCATTTTTATCATATATGAGGTTAGTAGGAAAATAATTACGGTTTTTGTTTTCTGAATTCTAATCTTATTTTTTTAATGGAAGTCATTTCAACGTAGTTATATTAATATCATTTTGAAGCGCATTTTTCGGTCTGTATTTTGGTAGCATCAATTTTGTTTTTTTTTTTTTTTTTATTAATTTAACTTCAAATTCGGATATTAAATTAAAGATGGAAAAGAAGCAAATAAGAGAATTTCTGTATGATTTCAAAATGGGTGGTAAAGTACCAGAAACTGTTCATACACTAAACGATTCTTTTGGTGTGTGTACTGTTAAGGAATGTACGGTGCAATGGTGGTTCCAAAAAAATTCTACTGGGGACGAGAAAATTGAAGATGAAGAAGGTTGCGGGCATCCTTCTTTAGTTCATAACGACCAACTGAAGGTTTTGGTTGAATCAAAATAACGCACAACAATTCGAGAGCATGCACAAAAGTTAGGCGTTAATCATCTAAAAGTTTTGAACCGTTTAAAACAGCTATCTGAGAAAAATGGATATGAATTTGAAGGTCATAAACCATAATTATTATTCTACAAATCTAATAATTTGTACATCTAATCATAAATTCTTTTGTGAAATTGAATTTTCCAATAGTTCTAAATTTATACTGCAACTAAAGATAATTCGAGAGTATAATATTTTTTGTATTTTTTTTATAAAACAAATATTACGGAATTGAATTTCAATTTTATGCAATACAACAAATGCAATCTAAAAATAAATATCTATGTAGAATGATAATTTAATAAATGTTTTTTTATACTTGTTTATTAAAAGAAATACAAAAAGTATTTAATTTCAATTTCAATTGTATACAGTACAAGTACAATCTAAAAATAAATACAAGAATGATAATTGAGTACTGTGATTAAATTAACTAACTACTCAATCTTCAATAAAATTGGCTCTATATTTAAGTGTTTAATAATTAATTACAATAATACTTATTATATTAAAATAGTATATATACATATATATAAATATATATATATATATATATATATATATATATATATATATATATATATATAGTATAAATAATATATAGCAGTTGATTAAACAAACTTTTTTATTTAAAATGTATTAAAATAGTCAGTATTCAAGGAAATATAAAAACAACAAAAGTTCGAAGGTATAAAGATGAAACGAGGTTGTCTTTAAATAAACAGAAAAATGTTAACATCTCAAATAACAATATATCAATAAAAAAAATTGAAGAAGATAGCAGATAATATTAATAAAATATTTCTTTTCGAAACAATAATGTCTCATAAAACAAATTAACTTATTATTAAATTATAATGAAATAAAAATAATACAGTAATAAAATAAACTTTCATTTCGACTACCAAACTAAACTACATCTGTAAGAATCATTTATTTATACACATACACACTATTTCAGATGTGGGTAGATTTTGAGGGTTACCACATATGGTTATATTATTCACTAAATAAACAGTATATTTAATATATTGCGGTGGGGATCCATTCATAAATGAAGGGAGAAAGGTATACTGCATGTATTATATTGATTTAATATATATATATATATATATATATATATATATATATATATATATATATTCTGAAAACAGAATAATATATTACTTGAAAAAAATACTAATTGTTTTTTAATATTAGTCACATAACATCTTACAGGTTGAAATAAAAATAATTAAATATACGGCTGCAGTTAAGTTTAAAAGAAAAAATAACACAGAGAGTTATAATTTGTATGGAGGCGTAAAAATCTAAAGTACATATACCGAAAGAGCGTGTGTAGGTGTGAAAGATATTAAAATAGTTTGATACAACATCAGGACAGTAAGAGCCCTCGGTGTATATTGCATAATCGACTATAAAAACCGAAACAGTTTGTGTTTAATACCTAAGTGGTACTTCTCTTGTTGGCCAAATAAGAAAAAATCATTTTAGTATTCAAAGATTTCAACACAGTTCAGTTATTATTTTTTGTAACTAGAATAAATATTTAACTAACTGAAGCGAATATGAATTTATAAACATTTTTTTCTATAATGAGAACTAAGAAGATTATACAAGATAGCAGATTTCTTTGTATTATTAGCAAAATGTATTCCCCTATGTTCAAATTTTATTCTAATTACTGGCAGCTTATATCTGAAAATTTTACATTAACTCTTTCTTTAACAAATGATCTTCATTTTTTTGCTGTACTTGTACCCATGATGTATTTATAACGTTTTTTTAATATTAGGTGTAAAAAATAATTATTTATCTTTAAATTGGATGTCACTGTTTTAAATTAAGATATTTTCTCTTCGTTCTAGGATTTTGAAGTACCAACCTTAATATTTAAAAATACTATATATCTTGGTTAAACTATTGACATAACCTCACAAAACTGTAGTGAAGACGATAGTGTTCGAAAAGCAGCATACCAGGCATTGCATCTTTTTCAGTTGGAAAAAATACTCTCGAAGCTGCAAAAATGATTTGTTCAACTTTCATTGAAATAAATTAAGATTAGAATTCCGAAAACAACCACAATTATTTTTTTACCAACCTAATTATTTTTCAACAAACAGAATTTTTGATGAAAAATATTCAGTAATTTATTGTTTCAGATTTCAGATTTATATCAAAGATTTTTCTTTGTCTAAACTTAGTTCTTTGTTGATAATAGCATTGCCATCGAAATGCCCCAAATGATCAATAATCAAGTATTGAAAATTTTTGATCAGATATTTTTTGTAGCTTTTGGAGTGAGTGAAAAATGGATTTCATTTATTTATAAAACAAAAGCATTGCAAGTGATTCTATTTTTTGGTATATTATTTTATTTTTTTCCATTACACAATCTACAAATATTTTTCTGATGAAAAATGTCAAATCAATGATTATTGATCATTTTTGATTGCTGTGTATTCGGATTTCGAAAGTGATGCTATCATTCTCAAAAATCTTTCTTTCTCTCTTAAGATTTTCATTTACTCTAGCACTTTGATGTATTTAGAATTGGTATCAAAATTCATATAAACAACAATCAAAAATGAACAATTATTATTTATTGAACATTTTTAATCAGAAAAAGCATTGTGTTTTGTAGAATACGGAAAAAACTGATTTGCAAAAGCAATAATAACTATTCTTAGTACATTTTTATTATTTTGTAATTGAATTAAAAATGTGTTTAAATTAAAATTTTTGTCTGAGAAAGATTTTATTTTTGAATTCTTTATTTTTATAAAAAAGAAATATTCATAATTATTTTATTAACTGTTTAATACAAAGTAGTATTTTTTATTCACATTTATATGAGGGTTTTCTTTAAAAAAATACTAAAAATGTGTACAGTTAAGAAGAAGATTTATTTATTAGTCTTAATAAACAAGATTTTTAATTATCCCCTTAAGTACGCATTCTTTCTCGATGTAAATGACTTACGGAAACACTTAATTACATAAATATGTGTAATAACTATAAACTCATCCGAATTGTATTTCTTGTTACACCAGATGTGTTTTCGTCTATTAATCTCGATCTAATTTCATGCAACATGCTTAACGAAAACAAAACAAATTGAATGAAACAAACAAACCAACAAACAAATATTTTACATTTCTAACACGAAACTAATTACAACAACCAGTATTTAAAAAACATCATAATCCTATTGTTCAGACGAAACTATTATGTCTATCACGTATATTCTCCAGCCATTCCTCCACATCTGACAAAAGTTTAAAAACCATTTCCGACGACTGGTGGCAGTTCTTGTATTCGAACATTGTAACATGTATGTATATGCAGAAGTACATGGATTGTGTATATCACATATATACACACACATATATATATATATATATATATACTGATTTGTATTTATGTTTACCTCTTTATCGCACTCGTTGTTAGACTAGCGGCAACGGTTATCATCCAAATAGTATGCGTGTATATTTCACGATATGTGTGTGATGTGTGGTAGTGTAGATCACTTCAGCGTATCCGACCGGCTGGTTGCCAGCAAACCTAGCGATGACGAAGAACACAAGCTCAGTCAGTACACCGCCTGTTTCAATAAACACGCTTAGAAGTGCTGGTCTGCTAGCCGGTAGATTTGGTACCGCGCCGCCATGTTGTAGAGTGTGTTGTATTTAGTAGTTTTGTATGTGTTGTGACCCCTGTGTTGTAACAGTGCGTGTGTGCGCTTTGTCTTTCAAAAATAACTGAACATCATCAACAAACAACATCAACAACCACCTATGATCATTTGTTAAAACAATGCTGTTGTTTGTCGATTGTTATTTCTGTTTCTATGGCAACTGTGTCAGTAGTGTGTTTACTCGTGTTATTATTACACCCTTAAATTGTTCTTCAGTGATTTCGAAATAACATTCATTTTCTAATGTTATGTTGTTTGAATGTGCAAACTGACTGAATCAGTTCAGTGTTATATTCGATTTCGTTATATATATAAATATATATATTTCAGTAGTATTATCCCATATAATATATATTATTTTTTTTTTGTGGTGGAAGTGTGATATGTTAAAAAGATTTAAATGAATGATGTTTTGAGAATGATGGAGGATATTCAATCCAATGGTGTCGTCCTTATTAAATGTAAGCGTTTAATTTATAAATTACATAATTTAAGAACACCCACTTTAAGATATTTAGAGTACAGATTAATATGTATGAAACATGGTTCAACAACATTCCTTATTGATAGACGAATTCAAAATAAACATACTTGTCAGTTAGGAACTATGCAGATAACTGGAACTTATTTGATCGATTGTTGTTATTTTCTGTTATTTGATATAGTTGTATAATACTCACATGCTTCTAGTTTTATATTCACTTTCAGTGTTCTCGTTACCAGTATTTTGAAATCGTTTAACCTATTGTGAAATATTATAGCTGTTTGCGGATTTTATTTACATATTTTATATAATTTTTTTAACGGTTAATTTGATGCAGTTATTTTTTATTAGTTTTTTTTTTAAAAAAACAAGTACTGGTTTTTCGTTCATTTTTTAAGATTTATATATGGATCATTGCAGTCATTTTATTTTATTTGTTTTATAAGTCAGTAGTAAAAATAAAATTAACAAAGTATAACTGTTTAATGGAACCCTGTATAAGAATTGTTAATTTATTACTTCATAACATATTCTATACTAAATTTTATCCAGATCATAAGTATAATTTTGTCATTTGTTAAATTTTTTGAAAAGAAGTTTTCATTAGATTGATTTTACGATGAAAAAAAAATATAGAAAAGTATTGGTGTGTGTATATATATATATATATATATATGAAAATTTTTCAAATAGAATTTTTATTTTTTTATAATAATAATATCATAGACTAATTAATAAAAATTACCCTAGAAATAAAACATATAAGAAATATTTATTATTATTATGATGATTATTAAGTTGTTCAAAAATTATTTTTAACCTTGGATGTGTAAATTTGTCTTTTTTAAAAATTAAATTTTATAAAAATAATTATTTGGTACATTTTATAATGTAAATTAGAAACTAAAATGTGTAGGTATTTATGTGGAGTTCCTTATTTGAAATCTGGAATTTTGAAGTAAACATTAATTCTTAATATATATTTTTTAAAAAGTCCTTAAATAAAAAAGTACTGGTTAGAAATAATTCATGTACATTTTTTTAATCGAATTTTATTTTATTTAAATGATTAATTTGATGTTCAATATTAATTTTAATCTTTGATCCTTTTTTAAATTAAATTTTATGAAAATATGTATTACATCGGTTTTGTGGCGAAAAGTAAAAGTTAAGATATATAAGTATTTGTGGAACTTACTTTAAATCTAAATTTGTAATTATGAAGTAAAATTTGCCTAATTCTTAATCGTCTTTTTAATACCTTAAACGCAAAAATAAGAATAGTACTAAGAAAAAAAAATAAAAATCGATATTAAACAAATAAAAATAAATTTAAAAATATTTTCTGTAATCGGAAGCAGTTTAAAATTATTTTATTCCTTAAACATTTACATATGAATTTAAAAAATAAGTGGAATTTTATTACTTGAAAATTAAATGCTTGGTAATTATTTTACCTAAAAAAAATTAATAAATAAATTCATTTGATTTACAAAGTTGTTTTCTTTAAATAATTTTTTCTAGAAAAACCAGTGAACGAACGTATACTTTTTTAATTCAAAAATTCTATCAGTTTTCATAAAAGTTACTTGATAAAAAAACTGTTCAAAATGTATCACAGAAGTACTTCAGTTTTTTTTATTAAAACTCTCAGTAGATTTAAGTGTCTTCACAATAATATTTTAAGATGCTCTTATTACGAGAAATAGTATTAAAAGTTTATAATCTGTTCGAGTTTTGATATATGAGAATGTCTTCCTACATTTTGACGAGTTGTTGATAAGTTTTGTAAGAAGTTAAAAATAATAATAAATAAATAAATAAGTATATAGACTTATACTGAATGGAAATGTAATATTTTTATACATTACAGTAAAAAGATGGTTTTATAAAAAAGATATATTAAAATCCTTGCAGTTTACATTAAATATTCTTGTGGTTTATTACTTGCATTAATAAACCACAAGAATATTTAATGTAAACTGCATGAATTTTAATATTTCTTTTTTTGAAGCTATACATTTTTCAGTAATGTATAAAAAAATATTACATTTTCATTCAGTATAAGTTAGTAGTAGACTTTTTTATTTCTGTATACAAAAAAATGATTTGTATATATCAGATTAATATTCAGTTCATAATATTTTCCGTTTATTAAAATTTCAGTTTTTCACTATTTCATTTTAATTGAATATAAGATATAAATTAAAATATACTATTTGTGTCAAGTTCATACCGAGAAACATATTAAATAATCTATAACTATGTCTTATTTAATTATATTTCAGTCTGATCTACGACGACAGCTGTTTGAATTTTAAAAGCGACAGAATATTGATTATACTGATATTCGAAATAATTTATTTGATATACGATTTTTTATATCACTTTTACGTAGAATATAACCACATATACAGTAAATACGATTTCTACGAAGAAATATAGAAGAGTCATGTTGGGTTTTATAGTAAATGGAATGTTTTGTGATGTATTCATTCATATATATATATATATATATATATATATATATATATATATATATATATATATATATATAATGTTTTATATACTGCATTCAGATGTGTGTTATAAAATAATGTACATTTTTATCCAATAACTACTCGTGTTGGGTGAAGCAAATGGCCTTGAACGCCTACATTTCTGTCTGATATTCGTGTAAAATATTCCAATGCAATTATGAACTTTCTTGATTGTAACTCTATATCGAGAATATATTTATCCGTTTTAATTATTTATTGTAAGTAGTAGTTATCGCTAACTATTTATCATGCTCTAATGACTGTATTTAGAGTCAGATCGGTTTAATTAATTATAAGCGTATTATTTATATCGAAGTCAGTGGGACAGTATTTGGTCAAATTTTTTGTTTTTATTTTGCTAATTTTAATCTGCAAAAAATTAGAATACTTAGTAAATATTGTTGTTCATTTCTGGTCTTTTATTTACATAACGGGGATATATATATATATATATATATATATATATATATATATATATATATATATACGATGTGTAAATACAAAAATGATGTTTATATAGCTGTATAATACTGGTTTAGTAATCGTAAAAACTATTATATTATTTATAACTATGCTAAAAGTTTATCTCTTAGAAAAAAACAGTACAGAACCTATTTAATTTATTTTATTAAAATAAGTTAATATAGTAATAGTAATAGACGATTAATCAAATCTGGTATTATTAATTATATGTTAAAGATTGTGTTTCAATTAATAATAAGTTTAAGTCTATTAATTAGTAGTTTCAATTAAAAATATTACTACTAAGGTTTTTATCGATTAATGGTTTACTATTAGGGAAATTATTGAGCATTTGCTTTATTTATTTATCGTATTCTGGACTCCAAGTTAAAAATATTATACTTCAATAGTAATGTAGTAAAATGTCAGATTTAGTACTATAAAAATATATGTTTAAAAATATTGAAGAACCGAAATAAAGATACAGAAGTTCATTCGACACTAACAAATAATTAGTATTTAGTATATAAAAAGTACATATTTTATTTAAAAGCAAATACATTGCTATAATAAATTAACTTTTTTTTAGTTCTTCATCTAGTCAATTTATACTAAAATATTTTTCGAATACAAGTTTTTAGTTAAATCTTTGTACTAGTTATATTATCCAAAAGTTGGTTTATTTTTAATCTACTTGTGATTATAGTTGTGAAGACAATTTTAATTGTCTATTCAGTTTTAAAATATTCAAAGTTATTACTGTTTACAAATATTCTTCTGTATCATAAAATGACTGTTGTTATTAAGTCAACACGTATTGTGTTTATTTATTTACTGGAGTGTTATAAAAGACGGTCGAGTGTTAGAAAGTAACATATTATAGTTCAAACAATGATAATATTGCACTAAGCAAATAAAAATAATATTTATAAATGATATCACCTAAAAATAAACAACTTTTCAGATTCAATCTCATTCTGTTTGAAGTAGTTTTTATGCTATTAAATAATTTTTGTTTATTTATTTAAATAACATACTCTTGAGAGATTGTCGCATATTGATATACTTTTTTTTAGTGCGATACATTTGTAAACAGACATGTTTTAAAATCTTTCAATTTCAATTATTTAATTATTGAATTATTTAAAAATCAAAGTTTTCATATTTATATCACTTCAGTGCTCTAAAAGTCGGATTTTTCTCGATATTAACGCTTTTAAAATGATGGAATCATTATAGAAATTTGCATAAGTAGTACTAATAAGTGATCAGTTATCAATTATTGGTTATTTTTAATAAAAAAAATTGAGGTTTCGACGGAAATGAACATTTAATTTGAGATGAGTTTTAGTAAAATAAAATTTACAGAATTGGACACGAAAACAAGCAATACACTAGTTGTTTATTGGTATTAGGTTGGTAGAAAAATAATTGCGGTTTATGGCTTTTAAGTGTGATTCTAATTCAACTAATGCCTTTAGTTGATCGTATGAACTGAAGAAGGACGCCCGCGATCTTCTTCATCTTCAAGGCTCTCGTCCCCAACACGAAATTTTTGTAACCACCATTGCACCGTATATTCCTTAACAGTACCCACATAAAAACATCGTTTAGTTTACGAGCAGTTTCTATTACTTTATTACCCATTTTATCAAAAAACTCATACAAAAAACCCTCTTTCCTACTTCTTTTCCATCTTTAATTCAATAGCCCCATTTAAAGTAAAACTAATAATAAAACCAAAGTCGATGTTACCAGAATACAGACCGAAAAATTCACTTTAAAATAATATCAACATGAACACGATGAAATGACACTTTAATTGAAAAAAAAATAAGGTTAGAATTCAGAAATCAAAAACCTCAGTTATTTTCCTAGCAACCTAATATTTCAATGAATGTCAATTTTAAATAAATAAATTTTTAAAACAGAAATAAAATAATCAAAATATCAATAAAATATTTTTTTATTCTGTATAAATGGTTATTTTTAGAATATGTTATAAACTATTTATTTTCTTAGAAGTATGGTTTAATACAAGAATTAATTTATAATTTTATTTAAGTATGTTAACGCTGTCATTTTTAAATTAAATAAATGATTATGAACTAATCTAAATGTTTATACATTTTTACAAATTAATTTTTCACATATTCCAACAAATGAGAAATCCATTCAATAATGCACAATAATTGATTAGTAATCATTTTTGATTCTAATTCATATTTAGATGGTAATTTCATCATTCTTAGGGAACTAAGGTACAGAAAATTGAAAATGATTATATTTTTTTGTATTTTAATCTTCTGAGGATGATTGAATCTCTGGAATTAAAAATAAAAAATGATCAACAATTAATTATTGAACATTTAGAACAAAAAAATATAGCGACTAAAAAATTCATTCCAGTCTTCAGTTCTTTAATCAGTTTACATTTGTATTACAAATGTTACTATTGAAGAATTAAGTTATTCTTTTCAAATGAAAATTTTAACAAACGCTGTTGTATATAAAATCTTAGTATGTCTGTCAAAATATTTTATATGACACGCACTTTTTCATTCAGTCTGATTTAATGGTTCTTAGATGCATAATTTAAGTTCTTTTCTTAATACAAAAAAGTAAATCCTTTCATTTTCATAAAAAAGATATTTATTATAACAAGGCAATTATAAATATACTTGCTTGAAATATATTTCAAAATATAACATTACCAGAAGATTTGTATAAAACGTAGGATGATTATATTCTAAGTAGTGCTGGTTATTTATGTAAAATACAAAAAACTCTAACACGGATATATGACTTTTTATCATCCAGTTGTATAAAAATGTCAGTTCTACTGCATTAAGAGATGTTTCAACTAGCAAACGTGTGAATATTATAATATGTAATGCAGCAAGACGGGCGTGTCCCCAAAATTACACTCAAATAAATTATAATGAATTATTCATTACGGAAATGATACAAATCAGAGTTGTGCTAGGGTGAACTGTGTATGTTCCTGTCGACACAGCCACCAAATATATAATCGTATCACCCCGTCAACTACTTCACTCCCGGCCACTGCTTTTTCTAAATGTTGTAATTTATACGTATTTAGTTGTATAATTAGGAGTGTAAAAGGGTGGTCGTTATTTAATACCCGTATCTGATTTTAGTATTAAAGCGTTGAGAAATGGAGTTTAATTTGTGTCGACTCTGTTTGTAATTTTAAAATGTTCATGCTTATCAATTTTTTCGAAGAAAAATCTAATTGCATTAATTGTAATTTTAATCATAATCCCTCATCATTTCGTATTTAAATGGAAATATTGTACAATAAATAAACAGTTTCATATTTTTTTTTGAATTATATTTTACAATCTCATATTTTAATTTCTGTATAAAAAATCGAGAAATTTTAAATCCGTACTAGTTATATATATATATATATATATATATATATATATATATATATATATATTTATATTTGAAAACCGTTTAAACTTGAAACATATTCCTAATTTAATTTATATATATAGAAAAGTCACTTAATTCATAATTGAAATTATACACGACAGTTTTCACGACCGACGTAAGAACAATTTTTCTTATTTCTGAAAATATACCAAGGTGAAGTTAATTTGGCTGAATGCGATATATGAGAACGAGTGAGACGGAACATACTTGTTCAAATAAAAATAGATATTTGATAAGAGTCCAACGGAATGAGTCTTAACAACAAATTTATTGCAGTGTTATGACTTTCAGGACAGTAGTTTCTAGTATTTAAAGAAAAAATTACACATACGACGATAAAACTGTTTTACAAAAAACTGAAGTATGTTTTCAGGTCAATGAATACGTCAGCATTTTTTTTATATTTAAGTCAGTCTTTTGGTTTTATGTAATTGATATTTCTTTTATTATTTTGTAAATGTTTTGTTTTGAAGATATGAAAATATCTATTATTTGGATATTTATTGAAATTATTTAAGAAATAGTGAATTTGTAAAATGATATAAAAATAGACATACAAAAAAACATTCATAGCGTTGTAGTTTCAGTTGTTATAGTATTTTCTTCTTTGGAAATATATTTTTCACTTTCAGAAACACATTTTTCAATTCTCAAACAAGCAATAATAATGTATCTCATCAAAAATGTTTAATAATTGTTGCTGTTCCAAATTTGTATTTTGATATAGAATAAATTTTTTGTGTACTATGGCTAAGTTGACTTTGATTAATGACTTCTTCACTCTCCTGTAATCTATAAAAAAATTCTATTGAATAACTGATTATTGATCAATTTGATTGTTCTTTATGTATTTAAAAGGTAATTTCATCATCTTTTAAGGACTAAGATACTAAAAAATTCAATCAAAATAATCAATTATGGAAGATTTTTGATCAGAAACATTTGTTGTGGAATGCAGGAGAGTGAAAAAGTAATTTATGAAAGTGAATTTATCTGCAGTACCAAAAACTATTGTATATCACAAAATATTTGGCATTGTGGATAAATTCACTTGAACAAATTAATTTTTTACTCAATTATAAAAAAATCTAATTAAAAATTTCCAGTAATTGATTATTTACATTTTGTTATCTTTATTTATGTTCATTTAGAACAGATGTTCTTAACCTGTGAGGTGTGGCTAGTTTAGAAAGATGCAAAGGAGTTAATGGGGAGGTGTAACTATCTTCTATAACATTTTTGTAATTGTTTTTTTTTTTAGAATTTAGTTTTGATTGTATCCCGAATTTATGGTCTCATTGATCAGAAGTAGCAATAAATATCTCATTAAACAATAAAGATTTGAAGTTACTTCATAATCATAGTGAAAGACAAAAAGATGTTTCTGAAGAAAAAATGTTTTTTTTTTATTTCTATGTATCTGAAGATGTTAAAATAAAATTTTTATGTTAATTACATAATTTATTTATTATTAATTGCGTTTGGAAAGGAGAGATGTGAATTTAAAGTTTACTTTCGAGGGACTTGTGAGAGTAAAAAGGTTAAGAACCCCTAATTTGGATGATTTTATCATTCTCGCCACAAATCAATTTTTTTCTGTGTATAAAAATCCAATATAGACTAGGAAAAAAATATTATGAGGTCTGTAGCTAATAAAACATTCACTTGTGTGTAATTTATTGTGCATTTCTTACATTTACATTATTTTTTAAAAATAAAATACAACACACATTAGAAATGAGAATACTAAACCATGCCTTGCTAATAACATTTCATCCTTAAGTAAATTCTTATCATTTAACTACATCCACTTGAAAGTCTGAATAGAAAACATGATCGAAAAATTAAGTATTTTGACATATGACAGATGATAACTATTTTAAGTGTATTTTTTTTTAGATAACTTGAAATATAAAAAAATGATATACCACTTCAGAAAACGTAAAATTCGAAAACATAGACATTTTTTTTTTAAAAAAAAAAAATAGTAATTGGATTAGTGTTCAGTTACAAAACAAGCAAGAATATCAAACTCTATATCTAAATTTCAAAAATGAATATTTTTTCGACCCTACAAATAACAAAAATTGATTTAAAACTATATATTAAATAATTATTGATCATGTTTGACACTTGCTTGTGGGTATTTCAATGACGATGCTATTATTCTTAGAACAACAAAGTATAAAAGAATCTCAGATACAAGTTAACAACAAGCAACAATGAATATAATCAGTTAATGAACATTTTTGATCAGAAAAAGAATGTGACGTGGGGGACTAAAAAATTATTCATTTGTGAAAGTGAATTTAGTCACAGCGTCAGAACTGTATTGTGATTTACACCTGATTTTATAATGTGTATTATGCGATTATATCTTTTGTATCATTGTCCCTCCCTATCTGTATATATATATATATATATATATATATATATATATATGTATATGTATGTTTATATATATATATATATATATATATATATATACACATATATTGGACCAAAAAAGACTTCATACAACCAGCTGTAACTAAGAATTTCCATCAATTTTGTTGATATTTTACATTCTTTTAACTTTCTATATTTGATTATACTCTACATATTAAGCTTAATAGATCACCTTAAAATGAACTACATTTACATGTTATTTAAAAAATAATGTAATTTTAAATAACGCCACTTCACATACAAGTGTTAAAAAAGATACCATACGTTTAGCATTATTCCATGGGACTTATAATACTTATGTACCACTGTGGAAGGTTCTAATTCAGTTACACCTCTTTGTAAGCGTGCCAAAGACATTCAGTTTTCAATATGGTTTTATTTATCGTGATTCAAAAATAACGGCCTAAAAATGAAAGCACCTATGTCAGTTTGTGAGTTATTTATTAATTTAAGATCTGAAAGAGTATATTTGAGGTAGATAGCAAAAACTGTCAAAAATTCACATACAGCAAACGCAATATATAGTAAACAGACAAAGAACTAGGTCTCGTCCTGGTCACACAAGAAAATTTTTTGATATATATATATATATATATATGTGAGTGTGTGTGTGAGTGTGTACAATGATTAAATTTAGGCTTCCACATTAAAGTATTAAAAAATCATGTTATTTTTTATTTAGTATTTTTAGTTCAATTGTATTTTAGCATTGAATTGAACTAAAATACTAAATAAAAAATAACATTGTCTTTTTAATTTTTGCGATTTTTTGTAATACTTTCATCTGGAAGTTTAAATTGAATCAACTTATATATATATATATATATATATATATATATATATATATATATCAGAAACATATTGTATTTTTTATTTAGTATAAATTTTAAAAATCATATCGATTGACCTGTAATTGAACTTTGGTTTTTTTTAAGTAATAAAAGATTATATATGAAAAAGTAATCACTGTATATATATATATATATATATATATATATATATATAAATGTAGTCTATAATCTTATCTCTATTGATTCTACTATATTACTTCATATAACTAGTTTATCTGTGAATGAAACCGCGAATAAGTATTTTGACGAAAATTATTATTTATCGTACATGGTGTGAATAAATCTATTTATTCAATGACAACAGAAACAAGTAATTCATGAAGCATGTATACATCCACACACCCAACACAGGACAATATGAATAATACTGAACGCCCTTTTAATTGAAACAAATAACTAATGACATACTTATATTGAATACTACTTTGTAGCGCTGCACTTTGAGTGAATTAATTTGATAGGAAGGTATTTTGCATTCATTATGTAACGCATTCAATAAACAGTACAATGGCCGGTTCAATAATAGCTCCATTTAACAATTATCAGGTCATTACTTGAATTATTTGCATCAACAAATAGCCTACATACTTAGTATATACAATGTTAAATATGTTGTTAGTATTTCCATGTGTTTTCGAACAATATTTGTATTGTTATTTATTGTACAAAGATAAACTTTGTTCACATGTGTCCAGTGAAAGGTTTTATCTGTAAACTAAAGTATATTTGATAAATTGTTTAAGATCATATCAACATATCAGCTGAAATAAATTCATTATTTTCACAACGGAGAATAAATTGTTTTTACTATCTCTAAACTTTTATTTTTTTGTTATTATAAAGCAATCCTTATTTTTTTCTGATCAATCGCATCTATTGAAAACATATACTGTAGGTAGTATGATTTTATTTAATAATTTCTTTTTCTCAGTTCTCTATTGATATGATATGTAATAAAATAATAAAATGTTCTGACGAATCATAATATAGATATTATTATGAAAATACTGAATAAAAAAAATATAAGACGGTTAGAAAAATATTTCCTTGGCAATCCAACATTTAATTAATTGAATATATTATGCAGCACAACAGGAACTACACTCAATCTGCCACTGTCGTGGTCAGTGCATTTGTTAACTATTAAAATGTCAGAAGTGGATAAATTTGTCAAATGAAACCGTCGTTTAATTTATCATTCGATTAATTGAATACTGGTTTGTGGAAAAAGTGTATTCCAGTTTCGATTTTTTTTTTAATTTAATAATTGTAAATCAATGATGGTGTTTTGAACAGATTAACTTAGAAAGATATATAAAAAAAAAGAATTTAACAATTTATTTACTTAAAAAATAAATTTTATAAATGTTGTTTTTGACTATTGATATTTATAGAGAAGTTTTAAATATTCTGCTTTTAAAAAATTTTGTCGTCCCATGTTTTCAACTTTACACTGCATTTTGTGTATTCAGTCACTTTATGATATATTTTGAGTAAATTAGATGATACTTTTAAAAATCTATAAAATTGCGTTGATTTAATTATTGCTAAATGGGAAAAAGTTTTAAAAACACTGTGTACTAATAAATTAAACCAATAATACAGTTATAAAATTACACATTATGTCATACAAAATTAGAGTAAATGCTTAAAATTAGGATAAACATTTTGGTTCTAAGAAATTGAAACGAATTTGATTTTAATGAGTTGGATATATTTGGCTTAAATATTTCGAGTTTTAATAGTGTATTTTATTGATTTTTAATATAGCTACTAATTATTTACAGATGAGTGTACTAACTACTGAAAGGCATCTTATATGAAATGCTGTTCTATGAATGACATTTACAATGTTGATAGCCTGTTTGCTACTAGAAATTTTAATTATTAGCCAGTCATGCAATATGTGTTACAAAAACTGATAGTATTAAAAGTTGTACATGTACTTAAGATTAGTATTTTTCATAGTGTTGGTTGAATGTAGTGAATATCTATAAGAAGATAATGTTTATGAATGAGAATAATATTAAATGTTAACATAAACGTGCAACAGTCTTGTTTGAATATTCTTGTACTATTTTAAGTATTTCTAAATAATCCAGTTGTACAAGTACTATACCTTGTTGTTATAAATGTTATTTTTTTATTTTATTTGAAGACAGATGTTTTTTTAGTAGAGTAGGTTAAATTGTAAAATAGTATGTTTTTGTATAAAACAATTACATTACACAGTTAAGATAAGAATCTTGTACATTGTTATATAAGAAGACATTCACTAGAAATGACTTAAAATGTGTCTTTGCCGAAACAACATCCTTATCCTCTAACAATATACTTGTATGTAATAATTTAGATGTCACATAAAGGAAAAAAGTTTAAGTACAACGTTCATAATTTTATCGTACAGCTACCATTTCACAAGTTAACATGTTTGAATAATGAGCAACCTATTTCTCGCTCACCTGTACATATATATATATATATATATATATATATATATATATATACATTTTTTCTCCGAAAAACATGTTTTACCCACGCATACAGGCATTACTTTTTCTTCCCACATGTTTTGAATTCTGGCCAGACCTGTACCTTTTTCATAACCGGTGGAGTATTACCCACTGGTTTTTTTTTTGAAGGTAGCAATGTTTAAGTGCATTTTAGATAGAGGTATACGCTTATAGCAAATTAAGGACACAGCTGGCATCTAAGCAACGCCGATTTGAAGCTAAATATCGGTCGTTGAACAGCTGAACGATGTTTATGTGATTTTTTGTTGTGTTCTCTTAACAGGAAACTAGAGTGTAATGTAATCTGTCAATTTTTAGATGAGTAACAGATTACCAAGGTGACTTGTATGGTGTATTTTATGTTTTTTAAATGTACGAGTAACCAAAGACATTAGTTATTGGATTGTTCATTTTTTTTGCTTTTATAAAAGTTTATAATATTATTTTACTATATTTCTTATCCCATTAATGACACTCTGGTTAATTTAATCTTTACAAATGAATTATTTTCTCACTCCATAAACTACAATTTTTTTCTGATTAAAAATGTTCAATAAATGATCATTGATTATTTTTAATTCTTGCGTATGCCCATTTCAATAGCAATGCCTAGAACAAACAACACCCTCATCCTCAGGGTGCTCAGATTCAGAAAAATCTCTTTTTTATGTATCTTAGCGGTTTGAGATTACACCCAACAATCATAAACAACGATAATGATGTATTGAATGCTTTTGATACGCAAAAAGTTTTGTTTTTAGCGAAGTAAATAGAGAATTCAGTTCTGAAAGTATATATTTAGTACTCATGTGATGTAAAAAGGGACAAATATTTCATTTACCAAGATTATTTTTTACAAATTTTACTCGGTACTTATATATAAATGTGAAATTATATTTTTATAATCTTTTAAAATTTCATAATCAAATGATCTTTCAAAAATGAAGTCTCAAATGCTTACAAAACAACGTTAAGACTTCTAATTAAAAGTTTTAATATTTAATTTTTGGTTATAATGATTATTGCAATTTGATAATGATTCCATCATCCTCATATTATTTAGATACAAAAATATTAACTAAATTACAAATCATAGTACTCTGAATATAACTTTATTCTAACCCGAATGAGAAAAATTCAAAAAAGATCATTATTCAATTTTTAAACAT
Organism: Acanthacorydalis orientalis; assembly: GCA_034766995.1. Classification (NCBI taxonomy): domain Eukaryota; kingdom Metazoa; phylum Arthropoda; class Insecta; order Megaloptera; family Corydalidae; genus Acanthacorydalis; species Acanthacorydalis orientalis. The sequence continues at coordinate 9,038,066 of CM068314.1, forward strand.
TCAGAAAAATAAAAATTCATTTAGAAGAATGAATTTAGCAGGGTATCAAAATCATGTTCAGTTCCATTTTAATCATTTATATATATATATATATATATATATATATGTGTGTGTGTATATATATACATATATATATATATATATATATATATATATATATATATATATATATATACACCTAAAAACAAATCAATCAATCTCTTATCAGGTATTAATGTATAGCAATATTGACATACTTATAAAGTATTTGTCACATTTCTATACTATTCACCTATTTTAAATTCAAGTAAATTAGATTAGTAGAATAATCGAACAAAATAATTTAAGATAAGATTTATAACTAGTAAAAATCATAGAATTTTAAAAAGCTTAGGGTGACTAACAAACATCTATTATATCTAAAAATTAATCCGGTATTTTTAAATTGAAAACCATAAAAACTTTCTCTGGAACCATAAAATAATTCGACCCGATTTACAATGCTTTCGATTCTTTTAAGGGTTGCATCTATAGTTCTAAAAACCAGATTTCTTGTGAGAATAATTTTCATAATTTCGAATCAAGTATTGAAAGTATTAACTAATAAATGTTTATTTAATAAATTAATAATTAAACTTTTATTTTTCACAATCTATAAAACTAGTAATAAGTTTTCAATGACGGTAATAAATTTAAAAAATAAATAAATTATATAACAAAACTAATAATTATTTAATATGAAAATTAAATTAAAAACTAATAAAAAAACTCTATCTCAGAAGATAATACGGTAAAAGTTTATTAATTAATATCAGATAATATTAGGTTACAGAGCAATTAATTTATTTTTATAACTTTTTGCAAATAGAACGATACTAATGGTAGATTTTTAAATTAATAATTATAAAAATATATTTCTTTATTACTAAAATATATAAAATTTTTAATGAATGTCTAATTATTTTTTCTTTTTTTTTCCAGGTAAGTGCAGTCTGTCAAACATGTCTGTATAGCTACAAAACAGTTTGTATAATATTTATTGTTATTATATGTGAGAGATTATTAATGTAATTAATATTTATTTTTTTGAATTTCTTGAAAACTTGAAATGATGTTGATCTTCAGATTGAAAAAAATATTATCAAATCTTAAATTCGTAATTTTAAACTTTTTAGGATAGTAATATTAACTATTTCAATGCTTTTAATTAGACTTGTATTCAAAAGAATACAATAAATAAAAATTATAGAAATAAAATCAAAAATCAGTTATCGGGTAGTCTGAAAAACTGTTTTAATAAGTAGAAGTCTTTTTTTTATAATATTTTAAGTATTAATAATGTATAAAGTCAGTAAAATGAAATTATAACAATATTTATTTATATATTTTTTTAATGAGTGTCAGATTTTTTCAGTACTTTAACGCTCTGACGATGATTGCCATCGAACTATGCATAAATAATAGTAAAAAATGATGAAGCGTTTTGTAGTCTATAGGGATGAATAAAAATTAATTTGTGAAAATATTTAAATAGTCGTTTGATTTAAGAAGTGCACACGGGATTTTTTAAAATAATATAAAAAAATTATTAGAAATATTTGTAATTTAATATAAAAGACAGTTATAAATATATTTGAAAACAAGAAAGAAAATGTTTATAATTTAAGTTATATTTAACTACCTACTCTAAAAGTATTCAAATTTCCATTCCGGGAACACAATATATTTTCTAACTGAATACTTCCAACAAATGTGCAACATATTTTTCGTTATTTTTATATTATATAACCAGCGTCATCATACTCCCACATACATTTCTTATAACTCGTTTTATATTTAAAATATTTTCTGAGAATTTAAAATACTTATTTCCTATTTTGAATGTATCATTAATAGATGTATTCGTTTCCATAAGATATTTTATATGATTTTATATATAGTATCAACTGTTAAATACATTTATAATAATGTTTTTTCAGTGCCATTCATGATTTATTTGTAAAAAAATATGAGAAATTATTTTTTAAATTAGTGTTTATATTTGTACATTCATATAAATTTCTATATTTATAAAACACGTGTGAATAGTAAATATGAATGAATTATATTCTGAATCAAAGATACTTTCAAGGATGTGTAATTATGATTTGTAAAGAGATCGAAATACCTTGAAATTAATTTTCTTTCTTAATACTTTGAAGAAATGACATCAATATAAAAATAAGTCATTAGCAAAACAATCGATCATCAGTTATTTAACATTTTTAATTAGAAAAGGGTTTTATAGTATTTTTAAAATAAAAATTTTTCAGTGAAAACAACTGTCTTTTTTCAGATTTTTGATATGTATGCATAGTTTCATGGTAATATATTTATAAATTAATTTCATGTATTAGTTTCACAAAAATGAATGTTTATAGAAAAATTGAATATATTTCAGTCCTCAAAATATCTCTCATTATTTTGTATAACTTTGCTCCATTTAACGAATCCCTTGTCAGAAAATGATGGCAGCATTGCATCGATGAAGTCATAACGTATTTTTGGATCTCCTCCACTGTTTTAGTATTTTTTTTATATGTTTTATGGATCAGAACACCCTCCTTCAAAACTGAACAAACTATTTCTGCTGCTTCATTAGCATTTTTTTTCAAATTGAATGCGAAAAGTATCTAATGCCTAATATACTGCTCTTCTGACGCCATCTTGTATCATTACTGTTTTACTTGTGAGGTTATGTCAATTGCTTGGCCAAGGTACTGTATTTTTAAATGTTAAGGTTGGCACCTAAAATGTCAAGAAAATATTTTAATTTAAAACAGAATTATTATTGACTCAGTTTAAAGGCACAGAATTAATTTTCTAACCAAGTATAACCGAATGAATGTTTTCACTGGTATTGAATTACAAATTAATTCATTCGTCTGCTTCTAACTACTTTGACATAAATCGAAACAATTTAAAAAACATTTTATACTATAATTCAATCTTAATAGTTTGAAGTTATGAATGGAATAGTCGAAACCTTACTTTGATTTCAATGGAAACGTTATGAATGTGAATGGCACGCACGTAGGTGTGAGAGAGGTGAACGAGGTGTATTTAAATAAAACGAAGGAGTGGCCCGTAAGTGTTAACTGTCCAGACTTTTTATTTTTTTAAAAAATATTGACGACTTCATAGGTTAACATAGTATACTCGATGCACTAAAATAACATTATCTTGCATTACGTTCGTTATTTTAAGTACCCGACACTTGAGATGAAATTTATGTGATTTCGAACTGTTTCCAAGAATGGGTAAAAATGTTGCTCTTGCTCAGAATCTAATTTATTTGAAATGTTCAACTTTAGTACTCGACATTAATATATGACCTAAGTGGGAAGATTTAAGAACGGTAAGAACAGTTATTCTTATATATATATATATATATATATATATATATATATATATATATATATATATATATATATATATATATAAACAATTATTAATTTTTCCATTTATATAATTTTTTTCTTAATTTTCTGTTTCATTTGTAAACAATTCTTAAAATTTGGTATTGTAGTCAGATTTTTTATAATTTAAAATAAATTTATTGTAAAATGTATACAAGTTAAACCAAGTCTATAATTTATCAAGATGTAAACTAAAAGAAATAATAAATTCAGTATTTATTTTTTGAAATATTTTCTTTGTTGAATTTTTGTTTTGAGAACCCTCACTGAACTTGCTTTTATTATTACCATTTTACAATGATATGAATATTTATAAAAAAGGAAATATATTTTTAGACAAAACGTCAATGAAACAAAAATTCAACGTGCTTGACGGTCATTGTTATGGTTCACAACAACCGACCGGTTTATCGTTGTGGAAACTATTTATCAAACCATATACAGAAAATATTCATACACAGTATACAGTAAAGCAGCAGGTGTGTTTTTTTTCTGTAAACTGTACTATTTCAATTTCATATAGATTTATTTAACACAAATATTTAATGTTCCATACAAGCAAATAGATTCGTTGAATACTTTTTTTAAAAAGACTATTGGAAAAATACTATTGGGGATATCTTTTATTTCTTTTATTAAAATATATAATCTGTAAACAAATTGAATCCAATTTAAAGGTTAAATACTGTTTCGATTTCGAATTGATTAGTAATTAAATGTATATTAGAAATATTTTCATCTCTGTGTATTGTAAATAAAAGCAAGAATTCAGTAGAATTAAATATAACAGTTTCGTAACACTGACAAAATAATTTATAATCCGTATCATCGAGTGCGAAGACAATTCTAAAACAATCTTGAATTTATCTTACAATTTCATCTTAACATGTACAAAAAGGATTATTACGGATTCACAGTACAAAGAAAATCATTTCAAACAAACGGAGAGAACACCTTTACATTTTGAAATTTGTATGACACTGTAGTGTACTTATACAGGAATTTGTTTGACTGATCTTCTTTGATAGTATAAATAATGCCGTTTGTTGTTCGATTCTTCTTCTGAACAACTTAATACTTTTCGTAAAAGATCACAATTATAAAAGATTTGTCGAAGATGAATCAGAAAAATGGAATATAATAAACTGTTTTTAGATGGAATATAAATGAGATCTTGATGCTTGAGATATAAATATTGTATGTATGTATGTGTATATGATCAGCTTATTTTTAACTACCTTGTGAATATTTTGTGTATTTTTTTTATAACCATTTAACATTCTATAATTGAAATCTTAAAAAAATATGTATATATTTTTTGAAGTTTGTAATGTGGTATGGGGATGTATAGTTTTAAATTATTAGTAATATTTTGTGATTCACAAATTAACTTCTTTAATTTCATAAACTATTGATCATTTTTGATTATTACTTATGCGGATGCCAAAGGCGATGGGAAAATGATCAATAATGATTTATTGAACATTTTTGATTATAAAAAAATTGTTGAAAAAGAATTCATTTGTGACAATGATTTAGCTACAGTGTTAGAATTCTATTATGAATATTATGTGAAATTCGTATTTTATAAAACTAAAAAAATATTTTCTGACAAAAAACGTGTTTCGTAAATTATTCTGCGTTTTTTTAAATTTAAATTAATGTAATCAGTCTTTCATGATAAAGCTTTATTGTTATGTATTATTCGTACATTCATTATTCATTAAAGTAATAGTTTTTTTTCCAGATAAAAAAGTAAAAAAAACATTCTTTTTCATAAAGGGGAATGTTGTTTAAACTTTTTTTTCAATTTTTATGAATTCTTTTTTTTTATCAAAATGGTATCGAAATATTTTTTTAACCGCTAAATATATAAAGCTTCAGACTTTTTATGGTGACCTGAGTTGTTATTTGTCGAAATTGAGGTTTAAAAGTAACGATTGTAGTAAAATACTAATGAAAAATTGTATAATAAAAATTTGTCCTAAATTGTTAATGAATTATCAAAAGTTTCACCACCGGAACACGTGTGAGGATTTGTTTTTTGTGTTATTACTGATAATAAATTAATGATGTTCTGTTATGTCGTAAAGCGAATCTTAAATAATCCCAGCGAAATTTACCATCATTGTTATGTCTAAAAATTTATGAGAATGGCAATCAAGTATGACATTAATTTCGAATCTATTTAATAACCGAACAATCAGTTAAGATTTCCATAGGAACGACGTATTCAATTGAAGGAAAAAGTTAGGAGGAATCGGTGCGAGATGTGAAAAAACGCTTATTTGATTTTCGATCATATCACCTCTATTTTGCACTTATTGAAGATTTTTATTAGAAAATAAATCCCTGTGATATTACACGACAATATTAATCTTAAATCGCTCCATATGAGTTTTTTTTTAATTTCAAAAAATCAATGTGAATCTGAAAGAGATTCGTTACAATTTCAATCATCAAAAATAATGTGAAAGATGATTTTTTTTTGAGCCTTGGTGCATTGAAGATAGCATCGCCATTGAAATGTACTTAAACAACAATAATGATCTATTGAAAATTTTTTACTAAAATGTATTTGTAGTTTGCAAAGGGAAAAAATAATTCAGTTGTAAGAGTAAATTAAGCCACAGTGTTAAAGAGACTACTGTAACGACATAATATCAGGTATAACATTTAATTCGGTGCATTTAAATTGAATCAATCATAAGTCTTTTTAAATTACAATATTTTTTCGTTATTTTAGGATTTTTAAATGCCAAACTTATCATTTAAAATCACTATTTATCTTGACCAAAAAGTTAGCATAACCTCACAAAACAGTAGTGGAAACGATGGCGTCTGAAAATCAGCATATTAGACATTGCATACTTTTCATATACTGCCGAAACCGGGGAAATAATTTATTCGGCTTTGAGAGAAGATGTTGTAACGCATGAAATATGCACATTCTAATCAGAGCCTCCATCTTACAAGGGATCCGTAAGTTACCCGACAGATTGAGCAAAGTTATACAAAATAATGGGAGACATTTTAATGATTATAATGTTTCCACTTTTCCATAGACATTCTATAAAAAATCACCGAATTAATTTGCACATCTAATAGTTTTAAACAGTTCCAATATTGGTTTTTATTTGACATATTTGGAGAAACAATGATTTTTAAAATAAAAAAAAAAACAGAAGATAAGGACGATATTTTTTGTGATAAAACCAGTCTTAGAATTTGTTGATCATACCTTGTATGTTTATATCGTACCATCATATGTAATTAACTTTTATTTTATGTTTCAATTCGAAACTCAATTTTGAATTGACATCTAATTTAAAATTAAAAATAGTACGCTGTATTAAAATCTAAATTACTACATTACAATTTTAATAAAAAGTAAATTAATAAAGATTATATCATGTATAACCTTCAACAGTACAAAAAATTCTAATAAATCTACACCTAATAATTAATTATATTTGTATTTAATCATATCGCAATTATATAATAATAAAAATATAAATAGATATAATATGACTGTAGTTTTTTTATTATTATTTTTTATGTTTCTTAAGTACGATTTCTTCATTTATGCAATGAGTCAACTGACCTACGATATTTAAACGTTAATCACATTTCAAACCACACCCTTATCCGTCAAGATATAATAATCAATTATGTGATATGAAAACTTATATTGGTTAAAAGTTGGTTTCGTTCCGATAAATTTGGAACCTACACAGTTTTTTACTCAGTACTCATTTAACTAGCCACAGAACGAAACGACTTGACAAACATTAATAATACATCTCCATAAATCGACAACACGTCCTATGTATTATGTACTAACCCGTATTTTTTTAATTAAAATATTAACGATAATTAAACTGTCGTCTTAATCGTTGTTAATTGGTTTTTCTATATATGCGTCGTTGCAGTGATGTGTATTTTTACTTAGAATTTGTTTGTATCATTGTATATTCATTTATTGTGTCATCAATGTAATATTCATGCATGTCCTCTGTATATGACTTAACTGTACTCAACATACGTGTTTGAATTTATTAAAAACGAACTTATGATTAACAAAAGAAACTTTTCTTTGGAAATTCTGTTAGTCTAATAATCTGAATGAATGAATATGAGACTAGTGTTTCGTAAATCGTATTTCCGTTTTTATGGTTTGTTTAAAAGTAATGTTTATTGTATTTTTCGTACACCGAGAAATTTACAAAATGTTTGTGGTTATATTATGTTGGTTCGTGTTGTAGATAACTTCTATTTTTAATTTTTACGAAATTGTTTATAAATATGACTAAATCTTATTGTAAAAGTAAATAATTTACACCAGGTTGATTCATTGATAAAAATAGAATGAGGAATGAAATAATGAGGAAATAATTTGTTGTTAATTATTTTTTTAAATAGAGAAATTAATTCATATATATATATATATATATATATATATATATATATATATATATATATATATATATAATTGTTGTAGACATCAATTTATTTCTTTTACTTATAGCAATATTTGAGTCAGTAAAATGTAAAAGAAAAAAATATGTCTTTTATCTATAAAAAATAATTCCGTTGTAAAATTTTCATAAAACAAACATTTTTATATTTTTCGTGTAGACCACCTTCTCGTAACTTGCTGCTCCCCCCGATTCACCCTACATTAGCACATTAACCATTTTCGATCATCAGTGATTGGTTGATGGATATCGCGTGGCCTCAGTTCTGATTGGTTGACATCAGTCACATGTATGTTAGCTCTCTCATGATGTACCCCGAAAGAGTTGTTTAAAATTTCAATGTAAAACTGGTAGCATTTATGAAAAATATTGTATTCGTTTAAGATTTAGAGTAAAAAAATTGTGACAGATTTTCACTTTGTATTTGTTAATTTTTATAAGCTTTTCCAATAAAAAATTTTCTACTTATATTTCATGCAGATTATTTGTACGTATAATATGTTAATTTCTGTTATTTGTTAGGGGAGAGTCAGCGTCTGGGAGTGGGGAGTAACCCCCCTCTGTTAGTCGGTGAGGATGACGAAAAGGAGGTAGAGACCACTGATTTTAAACCGCTGTCAAAGCGCCCTAAAACCCCAACAACCAACCAACCAACCATCAGAGCTTAAATCTAACCAAAAATCAATCAAATTATTTTCATTAAACAACTTCTATCTTCGTTAAAAGGATCTTTAATTCATCTATTATGGGAATTAGAGTTACCCACAGACCTCTGGTGGTCTGCGGACCACAGATTGGGAACCACCGTTTTATATATTTGTATCTGGAGTAACACGTATATAAGTATTTAAGTTCTGAAATGTATTGATTATATATTTGTATCGAAACTTTTTAAAATATAAGTATTATTTGTAAAAGAGTATCTCTATGGCAAATAATCTAATCCTCTGTATAAGTTTTGAAAGTTTTCAAGAAAGATTCTCATTTGAAATCGTACTTGTTCAAATATTAGAAAACAGTAAAATTCGTTTCGTTCACATCATATATAATCGACCAGATGTGCGTGTGTACTGTGCCAAGAAGGATATACATATATTCAAATCGTACTTCAAAAACGTCGTTCGTCCACGTGTACCGCACATTACTCTATATGAAAACTTAATTTACCTCTTTCGACTCGATAATGTCGTTGACCTATGAAAATCCCTTATTGAAATCGTGTTCACGTTTTACATAGAACACGTAAATTTATTTACAACGGCCACACGTGAACGATTCGAACGCATACAACGCGTTACACAATGAGTGCAGTCTCTTCACGGTTCATTTCGTTTTAATATTTGGAGACTCGTTAGCACCGTTTCGAAATGTTTTGATTCCTACACGTCGTTGTCTGTCAAGAGTTTCCCGTTCGCACTCGTTTCTATTTGTTTAACTTGCGGATACGTGTATCCCATTTAGCTGGGATTATTGACAGATCGGGTGAGTTTCGAAATTATTGGTATTCAGTTCTTAAAATATTTTTTTATAACGTAAATATACAATAATAAAAATGTATATTATTGTTCTGGTTTTGTTGTAAATATTTTTTTTAAAAAATCTGTTCACACTTTTGTGTGGCCTACATTTGTATATGTTTATATATCATTAGTAATGTAATAAAAAAACAGACTGGTTTAAAAATAATCAATAAGTCGTTTTAAAAATTGAATTTTTTAAACTTTGTCATACATTTTATCGATGAAAGAATGAAATTCTTAAAATGATAATCTACTTTATTATTTTTTTTAATGATTTTACACTGATATTTTTACAAATTAATATTCAAATCTCAATATAATTTTAGCATTCTGGCTAAATATACTTTCAGGAATGAGTTTTTAAATCGCTCACAAGATCTCTTATCAAAAATGTTCAATAATTGGTTATTAATCGTGTTTAATTTTTACTGAACACACATTTTAATAATAATGCCATTATTTCTAGAGTACTGTTACAGTAAAATCGATTTGTGCAAACTATTATATGTATAAATTAATTCGATACCTTTTTTAATAGAAAATAAATGTTTAAGGAAAAATCTAACACATTTCAATCTTCAAAATGTCTCCCATTATTTGATATAACTTTGTTCCGGCTGTCAGGTAATTAACGAATCTCTTCCAGAAAAAAATATTGCGATTTTGAGTCGATGAACACTCGTCCACTGTTTTAGAATTTTTTGCATGTTTTATACTTCATAGTACCTTTCATCAAAATTGAATAAATCTTGCATTGGCTTTCAACTGAAAGCCAAAGAAAAGTTTGCAATGCCTAATATGCTCTTTTTCGGACTCCATCGCGATCACTACTATTTTCTGAAATTTTTCCAACTGGTTAGCCAAGATATATAGTTTTTTAAATGTTAAGTTTGGCACTTAAAAATCTTAAAACGACGAGAAAATATTTTAATTTAAAACAGAGTTATGATTGATTTAATTGAAAGGCAAAGAATTATCTTATAATATATTTTAGAATATATTTTCATAAATTTTAAACTTAGTATATATTCTACATATTTTAATTCAAATTGTAATTCTAGTAATACACAAAATATTTATTTGTATTCTTCTGCTCGTAGAAATATTAATACAAATAAATATATAAATATTAATTAATTTCTCGTATATATTTTTGATATGTCAATAATCAAGATCCAAAAAAATGCGTACGCAAACGGAAATTTTACATGATATTCTCATTCGAATATCTTGATGCCCTTAATACATTCTATAAAAGAATTTACATGGATTATAATAAACATTGCATAGACGAATCCTTTCTTCGTCTTCCGTGACCAAATACAATCAGATAGACATCAATAGTGTTCAGACACGCAAAATTTGTTATTCTGTATCTTTGAAATATAAGGGGGGTTGATATACTGACACACACACACATATAATATATATATATATATATATATATATGTATGTGTGTGTGTGTGTGTGTCGGTATGTATAATAGATGTGTATTAATTAAGCTAAGAGATGTCATGTTTTTTATCATTATTTGCGACCTTTTTATAAAATAATTAAAGTTTTTTATGTCATTCGTATATCAATTTTTTAATATCTTAATTGTGTCAAAATAAACATTATAATTTTATATAGTATATAAAGATTCGGAGTAGTCATAAAATTTCCGAGGGAAATATATTTTTATAATATAATAAATTGAAGCTTTAAAATATTTTCAATAATTATAATAAATATAACAATAATAATTCTAGATAAACCGGATGAGAATACTAAATTCAGTAGCAGAGGGTCTCTATTAAGAACAAGGCTTTAATTTTTCCCTTTTATTTTATAAGGCAGTGGTTTGAACAAAAAAGAATTTAGTCAATTACAGGTATTAAAACCATTTTAAAAGATTTAGCATTTGACAACTTTTTGTTGATGTCTAATTTCATTTTTAATACATGATCATTTTTTTCATAAAAATGGAAGTTATTTGATGTAAAAAATATTTTTGTGCCCTTACATTGAATCAATAATAACTCTGATTTAAATTAAAATATTTTCTCGTCGTTTTTGAATTTTGAAGTGCTAATTTTAACATTTAAAAATTCCATATCTTAGCCAAGCAGTTGACATAACCCTCATAAAACAGTAGTGAACACGATGGCGTCAGAAAAGCAAAGTATTAGGCTTTGCATACTTTTCGCATTCCAGTTGAAAAAAAAATGTTATCGGAACTGCGAGAATATTTTCTTCGGCTTTTGAGGGAAGTTTTGCGAGGCATAAAAGATGCCAAATATACTAAAACAATAGGAGAGGTCCGAAAATGTATTATTACTTCATAGACTCAAATCTGCCATCTTTTTATCGACAAGGAATTCGTTAGTTATCCGACAGATGAAGCTAAGTAATACAAAAAAATGTATTCCGTTTTTTCGTAACTGAATATTTATTTTTTCAGAAAAATTGAACCAAATTTATTTGTACACTTAATATTTTTTTTTATTAAATTTATCTGTCAGAAATCCTTCTCATCATTTAAAAACATGTAGCGGCTAGTTTTTTTCCTTTAAAATTTTTCAAGTTTAAATTTTTCTACTCAACTATAAATTGTTAACGAACAATGAAAAATATTTAATTTGAATATAAAATTTAATAAAATCCTTATGTAAATTTTAACCTAACTAAGTAAAAAGAAAATTGTTGTTATAAAGAAAACATGATTTTATCTATTAGAGAATAATATTTATACCATTTTTGTATCGATTAAAAAAGAAAAACTTAAAATAATTTTATGGCAAGGTACGAAAGAATATAACCAATAAGAAAACAATTTAACAGAAATAATAAAATTTATATTAGTTGTTATTTACTTTATGAGAACTAAAACTAACTTTAAAGTAATAACAATTTAGTGAATGTATTTCAATTTCAGTAATTATCCATAAAAGAAATTGACCTCAAAATAGTATTTTATTTAGAAATCATTTAAATAATTCTCAAGTAAAACTTTATGAATTGGGTTATTTGTTACAAGGCTATCAATTACTAGACATAAATTTCTTTCAAAGACTCACTGAAAACTTTATTATTTAAAAACTTCTTCGTAACAAAATATTGTCGTATACGATTTATACAAAGTAAATACAAAAATACTTTGGTTCTACAATCAGACCACACACAATACATTTTGAATGAAATCCATGATTATTTGCATAATTTCGTAATTTAAAATCTATATCTTGGTATTGTATTCGAATTATCATGTATTCAATACTCTTCTGATTTTAATCTGTGATTGCATTTTATGGAAATCTTGGAACGATCGATATTTACAGAAATAATGTACGTGTGCACATAGTTTGATAGATAGAAATTTGTGGTTTCGTGATAAGAATTAATTGATGAAAACAAAATGCGCACTAGTGAAAAGGATTATTGATTAGTTTAATGGTCGTAATTATAGCAACTCTTTAATGTATCATTATATGTTGTTAATATTTAACTCTATTTTTTTTTACTGATAAACTGTTTTTTAATAACGTGAAAGTAATATAGAAGAATCAATATTCAATAAAGATTTTTGATCAAAAGTTCTTTTGTGATTTGTGAGATACTGAAATATTCGTTTGTGAAAAAACATATATTTGTCACAATACATTTTTTATACTGCGGTTAAATTAACTTTTACAAATTAATTCTTTTTTAATCCCATAAAACACAAAATATTTATTGATGGTGCTGCTGTTATCATCAGAGCTCCAAGTTATAGAAAAATAAATTTTTCTGTACTATAACGCTCTGAAGATTAATGAATCGCCATTGAAATGTACATTTAAAACAACCAGAAATGATTAATAATTATTTATTAAATATTTATTAGAAAATATGTTTGTGGTTTAGGGAGGAGGTGGTGGTAAAAAAATACATACATTTGTCTTTATAGAATGATGAAACTATTATTGTTTGATTTGAATTCTTCGTTGTGTCTGTGCTTTAAGAAAGATGGAATTGTTATCAAAATTCGCATAATTGATTAATGCAGAAAGAAAGAAATGATTGAATACTCTCATAATTTTTTTTCTAGCGTTTAACGAAAGGGTATGTAATTTCGTTGATAATAAGAGCCACATATAATACTTTTCATACATTTTTAGAAAGTCGAAGAGCCACATAAAATATTATTTTAAAAATGTATTTATATAAACAATAAAAAATACAACTATATAGTAGTGCTACTTACCAAAGCAGTTTATATATAAATGAATTACCCGTTTATATATAAAATATTCTAATATTAGTATATATTATACTATTATAGATTATTAATATAAAAGTTTAGAAAAAAATGACAATAAAACCCAATATTGTTTCGGGAGCCGCATGTGGCTCGCGTGCCTCAGTTTTCCTACCCACCGTTGACTTAAAATATTAATTAATTTCTGAAAGTATTTGTTATATTTTCTTCATTTACTATTTTAAAAAAACTTTATAAGATTATCAAAATGAAAACAATACTTAATATAAACAATTATAAATTACTTAACTTGACAAGATATTTAATAAATATCTAGATACATAAATATACAATAAATCAATAGACGAATACAGTGTCTAGTGTTGTATATTGAAAAGGTAAAGAACACTACCGCAATCATGAATACATTAATGAGAACAAATATGACATAGCACTGCATACGATCTGACCATTCAACATTCTCAAAATATTTATGTTTATATAGACCTTATATAGAATGAAGAAGAGGTCTGTTCGTTTTTGAGATACTATTTTTATACTTCAACTTGTTAGTCAGGTGTGTTTATATTGATTCGATGCGTGACTGTAATTTGATTGCTTTTTAATTTAAATAAATCACATATTACATAACCAATTTATTTTTATGTTTCTATCGACTAAATCTTTTCTATTTGCATGGATATGAAATTAAATATTAAATTAGTTTTCGAATGTTAATATATAAAGTCAGTATAAACAAGAAATATTCAATAAATATAAGAAGAATTTATTTGAAATAGTCTTCACGAACGCGGTTCTTTTAATAAAAAAAAGAGAGAATTAAGATATTTTTCATTTGTATATCTTTTTAAATTTTCCATTTTAAGATCATTTAATTCATGCCGATTAAATAGATTTTAGTTTAGAATTAGAATGAGTATATTGAAATTATTGTCAGCAATAATTGGTAATAATAAAATATGAACAATTAGGTATAAAAATTAGTTCTGTGCCTTGAATTTAAATCAATCATAACTCTGTTTTAAATTAAAATATTTTTTTGTAGTTTTAGGATTTTGAAGTGCCAAATCTAATATTTAAAAACACTATATATCGTGGCTAATCAGTTGGCATAACCTCACAAAATAATACTGAACACAATGGTGCCCGAAATTATTAGACATTGCATACTTTTCTTATTTCAGTTGAAAGAAGTACTGTTGAACTCGCGGGAATTATTTATTCATTTTCTGAGGGAAGATGTTGTGATATATAAAACATACAAAGATGCTAAAACAGTGGAAGAGGTCCGAAAATGCGTTGATAACTTTTTCGACTCAAAGCCGCCATGTTTTTTTCGACAAGGTATTCAATTATTCGACAGATGGGGCAATGTTATTTAAAATAAGAGAGGATATTTCAAGGATTGAAATGTATTTAATTTTCTGTAAACATTCATTTTCTACAA
Source organism: Acanthacorydalis orientalis (assembly GCA_034766995.1). NCBI lineage: Eukaryota > Metazoa > Arthropoda > Insecta > Megaloptera > Corydalidae > Acanthacorydalis > Acanthacorydalis orientalis. The sequence continues at coordinate 9,053,188 of CM068314.1, forward strand.
AAAGGCACCGAATTAATTTGTACATCTAATATATTGATTTGTAATGTTTTTTCTTTAATTTATAATTTCTCCCTTTCTTTGAATTGTACTGAAATATAAATTAATTGTATGGTTTTATGACGCGTAAAAATGAAAACTTAATAAGAGAATATAATCAGATACTTAAACTGTTAAGAAATACTGCATGTTTTAAAATCGTTTTAAATAAAAAAAGATGGGTTTGTCAGTTGAACTGTAAGGCAGTCAAAGTCATTCAAGATCTGTCTTATTGAACTTCATGCATCCTCCTACAAACTTTTGATGAATAAATGAATCATTTTGGCATGTTAATATGAACGGGTGGGTGATTTAATAGTTGGTACAACAAGTTTTCGTCAAATATGATTTAAGATATATATGAAGGACTTGAGCATTTCGAATAGAATTTTGTATATCTCATGTCAGTTTTCATGTTTAATAAATGGTGATATACGAGTATTTATATATTTTTATACGACAATTAAATTTTTGACACTAAATTAATTTTTACTCTTCTGGTATTGTATTTAAAGTTCAGATAAATCAGTATCAAAATGATCGGTGATTAATTACTGAAATTTTAAAAAGATTTATTTGTTGTGTGGGGAATATAAAATATCGTTTGTAAAATGAAATTATTTTATATGAGGTTTGGCAATTAATTTCCAGATTGGCACACTAAAAATAAACACAATTTAAGTAACACAAAAAATGTTTGACATTTAATCAAAATAATCTCCATTTTCTTTAATACACTTATTGTAACGTTCTAAAAAAATTTGAAAACAGCCGGAAAACGCGTTTTCCGGCTTTTTCCATTTGTTTTTTTCTAAAATTCATACTAGCTAAAAAATAATAAAAGTGTATTTTATTTATTATTAAAAGTTTAATATTTAGTCTTTTTTCCAATAGAAAATCAATTAAGAATAAAAATCAATCTAAAATAGAAAATTATAAATACTTGAGTAATAAACAATCAATATTCTTAATCAAAGTAAATAATCTGAAATAAAATAGATTTTTTTACTTTAATGCCATTACCTATCCTATAAAATGTTCAAAAAATGTATAAGATATTGGATCTAGGAATTTGTAATAATTAAAATATTTATTTACCCTAAAATATTTATTTTAATCTCCCTACCACTGAGGATAGTTTTAAGTAGCTTATGTGCTTTTATTAGTAATTATTTATTCACGTATGCATACAAGTATAATGGCTGAACATGTTCAAAATTCACTTTAATACCCGAGCAAAATGTAGTGTAATAGAACTGTGGTTTGATAAAATATTTAAATTGTAAGAAGCTAAAATAATATATATATATATATACATATATATATATAAAGCTTTTTCGCATAAAGTGCATAAACGTTTATGATTTCATAAAGCTTTGAAGTTTAATATTTTTAAAACAAGTTTGTTTCTATTTATTTTTATACGGATTTTCAACAAAGTATTTCGACATTGTTACTAAAATATAGTTGTTATCTTTTGCTGGTTAAAACACTATCTTAGCGTATTTTCCAATCTTCATAAATTGGTTCTAGACATTCTGTATTCTACTCTGATTTATCTGTAATTCGATACAAATTTGAAACAACATATGTTATAATTTTTCTTTTTCCAACATTGTTACAATTTTTACTTTCTGTTTTTTTGACAAATCCTTGATTTAGATTTAAAATTTAATGATTTAGCATAAATTCGCTACAAACCTCTTCAGCGAAACAAGAAAATAAACAGGTTTTATTTTATTTTTGTACATATTATTTAGGATTTATATAAATATATATATATATATATATATATATATATATATATATATATATATATATATATATATATATATTACGTTTTCTTTATTCATTGTCTCAAAAGGTAATTGAAACTTCAACAATGAATTGAATTGAATTAATTAATATTTTAAAAAGATACATTAAAGAATGAACTGTGAATCCATCAAAAAATATCTGAAAACATTTGTTTAAAAATTACGTTAATCACTGATATTTTTTTTTACTTCGAGTAGTGTATAATATTAAGTGATGAAAATAATTTATGGTTGAATGACAAGGCTATTGGAGGGACGTTATGTCATTGCTTGTCGGTTAACATTCAATCATTATTGACCGATGTCGCAGCGTTCAGAGAACGAAACTCTAAATTCACTATTATTGAATTGCCTATAAAATCAATGGCCTGTTAAGTTTGTCGTAAATATAAACACTCGTAAAGAAATCTCTAAACAGTGAGTGCCCGCATAGTATTGTTTCGAATGGATGTAACGCATTGTGAACATCGTCACTGGAGACACGACTTTCTACATTACACAATAAAAAATTACTAAATGGCCGGAATGTCATATATCGGTCTATTACTCTATGCACGCAAATTTGATATCTTGTTTACACATGTTGAAAAATAATACATTTCACAAATAATTAAATTGTTATATTAAAAGTTTTATTTTACCTGCTGTCTAGCTGTAAATTTCCATAGAATGATATTTAACAAGTTTATATATAACTATTATACCAATATTGATTAAATAGAACAAATATGTACCTATGGATTAAATATTTCCATGCAGAAACGGTCCTCGTTTTTCTGTGCACGTCAACATAAATCGCGGCATCAGTGTTTCATTGGACATGGAATAAATTTAAAGAAAATGACAATACACCTACGGTACGTATTCATCCTAACGTCTGTCAACAAAGCCATCGAGGATTTAGAGGTATTGAAATCATGTATCATCCACCCACATGTTTATAGAGAAACGGATAATAATAATTGTATATTTGTTTCGAATCGATATATAAATAAGGGTTTATTTCTCAACATTGATTAGATATTATTGTTTTTTTATATAATTTTAAAATAACTGCATATTGAACAGTATTTTAAAAAGTTGTATAAATTATGTTTAACATTTTATTTAATATCTGTCGAAAAATATTTACCTTTTTGTGTAGAATTATTGTTTTTTTTTTTATTTTAATTAACATGCATTGTCTAAATTATTAATCACTTAGTATTTGAAATTAATTATTTTTTTTTTTAAAAAAAACTAGATTCTAAAAATGGAATTAAAACAGAAAAATATCTTATAATAGTAACGTTTTTTTTTCAAATAAAAAGTGTATTTTATAATTAATTAACTATTAATACTTTATAAATATTACATAAGACAATAAAAATATTCAGCGAGTGATGAAAGTTGAAGAATTTTAAAAAAATTATGGATTTTATGATTAAAAACTAGTAGATAATAAACTTACAGGAATTTTTATACATTTTAATATTTTATAGTATTTCAGTTACTCAACATGTATTTCTTTACAAAATAAATAAGACTTTACTTTCACTTTTAATACAAAAAATATTATTAATGCAGTTTTTTTATTAATTGTTAATATATTATACACTTTTAATGCATATTTATTAAATATTTAACATAGTCTAAAAAAACGGTTGAAACACCGGTAAGAACACATTATTATTATTACACAAATAAATTTTTGAGTCCACAAATCGCAGAAAATTTTTATTATAAAAATATGTAATAATTAATCTTTGCTTAACCAACCTTTATTGATAAAACTGTGAACTATTATATGCTGCTTTATTTTTTGTTTAATTTCATGGGACTTGCTACTCCATCCATCCGATAATTAAATTACCAAACCTCGTATTATCAGATTTGTCTATACTTCATCACTTTCAAAATGATAGAATGAATTATCATCGAAATTCGATACAAAGTAATCAAATGTGACCAATTATCAATTATTGAACTTATTTGAGAAGAAAAATATTTTATAGCCTACGGTGGAGTGAAAAATTCAGTTGTGAAACTAAGTTATAGCACTAAAAAATATAATGGAAAGAATGTGTTTATTTTTTAAGAAAACCTTTTTCTTTATTAAGTAAGCATAGACGTGCTAAAAATATTTAGTCAATTTCACACGAAAATATTACTATAAATCTTCAACTATTTTTAGTTACAATGTTGCAAGCCAAACAAGAAAATTTGATATACTAATAAATGTATAAAAACTTCTTTCATTTGGTGAACGTTTTTAGTAAGTTTTTCTCACAAGGAATCTACCAGTCTTAGTTTTATAATAAAAACGTATGAAATTTTGTTAGAGAGTATAGAAACTTGTCGAGTTATAATGAAAACTTTTATTAAAGTCTTTACTACTTTCATTTCAAACAGTTGATATATATATATATATATATATATATATATATATATATATATACACATATATAAGGGCTTCTTATGGTAACCAGCCAACCAACCGGCCATGTATTGAATACGTTATCACAGCACGAATTCATTTACATACACTTCGTCTTTTAGAAATACCACAAAGAATTTATATCATAAAAGTAAATACGAAAGTGGGATAACAGTTACTGACGTGTTGTGAAAATATGTAGATTTTTGAAATATTTGCACCTTTTTTTTCGCAGTGAAAATATCTAGGTCTCAAATGATATGAAAAGGTCATGTTTTTAATTGTTAATGTTTGAATTCAGTGAAATTGTATTACATTTTTCCATAAACATTCAATAAAAAAGACATCCGATTAATTTATACAGTTAATATTACAATCATTTTACATATAATTTTTCAAATATGCATTGTTTTAACAATAAAATTTTATTTAATGAAAGTGAAAACATGCTAATATTTTTAATTACTAATTTCTTAAGAACTATTGTTGTGCAATATTATAAATATTTCGATAAAAGTCTTTCTATGAAAAATCAAGTTTACTGGTTAGTGTGACAGGTTTGTGGCTAATAAGTCATAAAATCAAATTGAATAATTTGTTTTTATTTCCTGTTATGTCTGCATAGTTTTATATCTTCAACGTGTGTGTTTTTTCATTAAAACATTTTTTTATATTGAAGAATTCTATTGTGTTTATATATATATATATATATATATATATATATATATATATATATATATATATATATATATATAGTAACCAGCAAAAGTATTCAAACAATTGGCAATTTTAAACAATAGACTAATTTTCTTTTTAAATTAAAGGCGTTGTTTTAGAATTTTCACTATTTTGTTTCACTTACACCTATTATGTTCTACTTATAATTATAAATTTAATTTTCATTAATACACTTTTCCAGGAAACTAAAAAATATGAAGCGCAAAAGTATTCACACAATTGATAAATGACCATCAAAATGTAATGTAATTTTTAAATTAATATTTTGTAGGGTTTCCATTAGCGTTAATTACAGCTAGAAGTCGTTTTGGCATTAATTTTACTAAATTTTGTGTTTGTTCAGGCGTTATTTTACTCCATTCTTCCAAAAGTGTCTTTTTTAGCTGTTCTTTATTGGTAAATTAATTATTAAACATCACAAAGAAAATAAAACACTAAGTGAAATCGGGAAAATTGTGGTAAGAAGTCCATTGTATTGTTTATAGCATAATTAAGCGTTACAAGACGGAAAAAAAAACTAGAAAATAAAATTCGTATAGGTCGACCAAGGAATTTAAAGAGAAAATTTGAATTTTGTTTAAAACTGTCAACTGTTAGAATATTTGCTGACTACTATATATATATATATATATATAAATTTCGAAAAATTTACCATATTAAAAAAGTATTTATCTGAAACATAAAATATTTCCTTCGATTTATTACTAGATTAAATGACCGTAAAGATTTTGTATTAATGAATTTCAATTACGATGAACCTAATTAATTTCAAAGTATTTCCTTCAAGGAATAAAAACATTTCAAAGTACATAAATCTGTTTATTTAAATTATATATGTATATATATATATATATATATATATATATATATATATATATATTTCTAATGAATATTGCAACGCAAATTTACAAATAAAATGGATTATAAGTAATTAATTGAAATGTAGGTTAAAGATCATGGTATAAATGTCTAATCTAATACAGTATTTTTTGATTTATGGATACAAAAATCTTTATTTTAATTATAAACAAGGACAGTGTAATTAAATTTAAGTACTCTTTTAATAGAATCAATTATACAGAACGATACGACAAATCACATCTCATTACTTAAAAAAACACTGTAATAAACTGTGTAATTTTCCGCATAAATAATAAACTCGCGGAATTGGAATAATGTATCAAAATCAAAACACAATAATAGTCAGAATGCGTCATATTAGTATTATCATTGTCGTTATCGGTGAGTGTATTATTCTGGGAACAAATTAAATTAAACAGAATTATTGTACTGTATACGAACTGTGTTGCGTTTATGTACGATGTTTGTAATGCAATATTAATAATTATCATATTTAAAAAAAAACATGTTTCCTGTATGACTTAATTAATTGATATAATTGTAGGTTTATTTTTATTTATACATATTTTTTAATGAAAGTTTTTCATGAATATCTTCATACAACTATAATTATTGGAATTGTGATAGATTTGCGGGCTTACTTGTTAAATGTTACATTAAAAGTATGTCTAATTAATATCTAGCTTTTCGAATAGATAAAAGGGCAGATAAGTTGTTTTGGTATTCTTCTTAATTAAACTACTTTTATTTAGAAATTTATAATCCGTTATTAATTATTAGAACACGTACTTTCATTTATTTCTTTTTGTAATTTCAGAAAAATAATGCGTTTTTTAAAATTGTCACTTTTTAGATGAAGTAAAAGGAAAATAAAAAATATACGGGTGATATAATTAGAAAAAAAATGTGTTCATAAATGAATTATTGTTTTACTTCACAAATCAATTTTTAAAGTGATTTTAGCCAGACTTCCAAAAACTATATCGTAATAATAAAGCGGATTTAAAAAAAAAACTAACTTGACTAAAATTCGGTACGATAAAATAAAACGCATTCTTTTAAAATAATAGAAATGGAATCTTCCTAATTTTTCACTTATTAATATTGTTTCTAACAATAAAAATATCTCAAACTAAACAATATTTCATATAATGTAAATAAATTGCCTACATTATACTAAATAAAAATTTGTATGGATCACCTGGTATACGGGACGAAGTCCACTAAAAAATAATCAATTTTTTAATCATACAATAAAAGAATCTGACAGATAACAATAAACGAAATACTAAAAAGTCACCGCCTTCGGCAACACACATTAATCATCAGGTGTTGTGAACTCGTATACAGATTTCGATCAGACCAGACAATGTTGGCGCAGAGAGATGGAATCCCAAACATTCACTTGTTCCATTCATTGCGATTTTATGCGCCGGATTAAATATTATGAGTCATCCGAAAGGTATACAGAGACTATACACAATACATTTATATATATATATATATATATATATATATATATATATATATATATAGATGTACATACACATATATGTATTTATGTATGTACATACAGCTTACATATTTCGTAAATAGTGCTGCGCTATCAACGTACAATGGTCCACTGAGCAACTTTTATTATCCGTTATAAAAGTCGTTAATTATTTCTGTTTAATAAATTCGTATAAGATAACGTTAGTTTTACCTCTTTCGTTACTTATCATTGTATTTAATCGAATTAAATTAGTTTAGTGTAGTTTTTCAGCGTGTTTTTTTATTTATAGTAATTTGAAGCACGTATTATCATTTATTTTTAATATATATATATATATATATATATATATATATATATATATATATATATATATATATATAAAGTGACGGTAATTATGACAGTGGATTAAATAAGAAAATAAAACAAAATGATTTTATGATTTATTTTATATCACAATTATTTATATTTTAGTAATCTTGAAGCACTTTTAAAAAAATTAAATAAGTACCATTCAATGACGCTGTAAAGTTGATTGGTGAACATAATTCTGTTTTTGTATATTTTGATAGTGGACTAAGTCACTTACTTTTCTGTATACTTTGTTTTTCTGGAAAAAAGCATGTACTTATCTGATTTATGTATAAAATTATTTATTGTCAAGGTAACTAACCCTTAAGTTAAGTCAACTTCTTTGCTTAAAGCTCTCAAACGAACAATTATATTGTTATTGGAATGCAAAATCTCTAGAGAAGTTAATCACAAAGAAAACAAAAAAATGTTAAGGGAGAATCTGTTTGTGTTGAAAATACAATGGATCAGATTTCTAAAAGATGCCTCTTGTCAGATGTTTTTATAAAACATCTTTAGATGATAATGCAGAATTTCAGGTTTGCCCACTGTATGTAACCAAATGAAACTAGAAACATTTTTTTTAAAAACCCATTTATGCCTATATAATCATTAACGCAGACAGAGTGCAACATTGCTGCTTCATATATGAGATAAATATATTTGGGTACCATGAAACCTTGACGTCATCAATAAATAAATCGACGTCATGGAAAAATTTTTGTTTTTAAATATATAGAAAGACATATGCATGCAAACATTCATCTTCGTATTGAAAAAACTTTTTGTAATACTGAATTGTAGTCTTTTCTTAGAAAAATCATCTTTGAAAAATGATTCTTGGAAAGTTTGACGTAATTTCCAGTACTAACATTTTTTTCTGTGATTAAAGTATTATTCTTGTTAAACAAAGTTCATTTACATTTTTTTTTATTCAAGTACATAAATCATGTTTCGATTTATCATCATTAAAATTGTTGTGCTGATGGAATATATTTCAGTTTTGAATATCGTGAAATAACAAAATAACCACAGTATTATAGATTTTTTGTAGAATTGTTAACGATTAAATTTCTTAGTAAGGTATTTATCTATATTTCAAAATACTTCAGAAACTCTAGAAGTTATTTGTTGAAGAGGTTTTTACCGTTAATAGTTATTTTACTCTTATCTAAAATTTCAACCATTTTAGTTCTCAATTTAATGAGACTTGCGCTTCTCTATGTTTATATGTTTTCACGCTCAGGTTTTTTTTAACTTCTTAGAATGTAAAAAGAATGCGCAATAATTTTTCTGATTATAGAAGTTAGATTTATTGTAAATTTATTTCAAATTATTAGGTTTACTACATTTCATTTCTCAAAATATCCCCCTCCCCATTATTTTATCTAACTTTGTTCCATCTGTTTCATTCTATCCCTCTTATTAATTAAGAACACAACTTTCATCTAATGCCATTTTCCGTCCTTAATTTCTAGTTTAAGATATCGACGATCCAAAAAGTCTAATAAATTTGTAAATAATATTACATGTACAAATTAATTCGATGCCTTTTTTTATAGAAAATTAATGTTTACGAAAAAATGGAATCCATTTCAATCCTCAGAATATCCTCCATTATTTTGTATAAGTTTACTCCATCTGTCGGGTGACTAACGAATGGCTTGTCGAAAAAAAGATGGCGGCTTTGCTTAGAATGTGTATATTTTATGCGTCACAAAACCTTCTTCCAAAACTGAACAAATAATTTTTCTGAAATAATATTGCAAAAATTATACTTAGATATTAAAATCAGACAACTACTAGAACTGAAAAACTGATAATTCACTTACACATTGCCATGATTAGTTGTTAATTTTAAAGCAAAAATTTAATAACTATTATTTTACAACATATTTGTCTGCTTAACACGTACTGATTTAATTCTGTACCCAAATTTGAAAATATCAATGAAACAAATCTGATTTGACAAGAAGTAAAAAGCTTTGATTGTATTAAAAAAAAAATAAACTATAATAAATGTTTATAAAAGTGGAAAGATTGTATAAAGTTATGTATTTTGGTTGGAGAGATTACATTTAGTGGATAATATACAATAAAATAAATATTAAAAATCAATTGCATCATTTAAATTGCCTGTTCTTTTTGATCACTGGTATATGTAAATATTTTGGTATATTAAATTCTGTTATCTTGTTTCTTTTTTTTCATTTTCTAACCTAGTTGTTAACGCCGAGTATAAGGTTATAATTTATTTAAATCCTATAAAAAATACAAATCTGTTATTTTATTTCATTAGCAGTACAGTTAATTTTACCGTACATACGTAACATTTGTTTATAAAAAAAAGCATAAATAATACTATTAAACGAGTACTAGTTGAAAATACTAGCGTTCTGTTTTATGCTGAACTCGTGAGCTTGTTTTATTTTCATTTCAAAGTGATATTAAACCAGTTTGTCGAGCAATACGTATTCATTACAGTTCCAGTAATTCTTCAACAATAACATGTTTCATTCTTACTTTCAAGTCTATTTCATCTACGATACAATTGTTTATCGCGTATTTGAACGATACACGCGATAAACTAATTGTTCGATCCATCGTTGTAGTTCTAAGTCGAATCATGACGACACTGGCTGGTAGATACGTCGCCAACAACGACATATGGTTGTCAGTCGGGCTATTTTTTTGTCGTCATCGACAATGTTTTTTCTATATAAAATCCAGTTATGTGTGTGCACACGCTTTCTGCATGCTTGGAATGCATCCGTGCAAATGTTTCAAGTTACATCTCTTTACTGCCATTTAAGACGACGTTTTCATTGGATGGATGGTCGTACTTGAACGAGTCTTGTTTATTTATAATTCATCGAAGATTTACCACAGATCAACTATGAAAACTAAATATTATAGTCGTTCTTATTAAAATTATTCGTTGTAAATTGAATTTTGAAGACGTGAAGCCTGACCCATTTTAATATTTAAAAATCTCTATTTCATAACTGTTTGTACATATTTTTTATGAGCCCCAACACAACTCTTATATTAAAAAGTAATTACATTGTAACTGAAAAATAAAAATGTATTAACTTACAGTTATACAATAAAAAGAACGGCCAGGTGAAGATATAATTGAGTTTTAATATAACCCGTATAATATTTCTAGATCATATAAGTGTTTGTATTTTATGTGGGTCGTTTGATAAGTATGGTAAAAAAGCGAGTTAAACACCATGTTTTAGAAAAATCGATTTTATTTCTCAACATAGTCTCCATTGAGAGCTATACACTTGGTCCAGCAAGTTTTCAAAATACCAGTTGATGGTTGCAATGACATTCGCATTCGATGATTTTTTTCCCAGCGAGACAATTTTTCAAGTTTCGAACTTGCAGTGATTAGACACGGCAATAAACACGTCTTCTCACTTTCCTTAAGATTCTAATATACCGAGTTCACACATTTTTCTTTTTCAAAATATCTTGGAAAGTTGTTACCATCTGCCAACTATCAGATTTTTATTTTTTCCAGTACTAAAAAATAGTTTCAAAGAAACGGATCTTGACTTTAACATAATCTTACATTTTAATTTGGAGAAAAGTTGAATTATCCTTAAGTTAAGTCTGATATGAAGAATTGGGTAAATAAAAAAATAATCATTTGATGTGACACCGAAATCGATGCCCGATTTTCTTAATCGGCTTTGTATTTTTTGTTATAAATATAAGTTAATTTTTTTTTAATAACCAGTACAAACGCTATCCTATTAGTTAATTATTATTTTTTAGCACAGAGAGAGCGCTATAATTTTTAAATAAAAATATTTAATTAAGATGTAATTCATCTATGAATATATAAGCATTTTTAAGTAATAAAGGAAAGGGCGATCTATTTGCATACGATGACGAATACGTATCTTAATCCTTTTATCTCTCATTAATAATTATCTCGTATGATCACATATTTTAAAAGGGGTGAACAGTATGGAATTACAATATAGCTGTGTCACTGTGGCTAAATTCGCTTTCACAAATGAATTATTTCTCATACCACAGACCACAAAAAATGTCCGGGTCAAAAATATTCGATAAATAATTATTGATCATCGTCCGAGTGTCAGTACAGAAAAACCTGCGTGTGTGTTTGTGGAGAGAAAGAGAAAAAATCATTTCTGAAATTATGGGATTAGGTACAGTTAGATATAAAAAGAATCCTATATGAAATTAAATAATCTTTTTTAGATTATTTGTTGCCGACACACTCCTAAATCCCAAATATCATAATTTTTAAATTATTAGAAAAGGCTTATTTAATATATTTATTTTAGAAATTGAGTGATAAAAATGCACAGTTATTTATTACATATATATATATATATATATATATATATATATATATATATATATATATATATGCAATCAAAATTTATTCAGATATTTAAATATAGTAATGAAAGATGTCAACACTTCAACAAACACAACTTATTGTGTCATAGACATAAATGTGTTGTGCTATTTAGTTGACAAGCGGCATTGAACTCATTACGTCGTAACCGTATGCATAGGCATGGAGTATTAATCAAATGTATTCTGAAAATAAATTTGTAACATGTAAATTATTTAAATAAAAAATTCTTAGAACATCTCCTGGTGTTCTCTAAACATTTCAGGAGTAAATATTATACAGGTGATGCAGTACATCATTATAAATGAAGTATAGGTCATATTTATATAATAATAATGGTAAAAAATTTTCACTGACCCCAATTACTGATCAAAATGTTCAATAATTGATTGATTTTTGCTAATACGAATTTCGATGGCGATGATCATCCACGTTAAGGCACACATCTAAACTATAAATAGATTTTTCTGTATTTGTCAAGGTGTTCAAAAAGGACAATAATCAATTATTAAGCATTTTGAACGTATTTGTGGAGTGAGTGAATATTTAATTTGTGATATTGAATTTAACCACAATGACAAAACAGTATTATCATATCATTTCTACTGCATCAAAAATATCTAAATAATAATTGTTATTAAAAAAAACAAAGAAATAATTATATAACATTGTTTTATAAGATTCATAAACAGTATATTTACTTATAACAACGACAATGAATCTGAAGACAACATTGACAGTTTTAATAAAGTTTATTCAAGATATTAAGAATATTTCAGTCATAAATAAAGAACCTGTCAAAGACAGATACTATCCGTAATTGTTCACGTAATTATAACATGTTACATACAAAAATAATGAAAGAAAAATGTAGACAAGGTAATTTTTTTATAAATAGAACAGAATTCCAAAACTCATGAACTCGAAATATATAATTTTATTTGTAAATTTTCATGATTATTTAAAATATTTCCAGTAGGTATGCACTTATTCAAATATAAGAAATGATTGAAATTATTTGTACATTTAGAAACAATTAAATACTACATACATATATATATATATATATATATATATATATATATATATATATATATATATATCACACATTACAAAAATATTTTTATCAAAAAGATCAATAGTTGGTTACTGTTAATTGGATTTTGATTTATTTTTATATCAATACTGGCGATACCATTGTCATGAAATGGTGAAGATATACACATTTTTTGAGAAAATAATAACCTTTTGTGAATTAAAGCTGCAATTAAAAAAATTAATTTTAAAACAATTATTGTGGAATGTTTCCTAAATGTTCGTTAAATATTATTCTGCTTAATTAAAATACTGTTCTAAAATGTAGTTGTATTATAATTAAAAAAATAGATTTTTTAAAAAATAAAAATGTAAATCGTTTCGTTTATATAGTCAATGTAAATTTAAATATAATGATTATATTAATTTTAAATATTATTTTATTTATTATTATTGTATTAAATTTTCAGTATTAATTATTATTCTTAATATTGAAATTAATCTTAAGAATATTAATATATTTGTCTCCTCTCTTTATCTTCGAAAATGTTTGCTGTCGTTGTGCAAGCAGAAATTCTATAATTTCAGAATTTTGTTCAGGTATGTGTTATATTTTGGAATATTCGCAAATGATTTTTTCATTCACCAACAATTCACAAAGTATATTCAGGTCAAAAATATTTAATAATTTATTACCAATCATTTTTGATTGTTACTAAATTATTTCAATGACGATTTCATCATTCTCAGAATTATATTGTATGAAAAAATGAAAAACAGTTATTTTCGGGCTAGATACGAAGGAATGTAAATCAGAAAAAAAAAACAATATTGCTATTTTTCCATGTAATCTCCTATTTTAATACATTTTCAAAGCGCTTAATTTACTAATTTATACCTATGAAGAATATTGATGTAAAAAATCGATATAGTGTACAAAATCAATGGTAATGTACAAAGTCAATTGATGAAGGGTATAATTGTTATCATATGATGATTGACGCCAAAGATAAAGAGGATCTCACTAACGCTATAGCGTTTCCGGCAATAGTCAGTCCTTAACATAGCAGCAAGCAAACCACCACGCCACTTGTTCGTGCTCTTTATTATTTATCTGCATTTTTAAAATAATAAAACTGTAGTTCACTTCATATTATGTCTTATTATTTAAACTCCAATTGCCTGACAAGAAATTGCCTTATAAGAAAAATCTATTATACTACAGATTCGAAATGCGTGCGCATTCGCAAATATATTAGACCGAGAATATTTGGCGCTACCCTCTTAAATATATATTGTTATCATTTGAGATCAGTTGACGATGTGTTGATGATAAGTACACGATTAAATTTTTATTACTTGTTTATGCTTATTATAATGATATATAAAGATGATATTTTTCGTATTTGTACACATGTAGTTTTTTCATGTTTTTGTTTTCAGTTTGTGAATCAGTTCTATGCGGCAAATAGTGTCGAACTGGCTGGTCGATATACTTAAAAGTATGTTCGATTGCAAAGGATTAAAATAGTATTATTACAAACACATCCTCAATAGTTTTTTTTTTTTTTTAAAAAAATGGACTTGTATTATAATTTAATCTTTTTCTAAATACACACCATGTTTAATTAATCTCAGTAATCAAAATGTAATTTAGAATTAATTAAAATGAAATGTCATTAAGTTTCATAGGAAAATATATCGATTATTTTCTAAAAATATGTGTAAACACATATCTAGATTCTTAAATATGGACGTACTTGTTCTAATCAATATAAATGGTGAAGAAGCAGACACGAATGATATTTTTAGCCAACTGGCCATGTGTATTTATATACACTTGATTGAATTAAATCATGTCATTCACCGTAGACACTATTATATTAGTATAAAATAGTCTATACAATATAAAAATTTGGATACATTGTGTCTTATGGCACGTTGTCGAATTATTAATGTCTGAAATGCGCAACGTACGTGCCCTCCACCTACATAACACAAACTGCCGCGTTACAGTTATTGTTATTATTAATATTAATGTTTTGAGAGTCAGATAACGCACTTAATATCGACTCAATTTTATAACACTGTACTGAAAATGTCTATTTTTAGATAATCTGTATGTTATTTTACTGCGGTATTTTTAGTTACATAGTTCATATAACATTGATAATAAACGGAAGATACTGTGTATAAAGATGAGTTATGTGCATTTTAATGACATCATGTATGGAGAAATTCTGTCGAGTCTTTATTTCTAAATATCGCTTCAAATAAAAAAAAATATTTAAATATCTCGATTTTTCTAAAGAAACACAGATTTGTAAATATCTGAATTATATTTACTAATAAATAATTATTAGATTGGTGCAAAAATAATTGCGGTTTTTATGAAAAGAAGAAAAGTGGATTCTCTACAATAATCGGAAACGTTCATCACAGTGGCTAGACCGAGGAGAAGCACCAAAATAGTTTCCTAAACCGAATTTTCATGAAAAAAGATTATAGTCACCGTTTGATGGCCGGCAAGTGGCATCATTCACTACAACTTTTTAAATCCTGGTGAAACAATAACATCAGAAGAATATTGTCAGGAAACTGAAAAAATGAATGAGAAGTTGCATCGTTTATGGCCAACATTGATCAGTCGAAGAAGACTAATTTTTATTCATGACAATGCCCGACTACAGGTCTCACAAATGACTTTAAAAAAATTAAATGAACTGGGTTAAGAAACCTTACATCACTCACCTTATTCTCCGGACCTGTCTCCGACAGATTATTATTTTTTTAAATATTAATTTCCTAGGAGAGAAGGTTTTCAAAGATCAAGCATCAGCTCAAAGCACTTTCGAAGATTTCGTTAATTCCAGTACTCCAGAATTCTATCTTGTAGGAATAAAAAAAACTTGTTTCCCGCTGGGAGAAATGTGTATAGCCCAATGGTCTTTATTTTGATTAATAAATATAATTTTTAACTGATATATACGTTTTTATACGTAAAAACCGCAATTATTTTTGCACCAGCCTAATATATATTTGATGTATCTATTGTATTTTCTGTTAAAATATTCATTAATTAAAAAACGGATAAAATGTGTTTCTTATCGGTAAATGGATACACTAACAACTTCTCATTAGTGATTCCAAACAGTCTGAAGTTCTTGTTAATTAAACTACTCTTACTATTCGTTTAAACTTCCTCATCGTACGGGCGGACACTCCCCTGTTTTCATTACTTTGTTTAAAAAGGAATCACTGTTTCCTTTGTTTCGCTGAAAAGTTTATTTTATCGAAAAGATATTTGACCTAATTTTTGTTTTGAAATTATTCAGTGATACTTTCAGACAGTAAAACTAATTTAAACTGTATTTTGTGGGATTGGATGGCGAAAAGTAGATTATGAAACGAATCAAGTTTTATAGAATTTTATCTCGAGAATTTATGATTTTATTTTATAACTATAACATTTTTAAACGTCAGAATTTATTAGTTTCCTCTTTCAGTTTCAGTTGTTGATGCAAAATTTTGTAAATATATATATATGTATATATATATATATATATATATATATATATATATATATATATATAAATCATTTAGCTAAAAACATATAGACATTTTATTTAAAAAAAGTATGATTTTCAAATCATTTGATGAAACTTGTACTTGAATTTCATGTAAATAAAAATAGATTTTTTGTAAGTAGTTGTAACGCAGAGGAATATTTTTAAACATGTCAATCACTAAAATAAAGTAGGAAGATATATGATTGTGTATATACTTTTCCATTTCAAAATATATCTGTAACATATTACTCATTTATCAAAAAATAACTTCTGTCAGAAATTATTTACAGTCTGCAGTCAATTAAAAATGTTCAAATAGTAAATATTTCGAAATTATTCGAAATATGTGTCATGTTTGAACGTGTAAAAATAAATATTTATATTAATATAATAAAATATACTAATCAGTTCCATTACGTGCATTTTCGCTCGTATTTTTTGAAGTGTGACTTTGAAATGTACATACTTTTAATTCAATGTGTTTGTTTACAATTAAATCGTTTTTAGTATTTTATTTTCCTTATTATGAATATGTTTTATAAATTAATTCTTTGTTCACTCCACAAACCACAAACATTTTTTACTTATGCGTATTCGACTGTAATGCAATGATTAAATTATAGAAAAATCTGGATCGAAATTTGATTCCAACAATCTGATTCGAAATGAGCGATTGTCTATAGTACATTTTTTTATCAAAAAAATGTTGTGATTTGTGGGAGAAAGAGAATTAATTTGTGTAAGTTGGTTGGTTGCTTATTGGGGTTTTAGCGTGCCTCGACAGCTAAGGTCATTAGGGGCGGAATTTGTGTAAGTGAATTTAGACAATTTCGGAAGTGTATTATAATAAACATATTTTTATATAAATCAAAGTAATAAAATAGTTTTTTGAAAATTGTTTTTTAAAAAATTCAGTGTTTTTCAAAACCAATCTCTACATACTATTTCTGATGGAGCAGATTCACCATAAGTTTTCGCAAGCAATCGATGAGCTTCAGCTGCACTTTTTTTCAAATCAAAATAGTGTAGAGGTACACATCGGAAAAACAACGTATCATGTTCCATTTAAATTCGGTTATAGAAAAGCTCTTGTGTAAACAAAGGACGCCTGATGACTGAATTTTAGTGGAAAATGTTCACACTTAAAAATTACATAGGAGATATCTGTTATTGCCGACAGCATACGCACCTAGAGCCATCTACACGTGTACAGCGGATTTCAATGCACCCTCCTATTTATAGAATTGCTAATTTAGCACTGTGAAAAATGAAAAGTCAAAGAAGATTATATAGAAGAATAGTAAAATCTTGTTTTTTTTTTTTTTTATTTATTTAAATTCATTACTGTCTAGCCAAGAATATTTGTCGCTACCCTCGTAACAATATAATTCTAATGTTTTAAAAATCAATTAAGTCACATTGTAATATTTTTCTCGTAAATGTTGTTATAATCTTGAATATAACACAACGTCTGCATTTACTTTTGTTTTCGTCACATCGAAAAGCATAAGAGAAGAAAATAATAGAGTTGATTATTCTATCAACAATTGAAGTTTATATACAACAGTCTGTGTTATAAATTGTTTTGTGCACAAGCGAAAATTAGCATAAGCAAAGTTTACCCTATTCCGTAGGTCAACGGCCGGAAAGATTCAAAACAGATTTTAATTAAATGACCAGATTTCCGGATTGGACGCGTGAAGCCTCTCTATAGTCAAGTTCACGATTGTCAATTTCGGTGTGAATATTGTGTATTGCTAGTAGCGTACGGGTAGTAGAACAAGTTGTAGTAGAGGTCGTCAAACTTCACAACGAGTAAAACTTCTATCATTTCGTATTTTGTTTGTTTCGCTTCATATATTTATCTCGTACAATTCGATAATGAAATTCTAGAAATACTGTGCACGGTGATCGAATCGCGATATTCTGAATAACGTTTGATTTATAGAATTTAATTGAAATTACCTGTAGCGAAATTAAATTTAAGTTTTGATGACAACGTCTATAAGAAACAGTTCAAGTTTGAAGATGAGCATTTCGAAGTTCAAGTTTAATGTTTTAATAGAATTATATTTATTAATAATTTAATTAAACATACTGGGAATGGAATTTATGCGTGATTATATTTCGTAATGTAAAGATTAAAACGAAGAAGTGGAAATCATTATAGGTTTTCATAATTTTTAATAAAAAAACAAATATAAAATTTGAGTTCTAAATAGATTGCATTTGAACAGAGTATTCATTGGACATTTATAGATTTGTATTTGTATATATGAGTATAAAATATATATGTTTTAAGGAAACATCCTGGATGATTAAATTAAATGCTGGACATCCCTTTTAGTAATCGAGGTGCAACCATATTCATTATACTGTGTGTATTCTATGGGGACTGATGAGGATATAGTGTCTTATAAATGTCACACAGCAGACATTAAAATATATGTTGATGTCGTAGGTCGTTGAACTCACATCTAAACTAATAATTCTTACTGCTGTATTGGAAAATCGAACAGATATTTCATAATTAAAATTCAATTAGTGAGCAGAAGGAATATTTTATATAAATGAATTTTACTTGTGTATAAATCGGAACAGTACACAAGATAAATAATTCTTACCTTATATTCAAATTTCTCGATGGCCGCGAATAATAAAATTATACGATATGATTAATTAAAATTAATGCTGAGAAATTATTCAACGATTCAATCGAACAACTGTTCAAGACTTATTTATTAATTGGAATGAAATGGGGATAAACAGAACACGGAAGTGTTTTAATCTTTTAAAGATTAATTCATAATTGAGGATGTTTTTGTTATTTTTTTTTTGTATCGTAATATAAATTATATTTTACCATAATCACATTATAATTTAGAATTGTTTAAAGCGAGATAATTTTCCTATCAACTGTCTTTATAACATTACTGGAATTTTATTAACGTAAATTAAAATTTTAAAAACAAACACATGCTTATCTTTTATGTATACATTTTTAAGTAATAAAATACTATATCAGTTCTTCGACTTCATTAAATATAAAAATATAAATATTGAAATACTTCATTAAATAAAAAATATAAAGATTGAAATAAAATCAATTTAAAAAAATCTTATTTTGTATGTTGTTGTATTAAGGGCTGTTAATAATAATTTCCATGTATTTGGAATTAATAAACAAGTATCAAATTAATAAAAAATAAATAGGTAGATGTTAAAACAAAACTGTTTGCATTTATATGATATCAGGTCTGTGTTTATTTTATAAAATTAAATTCAGTTATTTGAACCTTTCAGATTTGTTTGTTTGATTTTGTAAGGTTTTTATTCCTAACAGACCTTTTCTCAGAATAAAAAAAATATTTATTTCTAATAATTACATCGAATGGAAATTTGATAATATATTTTTTTTAAGTATATCATTTAGTATATCTGAAAATTTAACATTTTAATTTAGAATAATTTCTGGTTGATTGGAAAGTATGTTTTCACTTGAAATTTTAGTTTCATGAATAAAAAAGTTCAGTTCATATTTAATTAAGTTAGAAATGTGTTTAAATTTTTTAAAAAGTATTTTTTAAATTTTATTTTTCAAATATATAAGTTTAAAGATATACAACACGCAAGTATTAAAATCGAAAATATATTTGTAACCATGAACTCAATATATTATGATTTTTTTTAAAAAGTTACATGAGATTCCATAACATCTCTGATTAACATTAAATATTTTAACTTATAATTTAGATTTTTTGCGTAATAAAATATTTTTTGTCGATTTTTAATAATTGACTGATCTTTTTACAACTTCATTGTTGACTTAAAAGCTGGATTTTCAACATTTCGCCGCGATAATTTTGTTTTAGTTATACATTGAAAAGTAATATATGTTGACACCTTAATTGAATTCTGAGTGAGCCTACAAGTCATTTTTCAATGTTCGGCTAAGACAAACTTATGATAATTATTTTGTAACATTTTATAAAAGATATGTGTTTATTATTTGGTCGGTAGAAAAAGAATTTCAGTTTACGACCTTCAAATTCATATACATTTTTTAATTTAAGTGGTCCAGAACTGTTGGATGACTAACGCCTAACTTTTGTGTAAGCTCTCGAATTGTTGTGCATGGATTCTGATACAACTAGCCCTTTCAGGTAATCATTATGAACTGAAGGACACTCGCGACCTTCTTCATCTTCAAGGCTCTCGTCCTCAGCACGAAATTTTTAGAACCACCATTGCACCATACGTTCTTTAATAATACCCGCGCCAAAAGTATCGTTTAGTTTACAAGCAGATTCTATTGCTTCATCACCTGTTTTGAACTCATACAAAATTTTTGCTCTTATTTGTTCTTTTCCATTACCATTCCTTTTAACATCTGACCCATGTTTTAACAGAGGAACACGATGGGTAGGGTAGATTCGCTTAAAGTAGAATTCAGTTCAGTGTTTATTTCAGTTGGGGATAAAACCTTAATGCTGAAGTATTTTATTACTATGTGTACTTCGGGTTTCTCCATTGTTTGCAAAACGCAAAACTTGTTCACTTTGAAAGATTGTTAAATGCCAAACCACTTCCCATAACTTTATAAAACTTTAAAACCAAACTAATGAAGGATAACACTGCACAAAACCGTAGAAAATTCTTTACAATTTGTGTCATCTATCGTCTAGGTCGGAAACTATCCATCCCATGCTTGTAAATGTCAACGGAATTAACTAGAAAACTCTTTTAAAAAAATATATGTATATTGACATGAAAATATATATAATATATATTTTTTAAGAAAATATATCATCGTGTGCATAAATTTAGAATGAAATGAAATTTCATTTCTTGGAAACCTCTCTGAAATACCAGAAATCCCGTTTAAAACTATTTGTTATGAAGAAATACAAAAAATCTTTGATTCCTACTTGGAAACTAACTGTATATAAAAAGAAAAGAATTACATATCGTAAATATTTATTTTAAGACTACTTGTGTATATTTGTAGATATATTCTGAATACCGTTTCGATGTTAAAAGAACGGAAATGGATCAGTCTGTTGAACGGTCCGTTTTAAATTTAACTAGCGTACAAAAAATTGACGTTTCATCAATCACAATCACAACATTTGAACCATTCGCATCTTCCGTAAATAAATCTTCGCAGTCTCACGCAAAAATACGCAGGGGTTTCCCCACAGATCAACTCATCGCGGATTCATTTAAGACACAAAATAGAACGTTGGCATAATTCCAACGTATATGGCGATGTTTATATATTCAAGTCGTATACGCACTTTGTGATGTTTTGGCTCGCGTCCTCTCATCAGATTTTACACACATCGTGTCGTGCGTTTGAATGAAATTTTGTATTCGTTGTGTGTACGAGTTTTATTGAGTAAATTCCAATTATTTTATAATTATTTTAAAATTCCGCGGTTGTAATGTGATTAAAATGGACGTATCTTTCTTTAATTTTTTTTTTCGGAAAAGATTTATTAATGTTCTGTGCACGTACGCACGAACGCGCATTAATAATGAAAGATACTGTGAGAGAGTTTACATTTTTTTTCCGTTGCGTATGAATTTCAATGCGTGAACGTACAGAACGGAAATCTTTTGTGTGAAAAATTTCAGTTAGGTGATCTGAGAGCAGTCAAAATTATTCGTTGAATATAAATCTGGTAATAAAATGGAAATGAACATACTTCATTTTAAATAATGTCAGTTGGGTAAAGGACATTATTCTTACGTGAAGCATTTTTTACGAACGGTCTCATTAAAAAAAACATGTAAATGTTTTTAAAATATGACAAGCTTTTATACTTTCAAGTATTTTATGTAAAATTTATAAATATAGATAGTAATAGAGTAAAAAATAAATATATTTAATATCATGATAATATTTTTGTTGAATGGAATTTCTTTCTATTTTCAACTAGATGTTACATCTTTTTTTTAAAAATGAAATGATTGATTTTCTCTTATAAAATGTACTTGATAGATTATTATCTAATATTTTTCTTTATATAAACCATTATTTACTTGACATATATTCAATATCAAGTATCCAATTACACAAATGAATCAGAACTGTTCCAGGCACCACATTTTCCTGTCAAAATATTTGATAATTACTTATTGAGATTTTCTTGAGATCTGTTAGGTTTCTAGGAAAATAATTGCAATTTTTGTTTTCTGAATTTAACCTTAATTATATTCAATGAACGTGTCATTTCATCCTATTCATGTTAATATCATTTTAAAGTGTACTTTCGGTATGTATTTTGGTGACATCGACTTTGTTTTTTTTTTTATTAATCTTACTCCAAATTGGACTATTGAATTAAAGATAAGAAAAAAAGCAAATCAGAGATTTTTTTTGTATGAGTTCAAAACGGGTGATAAAGCAATAGAAATTGCTCGTAAACAATTAAACGAAATTTTTGGTGTGAGTATTGTTAAGAAATGTATGGTCCAATGGTGAATACTTGCTTAAAACTCCTACAGTGACGTATCGGCCTGAATTTCTGAAGATCTGAATATAAGATAACCCTTGTTTTCTAATGAAAATCTGTGGAAAGAAACCTTGTCTTATATTCGGGTAAATATGGTACATTTCAATCCTCAAAATATCTCATTATTTTGTAATACTTTGTTCTATCATTCAAGTAAGTGACAAATTAAGATGTCGGGTTTGAGTCGATGAAGTCGTATGCAGACCTTGGATTTCGGACCTCTTCCACTGTTTTAGCACTTTTTGCATATTTTATGCATTACAACACTGTCCCCCAAAGTTGACCAAATCGTTCCTGTAGTTTTTGCAGTATTTTTTCAAGTGAAATGCGAAAAGTATGCAATGCCTAATATGCGAATTTCCGGACGTCATGGTGTTCAGTACTGTTTTGTGAGGTTATACCAACTGCTTGGACAAGATGTATAGTGTTTTTAAATGTTAAGGTTGGGATTTCAAAATCCTAAAATGACGAGAAAATATTTTGATTCAAATCAGAGTTAGGATTGATTCAATTTAAAAACACCAAATTAATTTTCAAACTTAATATTTGTAAAAGAGGATGGTCTCTTCATGGACTAGAGATTTCCTATAAGAATTCAACCAAATAAGCTCCAGAGTGCCCACGAAGGAACACCTTTTTACATTAAATATTTAGATAAGCATATTTTGTGATATTTGAGATAAGAAAAACGCATTTAGTTTTAGTGCCAAAACTATGACTGTAAAAATCTTCAAATTTATAAAATTATTTAATTTTTAATCATTCAGATGAAATTCTTTTCGAAATGTGATTGATAATGTAATACATATTTTTTAGTGTATTTATTTATTTTTAATTTTTGCAAAAACTGAATAAGATAATTGATCATGTTGTCTAAGTAAACAATTTGGAAAATTAAATTGTATTTTAATAAATTAAAGTATTTTACTAATTTTTTATTTATTTCTGTTTTAGGTAAGTTTTCATCTCTATTTTTCTATAAGAACATCAACAGTTCGTAAGTGTATGTTGTAATATTTTTTTTGTTATACTTTTATTGTACTGATGTACTATATTTATCTGTTTTATTATTTCAACTGTATATTAAGGACTCTGTTTTACATGTAAAAGTTTTTAACCATCGCAGAATATGTTGAGAATTGTTATTAATTTAAAATTTGTTTTCTAATATAAATATTTTCTTATATTCAATGAAAGTCGTGTAAAATATATTATCAACTGATTTACAAGTAGAATAAACATACAAGTAAATACATTGTGCGGATAAACTTTTTTTTTGGATCTTTAGATGACTTGCGTGTCTATTCTCCAATACTAAAGTCGGCAGGTATAACATCTTCATCAAATAAATTTATTAATATTTACTTACATAAATATTGAAATCATTTATAACTACGATTGTTAATAGATTCTCTTAAATACAACAATAACTAAAATTACAGGCATTCCTTATATAATTTTTTAATTTTTATTCAATGTTTTTTTTTGATAATACGTTTTAAAGAAATATTTTAAAACAAATTCAATACTTTATCATCTTACCGGAAAATGCATATTTGAGAATATATTTTTATAAAATTGTATTATTGCGTGACTTTCAACGAATGGAAAATATAAAAAAATATTTTGTTTCTAATACCTACTAAGATATTATTTTAAATCAATTGTAAAAATAGTAGTGTTTATAAATAATACCGCCGTTATTTTTTTGACGTTTGAACAATACTATTTTTTTTAATTTAGTATTAAATTATATAAACATAGTATAAATACTTTTCACATTCTTCACGTTCAAGTATTATTTTTAAATATTCTAACGACATTCATGATGTAAATATTGTATCATTGAAATTCTACAAAAGTCATCTTCGCTCTAGAATATTTATCAATCTTCAAGTGTTACAATAAACGTCAATTAAGAAACTAGTAGTGACAAAAAAGTATAATGATGCAAATATTGTATCATTGAAAGTCTATAAAAGTCATCTTCACTCTAGAAAATTTATCAATCTTCAAGTGTTACAATAAACATCAATTCAGAAACTAGTAGTGAAAAAAAAAGTATAAAATTCTCACGCACTTGTTGTAATAAGACACGCACTTATTCCACATTCTTCCGCGATGAAAATATGAACATAAAAGTGTCATCTGACATAGCTTATTCAGTTATATGTATGAGATCCTCAATGTAAGTGTATACTGTGGGCTTTAAGAAGATAGCGTCGACATTTTACATAAAGCATGTCTAAATTTCTCACGTTCTTTCGTGTTTACGTTGTCCCATATATCAGACACGTAGGACTTCATTCTATATTTAATGTTGGCGTAGATCATAGCAAACACACGCTGTTGCCTCGTATTTTTACACAAAACACTTCTTTTTTATTCTCAATTTTATTTTCAGTCGTTACCAGATTAGATACATTGTTGAGGAAACTGTTTTAGGACGTTCAATGAATGCGTTTCGCTACAAATAGCCGACGCAGCGGCTCTGAATATATAGGATTTTATGTCAGTGAACTTTAGATTCAATTATTAGCACGTATCTTTGTGTACACTTTATAAATTTATAACATTTTTTTATTTAAATCTACATAAACACAAAAAAATCATGTTCAAGTAATTTTATTCCATTAATTAAAACAATAGTATAGTTTTATGTATTCTAGAAAATAAACTTGTAAACAGATATGTTCTCAAACATTATAACGGTGATTTCAACATAATCTGTGCGATAAACACACCATCGTTGTTCTGGAATATATCCCAGCTTTGACTAATCCTCACTGTGTATTATACGAAAACCGCATTACAACATATGGAAACTTGACAACAGATACTGGTATTCACAATATTTCTTTACTGCGGTACGGAAATTCTATTCAAAAGCGTAATACTATGTAAGGAAAATGTTTTCGTAAATATGTTGTTTACATAAATGAAAATACTGCGTCTTAAGAATACATTATCGTTTTTTTTTAAAATAAACAGAATTGGGTCACATTTTTTTATAACAAAAAATAAACGTGTATTTATATTCGATTAAAAATGGTGATAGTTCTTATTTTTACAAAAATTCCATACGAAATAATATATTTCAATAACTATCAGATATTTTTTCTGAAAAATAAATCTATTTCTAACATTTTCAACATATTTATGATCGAATAATAATAATAATAACCGAGAATTATAATTATTTATTCGTATATCTGTGATCCCGTTGATACGTAATCCTAGTGATTTTTCTCCTCTTGAATAATTCGAATTTGTCTCTCCTCCACTACTAGTTTCAGCACGTTTGTCATGTTCAGATAGATTTTATTTAACTTACCTAAAATCTATCTGAATATAATACACATGATGAAACTAGTAATGAAAAACAGAAACTCAAGTGATTCAAAAAGACTAAAACCACTACAACAAGGCATAATCACGAATGTCCCTGCATATGTCAGGAAATCCGATGGCAGTATATTTTTTTGTTATACTAATTTGGTTCTTTAATGTAATCTCAAGAAATAAATTGCGTAAAATGATGGAAGAACGTGGCAGAGAAATGTAATACGAAAAAACAGGTTCGCAATTTTAATATATTTAATTCGTAATTTTTGTATTTAAATCATTTCTATTATATTCAGTAAAGGAAGACTTAATCACGTATTATTTTTATAGAAGAATGTTCTTATCTTAAAAATTAAATTTAATAATTAATGAAGACTGACCGGATCAAGGTTCAATCGTTAATATACGTTCTTTCAATGAATATCATTGAAAAGGCCGCTTTTTTAGTGAAAGCTTTTAAGAATAAATTATGAAAGGAAATTCTTAAAAAAAACCCTTCTCGTTTATTGGAAGCCTAACTATTGTAAACAGATGTATTTACTATTAATATTTTCATTATAAAAAATGTATTTATTTAATATTTAATTTGAAATGTTAATTGTATTAAATTGAAATCTAATTTATTCGAGTATTTAATTTATATATATAATTTAAATTCCATAAAAGAGAACAATGCCAATCCTGTTAAAGAAATAAGGCCAGACATGTTGAAAGCCAACAAATCGTTGATATTAAACTAAAAGTACTGACCTAGATATCTCTGTACAAAACCGATATAAAACATTTCAATAAATTCAGTGTTAAAAAGTGATTTCTAATTTTATATATATATATATATATATATATATATATATATATATATATATATATATATATGTATGTATGTATATTTACGTTAAATTAAAAATAAGAAGTGTAGACTTTTAAAATAACTGATATGAAAAAAGCCGAACTTTAATCAGATTAATTCTATTATATTTCAAAACGCCCACGCAAACAGTATCTTTGTGCTGTAATGTAATTAAACAAAAAGATGAGATAGTCGCGAAAGAAATATCTCATTAAAACGATACTAACAGTGTATAAAGAAAAAAAAAACACATAAAAAATGTTCAAATTAAAGTGTAATTTGAAAAGACATTCATTCGACGTATAAATAAATAAGTCTGTTCAACAAAAGCAACTAATCAACAAACATTTCGAGTAATATAACGTCGGTTTAAAATGAACTGGTGCCAAGTGACGAGGCTCATGTTAAAAATACTGAAAACAAATCGGCGGTAGTCGTCGGTGCGGAGTGACTGAAGAACGGTCGCCTAATTAAACAGCGACATGCGTTCGCCGATTACCCCACGTGTTCGGATTCCACGGATTTCTTTAACACGACGCGAACGCATATTATAGACCTACTCTTTTTACAGTCTTGTAGGTAAGGGTCTCGTGCGTTACGTGTTCAGTGCGTTACCATCGATTTTCAATGTTAAAGATTTTTTAATTTTTTTACTCAATACAGTTTAACGCTTTTGATAAATTCACTTTTACTGAAACAATGTTTAGTCTTACCATAAATCTAATTTTTAAAATTCTATTTAAAAAAAATATTTTTTATACCTTATCATTTGAAGAATGATTTGTCATCGAAATGAGCATAAGTTACAATTATGCTCATTTCGATGACAAATCATTCTTCAAATGATAAGGTATAAAAAATATTTTTTTTTTTACAAGCATAAGTTACAATTAAAAATAATCAGTTTTTTTCATTACTAGTTTCTGTATTTACATTTATTGTAAAATCTGAAAATTGGTAATTTTTTTTATAGAATGAAGAAGAGTTTATAGAATTTCAATGATATAATGTTTACATCAGGAGTATTATTAGAAAATCCATAAATAATACACGAAATTCAAGAATTGGAGACGTATTTATATTATTTTTATATAATTTAATATTACATTTTAAAAAATACTATTGTTCTACCCGTTAAAATTAAATAACAGCAGTATTATTTATAAACACTACTATATTTTCAATTGGCTTAAAATAATATCTTAGTAGATATTAGAAATAAAATATTTATTAGTTTTTTTCCCTCTTTGAAAGTCAAACTTTGAAACAATTTTATAAAAAAATATTTTCAAATACTTATTTTCCATAGCATTCTAAAATATTGTTTTTTTTAAAAAAAAAATATTGTATTAATGCATATTATAAAAAAATTTTTATTAAAAATTAATATAAGGAATGTATGTCATTTCTATTATTGCTGCATATTAACAACTACAGTTATAAATGATTTCAATATTTATGTAACTAAATATTAGATAGATAAATATTTCTTATTAAAATTATAATTGTATTAGGTTGGTAGAAAAATAATTGCGGTTTACGACCTTCAAGTTGATATACATTTTTCTCTTTTTTGATTTTCCTAGCTGTTTTAAGTACTCCAGAACTGTTGTATAACTACCCCTGTAACTGTTGTGCAAGATCTCGAATTGTGTGTGATTCTGAATCAACTAACTCGTTTTGTTGGTCGTTATGAACTGAAGAAGGACGCGCGCAATCTTCATCTTTAAGGCTCTCGGCCCTAACACTACCCACACAAAAGCATTCTTTAGTTTATGAAGTTTCCTGTTGTTTTACCACCCGTTTTGAAGTCATTCAAAAATTGCTCTTATTTGATTCTTTTCCATATTTAACTCAATAGCCCAATTCGAAGCAAAATTAATAATAAAACCGATATAGGTGTTACCAAAATACAGACTGAAAAATGCACTTTAAAATGATATTAACATAAACACGATTAAATAACACTTTCGTTAAAAAAAATTAAGGTTAGAATTCAGTCAACAAAAACTGCAATTATTTGCCCACCAACCTGATACGTTTTTATGTTTGTGATGTCTTTATTGCTGATTGTCTTCTTCTTCGGAATCATGTGAATATCTTCACATTGATTTATAGTGATAAAGTATTGAACATTTTTGATCAGAAAAAAGTTAAGTAGCATTTAAGGCGAGTGAACATCATTCTACTTGACACTTAAGTTTTAACTTTTGTATTCAAGTAACAAACAATAATATTTTAGATAAAGTAAGATTCATTTTATCACTATAAAATCCTTTTCTATTTAATACACTTGGTTAATAAAATTAAACAAAATAAATAAATTTCTTAGAAAGAATATGATTTTTAGAAATCGTACGTTTTCTTTCATTCTGTTTTTAACTGAATTTTAAAATATATATCATTAATAACATTTTCTTGAAGTTAAACTTTTTTGGGGACGGTAGGTACGAGTCGAATTGTTATGAAACAAAATTTTTTTGACGAAACGGGTGATGGTACGCATAGGAGTGGGATGGGGTGTTACGATGTATACGAATGTGTTTGTACACGGTTTTATATATTTAAGCTATCACAAAGCAACTGTTTTATTTTTAAATTATGATGATGCAGAACCCACAGCATAAAATTTATATTTACACCAAATATATAAACAGAGTCCTGTTTTCTATTAAAATAGAGTTTTCCAGGAAAGAAATATTTTTTAAAAAACAAATTATTCTATATTTACAGCTCGGAAATTTCACTTCAATCGCGCGTGTCTGCATACGCACACGTTTTTTTTTTATATTAGGTAGGAATTTTATGAATCATGATATTTAAAATTACTTTAAAAAAATATACAAAACATATTGTGTAATTTAATATGGCATTTCATATTAAATCATTTATGGACATTTCTGTGATTACTTTGTCATTCATAAAGCGCAGGCATGAAAAATCTACTAAATTAAATGTTTCAATAAAGAAAATAAGCAATTGTGGATATTTAACATGAGACAATGAATAACTTTCGGCATTTTAATAAATATCAGTTTGTGCTGTCCGAAGTAGTTATTCATTTGTAAACATTTTCAATGACTCAATTCTAATAATTCAAGCTGCCTAAAGATATGTCTAATAGTCAACATTTTATTGCTATCTTCTTACTCGTCATAAAAAATAATAATAAAAATAGTATTTCAAAGGAGTTATAAAATATAGATAGATTTAATAGAAACTCAGTTCAAAAAATCGAATGTAGTTGTAATAAAAAAGAAATATTGAGTTATGTTTAGCCTTTTTAATATTAAAATAAGCCATTATTTTTATTGCCTGTTCAATAATTATTTTTTGTTGCATATTATCAAACTATAAAAATAATTCGATTATTTTCTAAATAATAAAATTAATGTCCAATATTTTTCTCCTGATAAAATAATTGTTTTATGAAAAAAAAATATTTTCATCGATTTTAAATTTATAAAAATCGTATCAGAATATAATTGTGGATAAAAACAAAATAGTTTCAATGTTAATAAAATAGTTTTTGTACTGTATCTAAAGTCACTTTCACAGAAAAATTTTTCATCCATTGTACAAACCACAAAAAAAATTCTGATCAAAAATGTTCAAATGACTGTTAATAATTTTAGAATGTTGCTTATACACATTTTGTTGACGATGATTATCATTTTCAGAATAATATTATACAGAAAAAATATATCTTTTATTTTTATTAGACGAGTGAAGAATTAATTTGTCAAAATTTTAATCGTCTTAAATGTTTTGAGTACCTTGTCACTTTGAGAATGATGGTATGACCATCGAAATGTACATAAACAGTAATCAGAAACGATCAGTTTTTCTCATCATTATCACAGTTCATCAAAATCATCAGTGAATATCATAGATTTTTCTGTATCTTGACGCTCTGAAGATACTGGCATTGCCATCGAAATGCGCATAAGCTACAAATAAAAATAATCAATAATAATTTATTGAATATTTGTGATAGAAAATGTTTAGTGTGATTTGTGGGATGAAGAAGAATCCATTTGTAAAAAAAATATTTCGCTCAATTATGCGTTAACTTTACATTGCGCAATCTTTTTTTTATATTGACTCAATGGTGCGGTTGACTTGTAACGAACGTGAAAACATTAAGCGTGCAAACTAACAGTATGAATCATTAATGATGACATGAAATCAGTGTCCTCATGCTAGCCAAAACAAGTGAACGTTACCGTGTCGTTATTATTGTCACAGACGATTTAGACGGACCAAATTTGACATACTGGCATTCATACCTTAACAAGTTACGCCACTAGAAACATATTTCGTATTACGGTATCGTATAAATGATTCCATATTCATCTTGAATAGAAAACTGAATGCGTTCGTTTTATTTTGTCTTATTTTTGAGACTTATGTAGCCTGTATTAAGATTGATGACCAGTAGATCATTAATTTGAATATAAGTTTATGTTCTCTGTCATATTTCATCATCAAAAATGTAATGTGGTTTTATTTATAAAAATATAAAACGAAATTTAAAAAAATGTTTTCTGCTTGAAAGAAATATGTATATTATCTGTAATTTATCATTTTACTTATTTATTATTATTATTACTACCATCAAGTAAACAATTGTACTTTTATGACAAATGATGATTTTAATTTAAAAAACAAATAAAGAGGCGACTGTATAAATTTTGTGCAGCTCAGTGTTTTAAATATGATTGAATCGGCATTAAAATGAAAATAATTGACAAACAAAAATAATCGACAATAATTATTGAACATTTTGGATCAGAACACTTTTTGTGTTTCGTGAGATAAGTAAAAATCTTTTATGAAAGAATTTAATATTTTTTTCTGGTTTCTTATTGTCTGTTTCATGGAGAATTTTCATATAGATTCATTCAAAAAGAAGCAAAGATCAAAAATTTATTTAAATATTTGTTTTAAGTATTATAAATATTTTACATTTTTATAATTTTTTTGTAAAAAAAGTATTTATTAATAGCAATTATTTTATATCTAATTAGAATGACTTATATTTTTTTAATACACTTTTTTATCCTTTATTTAGTAGTATAATTTTCTAATAATGTTATATCGAATTAAAGAAAAAGAATTCAGGAAATTCTCCAGATCAAAATATTTATTTTACTACTGTAAGCTACTGTCATTTTCTTTACAAAGGAATTATTTTTTTTATATACTATGAAACACAATTTGAAGAAAATAACGGAAGAAAACCTTACAATCTCAGATAAAGAACTGATATAAAAAGTTTTTATTTTCCAGTTTCAAAATGAAAATAAAAGCAAGTAACTGAATTGATTACTAATACATGTACAATTGACTTATGAAAATATTCCAAGCATTTAAAACGGTTATATTGAACACCTGTCAGTAAATAAAATACGTTCAATTTGTTCACCGTCTCGTATAATTTAAATTAAAATTCAAACAGTTTCCTTAAATAGAATAACACGAATTTAATTTGCATATATATGCATCTATTGTCCTTGATTAATGTATTCAGAATTGTGCTCATTGGTCATTGTCAATGTAACAAATTTCCCTCCGCTTACAGTTCGACTGCTTTGAGATTCCTTGAACGTTGTTCTTGTCAAGGTTCGTGCTTTCTGTCCGTATTAGTGTTTGTTGTGATGTTTTTTGATACGTCAAGCATCGTTTACATACGTCTAGATAGTTGAGTGACTTAAAACATATTAAAAAAAACATCCCGGCTGAAATATATATAGCAAAATATGCCTTTAATCTTGTTTTAGTTTCAGAAACTATGGAAATAAAAATAATAAACGAATTTTCATAGATAAATTCTGAATTTTTTTTACTTTAGAAATCACAAAAAAATTCTGATGACAACTAATGGTCAATAAATGAATGTCAGTCAAATTTGATTGTTGCTTATGTGCATTTTGATAACAATGCCACCGTTCTTAGAGCAAGAACAGAAAATCAGACAGTGTGAAACAGATTTTTATATACTTTGGCACGGAAGATAATAGAATCGCTATCGAAATGCTAATAAGCAACAATCAAAAAAGATCTATAATTAGTTATTGAACATTTTTGATCAGAAAAAATGTTTGGTTTGTGTAATGAAAAAGTAATTAATTTTTGAAAGTGAATTTAGTCATAATTTCAGAACTTTATTTTGAGACTTATTTAATTCTTTATGTACTATCGGGTCTTTCAATTCTCATAAACAATATATGATATCAAATAACCAATGAGGTCCATCGTTCACCTAACGGGACTTCTATGTTCGAAACACAAAAAAAAACAGTTCTAACATTTTTTTCTAATGTTTTCAAATATTTTCTTTTTCATGATAAAAAGTACATTCTTAAATTTTTGCATTTGTATTATATCAGTAAACAAACTGTTAAATTTAAATGAATTAAAAAAAAGTTGCAAGTATGCACATTTAATAAATGTATAAATATTATATGCACGTCTTCAATTGCTAATCAAAATATTTTTAAGATTTTATAAATAATCCAGTTATAAGGTATTGATGTATTTAAACCAAATTTTTTATAATTTATTTTAACAACGTTTTTTAAAAAAAGATATATGAAAGAAAACGTGATCGCCTATTTATATCCAGCGTATACATTAAATATTTATTTATTTATTTTTAATCGAAATAAGCGTTTTATAAACAGGTTTTAATATATGTGCACACTACATTGAATTGCAGTTTTAATTAAACTATAATTTATAATATATAAATCGTTTACAAATTAAAGTATAGTGTAACAGTAATACACAATAATTTTCGAGAAGTCATTGATCTGTCGGTTTTTAAGTGATTTTTTAATAGATCGACATACATACATATATATGTGTGTATATATATATATATATAATCGATATTAGATAATACTAATTTAATATTCAATTTAAAGTAGTAGGTATTTAATTTAAATAATATATCATTTTATTTGAATGACAGCTGCTTGTTTTTAATAATAAATTGAAGTCATTCGTGTGTGTGTAAATGCAAATTTATGTAAATCTTTAAAGCCATTCTGCAAGCTTTTGGAAACTGATCTTAATCGATATATTTTAATTTTTTTCTAATTGTTTTATGTAAAATAAATATACGTGGTTTTTAGTCATGACCAGTGTTTTACATTTATTATATAATTATTTGAAGACAAATTCAAAATTATATTTCAATAATATATCGAACTGTTGATCAGTATGATAGTAATTTATTATCAAATGTTGTTAACGAAAATAAACACTAACCTTTATACAAGAAATGAAGACAGACCAGTCAGATGACTTGCAAACGAACGATTGACCGATGAATTCGACTAACATTTTGATTGCGTTAAACCTTTAAAAAGAAAGAACAGACCGAATAAATAAAAAAATTAAACAATTTGTTTCAGAATAATACACTTGACTTATTTAATTTAAAGATATGAATTTATTTACTCTAAATATATTGTTTGTTTACAAACTTATTTGATTTGAATTACAACTTTTTCTAGTCTTTTTTCTTTCTCAAATCACAAACAAAAATACAAATTAAAAATCTTTATTTACACATATTTCAAAATTATTTACTTTCTCAGCTTCCTTTTGTACGGATTTATGTAAGGATCTTTATATAATAAAATGACGTGTGCGTGATCGTTTAACATTTTAGTTGTATATATATATATATATATATATATATATATATATATATATATATACTGTTTTATTATTTTGTTATCTTTTTGATAAGTTAATAATTCAAGTTAATGCTGAAATACGATATCTGTGTCTCCTAATTACTTGCTTGTTTATGTTTAGCGTGTAAGTAATCAAGTTGGAAGTATAATGCATATCAAATTCCGTATTTAAATTGTGCAGATTACTTTTTCTCTTTTCGCAAATGGCTTAGAATATCGTAGGCGTATCATAATTAAGTTGTCATATGCACAAACTAAAAATAAATTTACATTGAAATGAAATACTAGAGTTGAGTGAAACTAGATTAAAAATATTATTATATTTAATCGGATTAAGTGCAAGTATTTTTATTAAGAAAATTAATATTTTAATTTGAATAAAAAATTGTTTTAAATGATATTGGAAATAAATAATGACTTAACGTCAGATGATTTGTTTCATAAAGGTTATAATCTGATCGAAAGTTTTTACGCAATTAGAATATTAAATGAAACTAATTAAAATCTTGACAAGTTTCCAATTATAACTATATCAAATTTAGATATAACATTCATTTCGCATATATCCTGTTGTAGTAAATACGCACTTTTAAATCTAGAGTATATTTTTAAAAACCTTGTATAACACCACAGGTGTTCTCACGCGATTCATTTGAATTTTTTGTGACTTGAAAATCTAATCTAAACCGTTTGATTATCTACATAAGTGAAATTAATGTCGGTTTCTATTTAAGGGATTGATTCGAATTGAGCGAATATAATGTTTTTAAGAATGATTTTAAAAGATTTGAAATTTTAAAACGAGAAAAAGTAAGTAAAATAGTAAAAAAATGTTTTATGTAATTTTGAAGTAAAAAATCTTTAAATATTAGGTGTAAAAATTAATTGAATAAGTTATAACTCTGTTTTCAATTAAAATATTGTCTCATCGTTTTAAGATTTTGAATTGCTAACCTTAGCGTTTAAAAATACTATATATCTTAGCCAAGCAGTTTGCATAACCTCACAAAACAGTAGTGAACACGATTGGATCAGAACAGTAATATATTAGATGTATTAAATTCAGATGTCAGGGAGGAATGATTTTTTTCCTTGACATCAAACACCTTAGAGGCTGAGGGTTCAGTCCAAAGATGCCCTTTTCTTGAGTGTCTGTACGACCATGAAGATTTTTGAGGGGATAGTAATAACAGTTTTTTACTTGTAGAATGCTTGATTTACACACACTGTGAATGATTATTCATACACTGACTAATATTTTACACATCTTAAAAACACATCCCTTGTCACGCTAAGCGCATTTTGGTTAATCTACAAAGATGCCAGAAATCAATTGATCGATCATTAATATATCCTTAATATTAAGCATTGAATACTTTTCGTATTCCAGTTGAAAAAAGTGCTGTCGAAGTTGTGACAATAATTCATTCAGTTTTGGAATAAGGTGTTGTGATGTATAAAAAACAAAAATATTAA
Source organism: Acanthacorydalis orientalis (assembly GCA_034766995.1). Taxonomy (NCBI): domain Eukaryota; kingdom Metazoa; phylum Arthropoda; class Insecta; order Megaloptera; family Corydalidae; genus Acanthacorydalis; species Acanthacorydalis orientalis. The sequence goes on from CM068314.1 coordinate 9,089,806, forward strand.
AACAGTGGAAAAGTCCCGCAAATGCATTGATGATTTCATCGACGTAAAGCTTCCATCTTTGTTTAGCCAAGGTATTCGTCAGTTACCCGACAGATGGAGCAAAGGTATATAAAATAATGGAGGATATTTTGAGGATTGAAACGTATTCCATTTTTCCGCAAATAAAATTAATTTTCAATTAAAAAAAGGCCCCGAATTAATTTGTACATCTTATATAAATGTCCTGTAAATTAAATCATATGGTTTAATAAATAATTTATTGTTCTTTTGAAAAATATTTTTTTTGTAATTTTCTGTTCTAAAAAAAATTTACATGAAAATATAATATAGGTCAATGAAGCAAAATAAGTAATTTCGCAATAACTACTTTATATTAATAAAGGACTCGAATAATGACTCTAAACTGAAATAGCAAGAAATGAAATTTTATTCGCTCTGCTGATATGCTCTTTTCATATAGGACACTGGTGGGTCAACATGTGCAGACTGTTATATCTGTTCGACGTCGACAATTGAAAATAAATGACCAAGTTGAACGAACCAACGATCAGTGTTTTCATGTGCAGTTTTACGTTTATTTATCATTTCAGAAACGGTGGATGAGATGATTCTTTCTGAACGTATTTGAAGGTTAGGAGGGTCGTACACGTGTCGTGATTCGTTTTTTGTCGTATGTTTATAATTCGCATGAATTGGAACGGAAGTTTGACTAGTACTTTTATTTAATATATTTTTTTATATGATTATTCGTAATGAAATATGCACGTGGAATGAAAAACGTGCTATTTTTTTTGTTCTATATATTTTTTTGCACAAACAATACGTTCATTAATATAATAGCAGTTGTAGTAAAACGTTGTAGAAGTCTTAGTATGTTATTAATTAGAACATTCGCATAAAAAATCAAATTAACTATTAAATTAATGCATTTTAATAGTATTTAAAAGTGTAATTTAATCATCATCAACCTTAATATACTGTTAAGTCACTATATTTTTATTTGTTTAAATTCATAATATATATATATATATATATATATATATATATATATATATATATATAGGGAAATTCATTTTAGGGATTCACATGAAAATATTAAAAAAATGGCAAAAATTAAAAAATAACGTATTTTTTTATTCTTACAAATGTTTTAATACTTTCATGTGAAAGGCTTAATTGAATCGTCCTATATATATATATATATATATATATATATATATATATATATATATATATATATATGCATATATATTCTCTCTCTCTCTCTCTCTCTATATATATATATATATAGAGAGAGAGAGAGAGAGAGAATAAATATTTTATTAAAATATAATAGGATGCTCGTTACAAATAAATAAATAAGAAAAGACTAGATTTTTAAGTACCAATTTTGTAAAAATCAAAATATTAAAAAAGTAAAAAAGAATATATCTTTGTCTTACATTGTTGCTATGCAAAGAAAACAGTTTATTTGAGAAAAAAACATTGTTTTCTTCTTAACGTCTAGCAAAATTCATTGATTAATTACATCAAAATGAAACCTTATACATTTACACAAGCAATTTATATCCAGCAAATTATTATTGAAACTTTATAGTCGTCTCATGCAATATATGTTATTGAATTACGTAATTGTTATATATATATATATATATATATATATATATATATATCCTGAAATTAAATTTCAATTTATTAAAGAATGCATTAGAAAAATCAATTATAAAAATATGTCATTGTAAAAAGAAAAAAATATTCTAAATAGTTTTTTATTTAATAACCCTTGTTTCAAACATTAGATTGCTTAGTAATTTATGTAAAATACACATGTAAAAAAACACTTTTCAAAACAATTTTTTTTTAATATATTCTGGCACTGTAGCTAAATTCACTTCCACAAATGATTTTTCTATATCTTATCACATATCGAAATGCATATAAGTAAGAATCATAATTCAGAATCAAAATTTATTTGTAATCCGTCTTTTGTATAAATTTAGAGACCAAATAAATACATTTTTCCCCTGTGAATATAATAGGAATACAGGATTTAGACAAATGTTTATAATTCGAAAAATAAATCATAATATTCGCAGCCGATGTGATTTAAAAAATGTCAAACGTTTCAATGGTTTAAAACGATAATCTAGATTGATTTGTAAATTTAATTTTTTAATATAAATTCAAATTATACACAGACCACTTCTACATGCCACGCATCACAAAATCCTCTCAGGATGTCACGAAATTTTGACTGAACGTTGCGAATAAACAAATAAATCGATGTTACATCGGTTCGTAAGTTAATTATTTGATGAAACATTCAATGTAATCAACATCCTTTGCATATATTAGTACCTGTGCGGCTTGTACGAATTCATAATGGGTTGAATTCTAATTGGGTAGAGAAGAAGAGAGCCGGGGATTATTATACGAGGGGCTGATCGAAAAGTACGGTGAACACTTTAATGGTGTATTACAACGTTCAAGAAACGACGTGCGCTAAAAAACACCAGAAAAATGGGCAAACGATTTCATCATCCAACATGACAACGCTCCCTGTCACACATCGCTTCTAATCCGGTAATTTTTGTCGGGTAGAAAAATTATGGTATGTCACCATCTATGTATTAACTAGATTTGGCTCTGTGCGACTTCTAGTTTTTCTCCAAAGTGAAAATATTAATGAAAGGGAAGCGTTTTGCAGATAATTCGGGAAATTGAAGCGACCACGACAGAACAGTTAAGATACTCACGAAGAAGGACTTCCAATACTGTTTTTAAAAGTGACAAGAATATTGGAATGAATGCATAGTAAGCGCGGAGAGTACTTTGAGGGGAAATAATTGTAATTTGTATTTTATCTCAATAATTTTTCTTTAATCGAGAATTCCCTGTACTTTTTGAATTACTCATCGTAGATTCATATGGAACTTATTTCTTTAAAACATTATATTGTTCATTAATATGAATATATGTCACAGTACAACTCTAACGCCATTGCAGAATTCATTTTTACAATTGCATTTTTTTTCACACACTATTAGGTTGCTAGAAAAATAATTGTGATTTATGACTTTCAAATTCATATACATATTGCTCTTTTTTGATTTCCCTAGCTGTTTTAAGTGGTTCATGACTATTGTATGAGTAATTCCCAACTTTTGTACAAGTTCTCGAATTGTTATGCGTGGTTCTGATTCAACTAACGCCTTTAGTTAGTCGTTATGAACAGAAGAAGGACGTCCGCGATCTTCCTCTTCAAGGTTCTCGTTCCCAGCACGAAACTTTGGAACATCTATTGTACTATACTTTCTTTAAAACTTCCCACACCAAAAGCATCGTTTAGTTTATCTTCACCACCCGTTTTGAACGCATGCCAAAAATTGCTCTTATTTGTTTCTTTTCCGTCTTTAATTAAATAGTCCAATTTGAAGCAACATTAATATTATAATAAAATTAAAATATAGACTGAAAATGGACTTCAAAATGATATTAACAAGAACACGATGAAATGAAATTTTCATTAAAAAAATAAGAGTGAGAAAACAAAAACCGCATGTGTTTTCTTACCAATATAATACAAAAAAAAATATAATCAAAAATTTCCAATAAATGATTTTTGATCATTTTCTAAATCCGCATAATCAAGAATCAAAAAGAATCAGTATTGATTTATTGAACAATTCTGATCTAAAAATGTTTTTGTAGTTTGTGGGACGAAGAAAAATGAATATAAATGCATGAAAAAATTAATAAAAATGTAAATTAAAAATAATATATTTCTTATACCCACTTTATAGCACTTATGAAAATAAATAGACGTGAAAAGTAAACAACACTTGTGGCATATTTATAAGTTTATTTTAAAACCCTTGTAAGCTTGTGTAATCCATTTATATTTAAACACAGTGGGAATTTTCACCCTTGAATACTATCAGTGTTACAAATCATGTTTCCTCACCCTCCGTGCGTTAATATTGACAAATGACAGGTACAGGTTTTGTTTAATGATGTTGTGAACGTCAGGTCTAGAAAACAACACAGAATGTATTAAAAACGTCGAGTGCAGTTGTACTCTGTAGGAAAATATCGATTGTTTTCAGTTTTGTAATAAATAAGAAACGTAGGATAATAAATATAATTGTTTGCATGTTTTTCTTAGATGTATATGAAAATTCTTAGATGATAGGAGTGATATAAATAACTATAAATGACTCAACGTCTAGTCTACTATATATATATATATATATATATATATATATATATATATAAAAGTTTGTATATATTGGGTCACGTACATATTGACCTACTGGGAAAATGTGATACGAAGATTTGCTGTAAACGACATACGTGAATATATTGTATATTGATGTATATGGTCCCTTTGGTATTTTATTGCAAACACGAACGATATCACATAGTAATAGTGCAATTTCCATGTTTTTTTAATGAGCTTGTCTATGAATCTTTCATCAAAATTTTGAAAAACTACAAATAATCTTTTACAATGATTAAATACTATTTTGAAGAGTTAATAATTTCATATATGAATTTTTCGTTCATCACATAAAGTATTTCTGGTAAAAAGTGTTGTATAAATCATTAGTGGTAATTTTTAATTGATTAATAATGAATTATTCAAACAATAATTTATTAATCAAAGATTACTAAACAGAAATCCATATCGAATTTACTATACACCATTATCTTATGTGGTTTATGCACATAAAAGTAATTAAATTCTAAATGCATATCGGTCTTCTCTAGAATTTATTTTGAAGGAAATAATGTAGAAATCTCTCTTTGACAAATGAATTATCGAATTGAACCAGAATCGAAAACGCAGTCAAAACAGTGGAATGAAAGTAGTGAAACCTTTCCGAAGAAGGCAAAGACGATTCACTCTCAAAAGGTGATGGCGTTAGTTGTCTGGGATGTGAAAGGAATTGTTTTGATAGACTATCTTCAGAAGGGAAAAACAGCACTTTAGTATACAACGCATATTATTAATATTCATATACAAGACAATACATCACTTAGGGGAATTTGAAGATAGTAAACGCAGAAAAACGTCCTGGAATGGTCAAGAAAAAATGTTATTTCACCATGACAATTCACCGGTTCATTCAAGCATTGTCACTCAGCAAATATTGGTCGAATTCAAGCATGAAATTCTTCTACACCCACCGTATTTACCTGAATTGATTGGAGGAAAGTATTGTAACGCATAAAACATCAAAAAAAAAAAATGCTAAAACAGTGAGAGGTCCGAAAATGCATTACGACTTCATCGACTCAAAACCACTGTCTTTTTCGACAAGAGATTCGACAGATGAATGAAATTTATATAAAATAATAAGGGATATTTTGAGGATTGAATTATGTTCAATTTTTCTGTAAACATTATTTTTTTTATAAAAAAAGGCACCGAATTAATGTATAGACATAATATGTATATGTTAGTACTTCTTACATCTAATTGTCTTTCTTTAACACATCACCAACAGCTTACCTTTTTTTTCTGATTATTTTTTATGTTACTATTGCAGCAATTTATTGTTTAAGAAACATTTAGTTACTAATAATAGGAAATATTGTTTAATAAATAAATTAAATAATAAATCTTTTTTTGGAAAGTGGATTTGTTTCCCATTTTATATTCTGACTATAACAATAAATTTAATAAAAGTTTGGTTTACACTGATTATAATAGAAATAATCAATTTCGAACAATTTATATATTAAACAATTTATATATTAACCAATGTCAGTTGTAAAGTTATTGACATTGTAATCTATACATTGAAACAGTATTTGTTAATATTATTGTTTGAATTATATATTAATATTAATAATTAATATTCGAGAAAATATGTAATGAAAACAAAAATTTAATAAAATGATTAGTATTCATAGATTCAAATATTTTCATTAAATATCAAATGATAAAACATTAATATTTCATATCTGTATTACGTGCGTGGGCGCGTTATAAATGTTATCTAAATATTTGTTTGATATAATCACTTTGTATGTTATAATAATAGGTATAATAATTTTATTCATTTAAATAAAAGCAGATGATTTCTCTTGAAACGGAAATAAAAGGGCAGACAATTTATTTGTATTGTTTGAAAATAAATTTTGATATTAATAGCATTTTCAAAAAGGAATTTTTTTTCGCCTCATAAACTGCAAAATAGTTTCTGGTCAAGAAAATTCAGTAAATCATTATTAGTCATTTTGATTGTTTTTATGGAGATTTTTCTGTACCTTGACGCTCTGAAGATGATGGAATTGCTATTGAAATACGCAAAGCTACAGTTTTTAGTGATTTATTGAATATTTTCGATCAGAAAAACTTTTTCTGGATTATTGGATGAAAAAAGAATGTTTGTGAAAATACATTGAGCCACAGTATCAGAATAGTATTCTGAATAAATATATTGTAAAATAATTTCAATTTTAATTAAAATTCTTTATCTTTGTTAATTTATCACTTAAGAAGAAATGTAAGAGCCTGTTCTTACAGAAGTTTTAAATAAAAAAATACTTATGAACACAGAAATTAATTTTTAACGGTTCCCAGTCATATTACTCAGTTTAAAAATGAGTTTTGTTGAAATATTTTATTTTTATCAATGGTTGAATACAGAAATTTTAAATTAGAAAACAATTATAAACCCAAATTTAACAAATTAATTTTTAACTCGCCATATAAGTAAGAAAAAAATATATATTTGATTAAAAATGTTAAATTTGTTGAATAAAATCTTTTGGTTTGTTTTTTTTTTTTTTTGTTTTTTGAAATATGCTAAATTAAGTTCTCACCATTTAAACAGAGCCAAAATTTAAATTTTGCCAAAATATTAGAAGAAAAATTTTTTCCCGTTATTTAAAAAAATTGAAAAAATATCTGATGAATTGTACACTTCTTTGATGAATATAATAAAAAAAAAATGTTAAAAATTTCCAGTAGTTCAAAAATTATCCTGACCCAATCATAAAAATGTAGACTTTCAAGTCTTAAGCTGCGCATCATCCCATAAAAATCGAACAAAAGTTTATAGTCTTTTGTAGACACATCTATAACTTTTTTTAAAAAAAAATAAAAAAAATATCCAGTGTTGCAAAAGTTATTCGCGTTTGATCATCGACATGCTGATGCTTCAGTCTTGAATGATGCTTACATCCCTTTAATTTAAATAACCTATGTATTTGTTTCCATTCAGCTCTACATAATAATTTGTTTCGAATTTCATTCTTTCGAGTTTCTATTATTAAAATATTCATTATAACTATTTTAGACTATTTTTATATTGTTTTATACTTCTCTGGTATGTTTGTGTAGATTGTAATTTAAAGAATTGTTTTATAAAATAAACTCCCGTGAAGCAACATGTGGATGTATTTTAAAAATAATATCGAATAGTCTATAAAAAATAACAGTGATATCGTTAGATAACTACTATAAATAATAATTTGCCATAAAATATCTCTCTACTCATATTTTTATTCAAGACAATGATATATGAAACGTTTTATTTTATTTCGTGACGTGTAATAGACAGTTACGAAGAATTGTATCTGTTATATATATATATATATATATATATATATATATATATATATATATATATATATATATATATATATATTATATATATAGATAGATAGAGATAGATAGATAGATATATATATATAAATAATATGATAAAAGAGAACCGCCATTGAAAAAACTGTACACTTATTCAATTAGATGAAATAAAACATGTCTGTGATAACCACTGACCCAGTTTCGTTCTATTTTACAATCCGTCTTTATTTTTAGATATTTGAACCTAATTTGAATTTATTGTCTATTGGAAAATAGTCGGTTGAATTTTATACTGTATTCGCGTAGATTCAGACACAGATGTTAAACGTTTTATCATGATTTGTAGAAGAAATTAAATTGAAAGTATGTGAATATTTTAATAATTTCAAATCAGGTCATAAGTTGAAACAAATCAATCATTCGGAATGGAAAATTTTAGTATTCAACGTAGATGTTAGCACGTAGACATTTTACAAATGTTAATTTATCATATTATGAAAACGAGTTTTGAAATTTTTATCTTTAGAGATTTGTTTCAGTTGACAGTTGTTTAATTTTTTTTTATTTTACAAATTATTTATGAACTTTATATGAAATCAATTCAATTAAATAATTTCAGTTACTATTAGGTTAGTAGAAAAATAATTGCGGTTTATGACCTTCAAATTTATATACAGTTTTCTCTTTTTTGATTTCCTGGCTGTTTTAAGTGGTCCAGAACTGTTGGATGACTAACGCATAATTTTTGTGCAAGCTGTCTAAATGCTGTGCTTTGTTCTGATTCAACTAACGCCTTCAGTTGGTCGTTATGTACTTAAGAAGGACGTCCGCGATCTGCTTTATCTTCAAGGCTCTCGTCCCCAATACGAAATTTTTGGAATCACTGTTGCCATTTTGAATTCATACAAAAAAAAATGCTCTTATTTGCTTTTTTTCCATCTTTGTTTCAATAGTCCAATTTGAAGTAAAATTAATAAACAAAACCTAAGTTGGTGTTGTCAAAATACAGACCGAAAAAATGCATTTTAAAATAATATTTACATGAATACGATGAAATGACAATTCAATTGAAAAAAACAACGTTAGAATACTGAAAACAAAAACCGCAATTATTTTCCTACGAAATAATATTTTTTGAATTTAAAAATATTTATAAGAGCAATTTGTTATAATAAAGTCGATAACCAATTGCTCGTGAAAACATTTTTAATTTCAAGAAATATTAGACTGATAGGAAAATAATTCCGGTTTTTGTTTTCTGCATTTTAACTTTATTTTTTCCAATTAAAGTGTCATTTCATCGTATTCATGTTGATATCATTTTAAAGTGCATTTTTCTGTCTGTATTTTGCTAACATCTACTTTATGATACATAATGATTTATAATTTATGTAAATCTATTAAGAATACTTGAAATAATCTATTATTTCAACTTATAATTTATGTTAGTTGTCATATAGTATCTTATATATATATATAGTATCTTATATATAGTATATTTATGTTAGTTGTCAGAAAGTGGTCATAAATACAACAATAACAATAAAATTTGGCCGGCAATTAAAAACGGACACAAATTTATTCTTACATAACTGAATTTAATTAGAGCACTAAGAGCACAAAGAATAAGAAAAATATATACATTACTAATTGAAAGTTTGCGTGTAATATACATATATTTTAAGATAAAATAATGCTGCAGTTATTCACCTTCCAGCTTAACAAGAATATTACTTTATAATTAGATATAAAATTAAATTTAGTTAGGAAAATTTATTTAACGACGTTTTACGTATCTCATATACTTTATTAAAATGATTACAGCCTTAATTAAAATTATCAAATGCAAATATCCTTCGTTTTCAAAAATATACATATTATATATATATATATATATATATATATATATATATATATATATATATAATGTATACATCCGTATATGTGTGTATATTTATATAAATCAGAAAATTGGTATATCGCCTTGTTATAAAAAGCTTTTATAAAAATACAAGACCGTTTATAAACAAATAATTTAATTATATCTAATAAAGTAATGAAATTTTTAACTCAGATATCGTATTTTGCTAAAATCAGTGCTTTAGCCCAATAAGTTTTGATTATATTGCATTCTTTTTCTTTAATTTCTAATGAAATACTTTATTAGAGTATTCAAGATGTTAATGTGTCATTTTTTTCATTGCCATCTTTTTTTTAAAGAAGTGAGTCGTCGGTTATCCGACAAATGGAGGAATAATATATAAAATAATGGGGGATATTTTGAAAATAAAAATGTATTCTTCTTTTCCGTAAACATTCATTTTTAGAGGTACTTTGTGTACTTAATATTTTTAGAAAATGTTAGATATTTTCAATTTAATAAAAATGTTTTTTTTTGTTTATAAATGTTGTAGTAAAACATTTAAATGTTCTTTTTGTATGTTAATAGTTAATAACGCTGCCACCTGTTATTTTTATTTAGTTTCTAGCATTGATAAATACTAGGTTATTAGGGTTGATAGCTATGGTTATTTTGATAAGATGAAATAAGAAAAATAGTTTTTCCGATGTCTCGCATTAGTGAAGTATTCACTCAACCTGTTCCCTGTTATGTAAATACTAAATATGTAATAAATTGTTCATATTAATGAATTTGTTCAGTTTATTTATACGCCTCTAATTCGTCGACAATAAAAAAAGATTTTAATAATAAAAAATCGACTTGTACATAACTGTCTCCTTGAAATATTAAATATTTATCGAAATATAAATCTCAAGGAATACTTTTTAATTTTTATTATCTAAAAATCAAGTAACACCCATTGAAAATTTTACAAAAATTGAAAATAATTTGTATCATTACGAATAAAATTAAATTGTAACTGATCTGAAAATTTATAGATTAAAGTCTATAACTTACTGGTAATGATATTAAAATATTGTTAAACATTAAATTAGTCACATTTTATTATATTTTTTTCTTAAATTCATGCCTATATAAAAACGACTCACTGCATACCAACCAAACGCAATTAAAAAAAAACTCGATTAAAATTCGGCTACAAAATATTTCAAATATCGATTTTAATTAATAAAATATCGTCGGAATATCCATCGAAAAGGCGAAATTACATATATCGAGGCACCCACTTCAATCGTCGACGATGTCATCATATTGAAACCACGCATTATTAAATTTTGTCGTGGATGAAAGAGCGTACGCACTGAAGCATCGACCGAGAAGCTGTTCGGTCAACGTGTTATTTAATTTGATCCTTGGTTCTTTTTCACTGTGGATACGAAAAAAAATTCGTCCATACATGTCATTGATACATGTTCTTTGTGAGACGGGCGCATTGCCCTTTTTATTAGAACAGAACGGAATTTTTTCGAATATCTAGTAAAGAAAATAAGATGAAATGTGTTTATTAACATCTTTGGATATTCACTTCGAATAAAAGATGTGTATTGTATATGAACGAAACTAAACTTGGATTTTTTTATCTTTATTACATTTTCGTGACATCCTTAACTTCTTACCGTGGCTTTATAAGCGGTATATTTTTCGTTGAATTCTTATCTTAATTTATATTCTTGTCATAAAAAATGGTAAGAATCTTTATGAATAAATAATTACCTACTTAGTTTGTTATTTATAGAAAATATAATCATTTCATACAGAGTCAAATTATTTTTCCACGAAAAATCTTATATATTAACTAGTGTGAAGTAAAATATTATAAAAACCACACTCTTTTCCTTATATATTTGTTGTCTTAAACAATTCCAAAGATTGATTAAATTTTAATAAAGTTAAGAGGATTTTAATGCGATATATAAGCAGTTAATTTTCATAATTTTGTACATCATTTTCACAACTGTTATTTCAATTTATTTCAAATTTTAAAAACGAGTTCAGATTTTAAAACATTTTTACATATTAGGTGTGCAAATTAATTCCGTCCCTTTTTTTCTAGAAAGTGAATGTTTACAGAAAAATGGAATACAATTTAATCCACAAAATATACTTTATTATTTTGTATCACTTTGCTACATCTGTTGGGTAACTAATGAATCTCTTCTCAAAAAAAGATGGCGAGTTTAAGTCGATGAAGTTGTAATACATTTTCAAACCTCTTCCACTGTTTTAGTATTTTATAAATGTTTTATACGTTAGAACACCTCCCTGAACAAACCATTTGCGCGTACAGATATCAAGATTTCTTATTTTATAATCGTTTTTTAACCCTTTCTGTTTTTTAACCCGTCGAAGCATGGATATACGGTTAGTCGTAGTGCTCCATCGGTAATTCCTGGAGCACACTTAATCATTAAATACCTAAAGAACCAAAAACTTGTATTTAATGAATTTATTTTTAAATAAAAATTAAGTTAAAAGTTAAGTTACTTTTACTTAAAAATTAAGTATTGCATTGTATATTTTTGTAGTATTACGTTTTATATTCTTCTTGTGCTGGAAATTTTCGAAGCAGTCCCATATATGTAGCTCAGGTTGCAAGTGTTACAATGATTTACAGTTTTGTGTCTTTTGCTTTGTTGTCTAATGGAGCATACTAGGCAGGATTTTCTTCGATTTCCATCATTTCTACGTAAAACATGTTATTATTTTTTATCTAACCGTTTTTCTGTGTCAGTGTAGACTGTCTACCATAATATGATGTCCGAATGTCATGGAAAAAATCCACCAATTATCCACCAAATTTCTTACGAATTGTACAAGTGTCATATGATTCTTACTATCCTTTATTTATGATCCTTATAAAGCAAATAACTATTTCCTGTGCATACTTCTATCCGTGTTATACGCGGACTTCGACAGGAAAGGGTTAATATAAGTTCAACTTATATAGTTTGTACAAATAATCTCTCATCAAGTATTAGGCGTACAAATTAATTCGGTACCATTTTTTTATAAAACATGAATGTTGACAGAAGTATACGCAAAAATATATCCCTTTTTTTAAATGTGATTTTTTAAATCGAATTTTGCATGCTGTGTCATAGTTGTTAGACAAAAAATTAAAATTCTAAAAATGTTTAATTTTTCATCTTAAATCTAATGTTTATGACCAAAATATTCAGTATTTGTCATAAATAGGTTTGTTTTTCTAAAATATGTGTTTTTTTAATCGAAATAGGTTTTTTTAGAAAATCAGATATTTAAAATTGTATAAAACGGAAAGAAATATTTGACATATAAAGAAAAAAGATATAGACAAATTTGTAAAAATGTTTGTAAAAAGTTTTTTAAAAAAATATTGATGTGAAAGAATTTACAATTAAGTATTATATTTTTTATTACTTATTTCAAAGAATGTTTTGAATAATTTTGAAAGAGAATTGAAATAAACTAATTATATTCATAAATATTTTCACGACTTAGTATTTAAATTTCTTTAATATTATTCACATGTTCGGATTTAACATTGTAAAAAGCATTAATGTAAAAAATTGAATGTAATATTCCTTTAAAAATATACACATTAAATATAAAAACAAATAGCACGGTTGAAATGATACATATTTAATGTGAGTTTTCAACAATTTTAAAAATAAACACTCTTAAGAGAGACATGGCAATGAAAGGTTAAAATATGAAGTAATATCGATCGTCTGTTCATTTTATTTACATATATATTATGTATCCCGTTCTGTTGATATTTCTTTTGACTGTTCACAAACCAACACCTTGAGACACTCGGAAAACAATATACGAAGATTTGGAATCGACGATATGAAAAGCCGGCGGTCTCATTAATAAACCGAATTCACAATTGAGGTTGAATATTCAAGTATACCTACTAAAGACGAGAAAGAAAAAGAAAAATTTTCAGTACAAAACACAATGATGTTAATATAAACGCGTGGGTCGTCTCTATTAATTGGACGTTTTTCAACAAAACTTCTTCAGAATATATATGTACACTCGAAAAGTCCTCACTGCATGCGCTTCACGTAGGCGGATGACACTTATTATGTACTGTTCTATTTTCTTTAATTAAAATCAATTGATTATCTCTGTTTGGTTGATCGATGTTCATTAAATAACTGTTAACAATTGTATTTTTTTTCGTACTGATAGATCTAATTGTTTGTCTTGTACTTGTCTGTATTTTCAATTTTGTGAAACAGTTTCTTTTTTATTTACTTTCAGAGTTTAACTTCAGACTTTAACTTCCATTAAATAATCATTGACGATATAAATGTATCGATGATGTAAAGATAACTGACACAAGTGAGAATAATTCAATTTGTGAATTATTCGTGGTAAAAAAATTCTGACTGTATATTTTTATACAGAAAAATGCGACATAAGAATTTTACAGTGAAAGAAATCGAAATATTAAAATTGGAAACATTAGATGTACAAATTAATTCGGTGCCTTTTTATAGTTAATTAATATTTACAGGAAAATGGAATATATTTCAATTCTTTGAAATATCCCCCATTATTTTGTATAACTTTGCTTCATCTTTCGAGTCTGAGTAAAAAAAAATCGTTTTCGCGGTTTCGTCAGCATTTTTTTCAACTGGCATGTGAAAAGTACCCAATGTCTAATATGCCATCGTGTCCATTACTGTTTTCTGAGGTGTGTAATGTTTTTAAATATTTTGGTTGATATTTCAAAATCCTTAAACGACAAGAAAATATTTTAATTTAAAACATGGTTATGATTGATTAAATTTAAAGGCACAGAATTAATTTTTACACCTAATAAAATTAAATTCTTAGAATCAGAAAATCTCTAAACTGTTATCCTAAAAACTCATTTTTTCAAATCGTATCCCTTCTTCTGTTTCTTCGATATGTGTATATAAATTTGTTATTAAATCTATTTTCATAAATTAATTTTTTAATTACCTCACCAAACATAAAACCGTTTGTTGGTCAAAAAATGTTCAATAACTGACTGATTGATGAGGTAAGAAAAAAATAATTTTGTTATAATTTTCCAGTTTTGATCAAAAATGTTGAATTGTTGATTATTGATATTTTTTGATTATTGCTTCAATCAACAAATGATGAAGTAAATTTAGCCACAGTGCCAAAAATCTGTTAAGGAAAATTATTATGCTGAAGAAGCATATATACTCCAAATTATACTTATATTATTTAGTTTGAATCTAATTATAAATATTTGTATTAGTGTATTTGCCATCGATAATAGATAGAAATATATTTCTCTAAGTTTTTATTTTCAAAGTATGTTATCGATAACTCCATTTTCTTTTCAACACCTTCTTTACTTTTGAAAAAATCTTATTTTCTACTTTTTTATAATTTTGAAATCTCATTCAATCGGTTTTATTGTCCACTATTATGGTTTTAAGTTTTAAAAGTTTGAAAGAAAGAATAACGACAAACTCTGTCTGTATAGTTGTATATAGATATCTTATAAAAATAGTCGATGAAGTGAAATAAATTGTCAGTCAAAAGTGTGTATGAAAATTAATTGTTTGACAATAAGTTTAAAATTATACATCATATAAAATATTAAAAATTGTTGATTATATATTCGGTCACAGTACAATTCTGATACTGTGGATAAATTCACTTTCTCAAATGAATTCTTTTTTCATTTCGCAAGCCAAAAAAAAAACTAATAAAAAATGTTCAATGAATAAAGTTTTTTTATTGTAGCTTATGCGTATTGTTACAAAAAAAATGATTATAAAAAAGTATAGTTTTCCGGAGTTTAACGCTCCGAGGATGAAGCCCGTCGCTATGAAATGCGGATAAGCAATGATCAAAAATTATTTATTGAACAATTTGAATCAGAAAAAAGTTTGCGATTTCTAGAGCGAATAAAGAATCTATTTGTGAATATATATTTTTTATTGTCAAATAACAAAGAAGCCGCAGAACAAAATATCAAGGTCTAAATCTATTTTGGAAATACAATTTACTAATTTAATATAAATATAAAATCCGATATTATTTATTCGGTTCGTATTATTATCCACACATTTTAATATCGCTACCATTCAAATAGTAGACATATGTTATTAATATTATTTCGTATTAACAAATGTCACAGAATATGAGTCGATTGTTATTTTAAGAAATTACTCGGAAAATACAATATTTTGCACTGGATCACTTTATTGCGTCGCACATTACGAACAATTCGAAAAAACTATTTGGTTTTTTTTCCAAATAAAAAACATTCAACTACGACTCAATTTATTGGGGGAATAAAATAAATTCTAAAGATAGATATTTATGTTTATTAGATTACGTATTTCATGTTACTATTATAAATATATACATATTTGCGTTGCTTCTACTAAAAGTAATATTTAAAATTTATTATATGCTATTTTGCACGTCTATTTTACAAATCTGTATATACGAGTAGTTGAACAAAATGTTTACACGCTCCTTTTTTTATAAATAGTAAATATTTTTATAGTAAATTTAAATACATTTACACACACATTATATATACATTTATATATATATATATATATTTTCTCTCGTGGGAATGAAGATTCTAATAATAAATAACATTAAACCAACATAATACGTGATTTCATGGATTTTTAATATTTTTAAGTTTGCAGAAAAAATACTGACGTAATACAAGTATTAAGTTTTTTGACTTCATATTGTTTCTTTATCTTGGTTTCGATAAACTAAAAAAATACACACATCCAAGAACACACTCATATACACACAGGCACATATATATATATATATATATATATATATATATATATATATATATATATATATATATATACACATATGAGTATCCGATATCATTTTCATCAAAAGCATTGTTCAGTTTTGAATTAGAGTACGGAATTCTCTTTTGTCATATAATACCTGACCTATCGTCTATAAATGTTCGTTTCTTTTTTTTGATGTGCGCGTTTCTTGTACAACAAAGAATAGTTGCACTGGCCAATACCGCCAACGCGGCGTTTGTTCTCTATATTCGCAGACAACGAACCAATCTTTTTACGGTCCTAATAGAAACGCTACTGTTCAGTAACCTTAACGTCTGTGACTCATCGTTGGTTCATGGAATCCATCGAGAGGAACGTGTACAACGGAAATGTATATCTTAACGAGAAGGCTTCTTTAAGGTGACCGAACATTGAAAAGATTTCAGTTCTAGTTTAAAAGAAATATAAGAATAGATTTTAAAGTTAATTGTCAGCATTTGATGGTTGGGATTTCATGTTATTACTCTAAATTCTGAAAAATGTACTCAGTTTTATTACAACTTTTACTTTTATCATTCCTGCACAAATTCATTATTGAAATAAAAATGTGAAAATTATCTCTAAACATGCAAACAAATAATAGTTATTTCTGATCGTTGCGAGTATTAATTTCATTCTTAATATAATCCTAACATTTCTGCCTGTATTATAAAAAAAAGATCTTGTGCAATTCCAATCAAAATAAAAATTGAATATGAATTATTTTGCACACGAGAAATATTCTGTTTTTCTGTTGATATCACAATGTTAAATCTTGTGTATTATACATTTTTTTTTTAAAAAAAAGACAGATATCTTCATAAATGTTTCTATACTTTAACGTCTAAGGTTAGTATACATTAAAATGTGCATAAGCAACTATCACAAATTGTCGATAATTATTAATTAAACATTTTTTGATAACAGAATTTTTCTAAATTATGGGATGAAGGAAAGATTTATATTCTTTTATATTACAGATTTATGTTGATATAAAATGAATATGATTTAATAGAAAATTTAATTTTTGTTGGTCAAACCGGATTTTTCATTAATTTAATAAATGAACCACTTCCATTTACTACACATTTTTTTCAGAATATTGAACAGAGAATTATTATTCATTTTGTTGTACAATAAACCAAGAATGTTTTCCAGATCATCGAAGGATAGATTTTTTTTGCACGAATTTTACATAAAGCTAGTCTGTTTATACGACATAGATCTGCCTATATGTTGCCGTTCCTAGGGGCGGGCGTCAAAGGCCCCGGCAACAGCCTGAGTCATCTTATTAAATTTAATATCGGCTTATGGTTTAGTAGACTATCGCGCTTTCGTGCTCAAATCCAGGAAAAATTAGGACACAGAAAAGTCTGATTTTAGCTTTCAAATTTTTGAATCCCTGTGATAAATATTATCTCTCTCTCTCTCTCTCTCTCTCTATATATATATATATATATATATATATATATATATATATATATATAAATAAATAAATATATAACTATATAACATTACTACTATGAAATAAATGATATTGTCTACAAAAAATGTAATAACCTATTTTTTTATACTTTTAAATAAAATATCGGCAAAGAGGATATTTTCGAACACAAGCCGTGCCTCTCTATTAGATCTTACAAGCCGTCACGTTCAGCCAGTATTGCCTTTATAAATGTTTATATTTAAAGTCGTACAAGGTCAGATTTTTATATAGGTCAATTTAGAATCCTTTTTTCTCTATTAACTACATGTTACAGTTTATATTACCTGTTCGGATTTTCTTCGTAGCGACTTGATTGTATCCGATAATCTTTATTTTCTTGCCTTATAGCGTCTACTGTGGTACGTGAGTTCTTAGTTTATCGATTTTTGCAGACTTATCTTTTTTCGCCGATATAAAAAACAGTTCTCTCTACGCGTGAACTTTTGAGCGAAATTAGTTTTTATTTGTGAAACTAATGAATGATTCATGTTTATTCCAGACTGTAACGTTAATTTTATCGTTAGTAGAAGAAAATTGTATCAAAATTGTTATTTCAACAGGGCATCTATTAAATTTTCTATTTATTGAAGAATTATCCTAAATAATTTCCATTGACAATTCTTCATATATTTTTTTTATAAATGTTCTACATCAATCGATTTTAAATTAAAGGACAAACTGATATTTGGAAGTAAATATCTCAATTGATATCGTTCTCTCTCTATTAATGTCTATATACATACATACATATATATATATATATATATATATATATATATATTAATATATATTTTAAGGAAATCATATAACTATTTTTTATATTAATTTTTATTATTGAAAAATATATTTAACACTGAATATCTCGTTGCCTGAAAATGGGTGATGGGTATGTTTCCACAGAAGCCCCGTCACCCGAAAATGGGTGAACGTTTTTTTTAACAGGAAATATTTTGTTATATATATATATATATATATATATATATATATATAATATATGGGATAACAACAATAAAATATAATTTTTTTAGTGCACTGAATATATGTTTAAAACAAAATTATTAAAAATTACATTTATTTAGAATGATAATCTTTCAAGCACTCTGTGAATACTTGTGGCTTTACTGGGCATGTAGAACAATATGTTACGGTTTTTTACACTTTTCCTTACCTCTGAACGATCTGAGGATTTTCTATGCTTATCCTAAAATTGAGATAACGTGTCTAGCACTACAAAGATGTTTAGAGCAGAGTGTTTGTGTTTTAAGATAAGAAGTGCGAGTGATAAAACTCGGCTGACAGCCGCACTCTTGTCATTTAGACCCGCAGGGAGCACAGTCGAAAAGCGCTGGACACTCAACA
The DNA here is from genome assembly GCA_034766995.1 of Acanthacorydalis orientalis. Classification (NCBI taxonomy): domain Eukaryota; kingdom Metazoa; phylum Arthropoda; class Insecta; order Megaloptera; family Corydalidae; genus Acanthacorydalis; species Acanthacorydalis orientalis. The sequence goes on from CM068314.1 coordinate 9,108,984, forward strand.
TGTTGAATAGTATATACTTTGTAACACTATTTGTTGGACATACGAAAATTATTATAAAATATAATTTATTGTATAAAATATTCTTTTTACTAGTTGTAAGAATTAATTCTGTGCCTTTAAATTGAATCGTTTATAACTTTGTTTTAAATTAATATATTTTCTCGTCGTTTTAGGATTTTCAAGTGCTAACATTAACATTTAAAAATACTATATATCTTGACCAGACAGTTGACATAACCTTAAAAATAGTAGTGCATACGATGGCGTCCGCAAAGCAGCATATTTGGCATTGCATACTTTTCGCATTCCAGTTAAAAAAATTATGCCGAAGCTGCAGAAAAAAATTTTTCAGCTGAAGGAGAAGGTGTTGTAATGCAAAAAACATGCAAAAAATGCTGAAACACTGGAAAAGATCTAAGAATTCATTATGATTACATCGACTCAAATCCGCCATCTTTTTTTCTACCGGAGGATTCGTCAGTAACCCGACAGATAGATCAAATTTATATAAAATAACGTTTGACACTTTATATGGAAATATTAAACGACACATTTATTTATACATATATGTATATATTTTTTAAATTATTCGAAATGAATAAAAAAAAAGTTTTCTGTATCTTAGTGCTCTAAAGATGATGACATCATCATCGAAATGTGTATGTGCAACAATCAAAAATGATCAATAATAGTTTATTAAACGTTTCTGACTAGAAAAAAAATCATTTATGAAAAATAAATAAAGAAATTAAGAAGTACGCTGAATAAAGTGACGTGTCATGTATTGAGTATCAATTAAGTCATTAACATCAAACTCTTTTATTACAAATTTTCATTATTATATTCGTAGTGTTAAAAAAGAACATAAAAAATTTTGAGAATTATAAAAACATGTCTATTTTAATTAATGTTTTTGTGAGACGAATAAAATAATTATTCCAAAACAGGGAATTTATATATTTGAAGTTTTTTTACTAAAAAAAAGTTCTTTTAAAAGTATGTACATGGAATATAGAGAACTGTAAATATTTATTTTAACGGTCTTGTATTGTAAATAGTCTACTTCTTTAATACAAAATACTATTCTAGCTTTTACGTTTTACACTTGTAAAGAAAATCTAATTACATTTTTAAAAGCATTTGTTGAATTCGTCATTTTCAAAGAAAAGTAAATTAAAACACTTTTAAACTAGATTTTTAGTTGATAAACAAAGTATAAACCAGTATTTCCATATATAAATTCATTCATTTTTGAAAAAAATAACATGTAAAAAATATTATATAGTTTTGGACACTGGAGCTATATTCACTTTGATGAATAAATTTTTCATGATCTCACAAACAATATTTTTTTCAGTACCTTAACGCTATTTTGAGAAAGTTTTGTTATCATAACCTTCATAAGCAAAAATCAAAATTGATCAGTTAATTAATTATTGAATAATTTTGTAGTTTTGGAATGAAGAAAAAAAGTATTGTAAAAATTTAAAAATGTTCTTCAATAAGTAAGGAAAATATGAAATACTGACTATAATTTATTTCAATTTTGCTGAGTTATTAATTAGAATTTATAACTACTACTTTATTAAATAAAAATTTATTTAAAGACAGTTGAAAAAAATTTCAGAAAAATAAAGTAGATTTGTATAAAAATATTTCACAAGCAAAATAAAAAAAAACATATTTCTGTTTTGAAATATTGCATTCGCTATTCAGTTTCTTCCGTGACTGGCACATCACAATTTATTTTCATATTTTCACTATTTATATTTTTGTCCTCTGCACGACATATCCTGTCAAAAAATTGCACAATTTAATGTCCACTTTCATAGAAATTGGATTTAGCAGCAGGGGTATATTATATTTTACGACTTTGTTTGCGTTGCGTCGAAATCGTTTTTATGGTTTGCATTCGGTTTTATTCTGGTTGGTACACTGTGATAACATCAACGAAAGAAAACTTATAAAATATTTATTGCAACGCAATACACTTTTTTGCATAACAATGAAAATAAATACCACCATACCTGTCTTAATCAATACTTTCTTATGTATGATATGTTTTTATTAACTGCGTAAAATTTAGTTGTTTTTTATGTTTGAAAAATACAAATCACGAAGTTCTTAACATGCATACATACATACATATATGCATATATATATATATATATATATATATATATATATATATAGGGAGATAGAGAGAGAGGAGGGAGAAGAATAAAATTAATTTTAATAAATTTTCTCAATAAAAAAATGCTCAGCACTACAGAAATTACTACATTGTTTCTGTATATTTTTTTTTAAGAAATCGTTGAATTGTTTGTCGGAAAATCTTTTCTAATTCTACTTATATTTAAATTATTACACATTTTAATATTGATTTCTCTATACCTGAACTGTTTGAATCATAAAATTAATGGCCTGTTTATATTAAAAATAATTCGATCTAATTTTGAAAATTAGAAAAGAAATAAATGTGTATGTAATCCGTTTACGATTTCCGTACAAGCAGTAATAAAGTTTCAAATGGTTTTTACGACGAGAAATAAAAATGTAACTCCTGTCATGTGATTGAGTTCGTTTGAATTGACGCAGCAAAAATGAGAATGATCGACTGACCGTATTTTAAGTGGCATATTATGTAGTTTAATTTTTAGAACGTACGAAAGGTTAATTGATTAACGGGCGAATTGAAACGTCAAGGTCATTTTTGTTTAGTTTACAATGTGAAAATATACACGCATTCCTGTTATTATGTAACCACAATGATTGAACGACGAAAGTGCAGTATTGTGTATGAATATACATGTACGTAGGGCGATAGGAAAGTTTTGTCGTTCAGCTTGTATTTGTCAGGTGTAAAAATTAATTCGGTACTTTTAAACTGAATCAAGCATAACTATGTTTTAAATAAAAATATTTTCTCGTCGTTTCAAGATTTTCAAGTGCCAGTCTTAGCATTTAAATACAGTATATATCTTAGCCAAGCAGTTATCCATAACCTCACAAGACAGTAGTGTACATGATTGCATCTAAAAAGCAACATTACGAATTACTACTTTTTGTATTCCAGTTGAAAAAATTTTTTGCCGAAGACACGAGAATGATATGTTCAGCTTTGAAAGTAGATGTTGTAATGCATAAAACATGCAAAAAATGCTAAAATAGTGTAAGAAGTCCAAAAATTCATTACAACTTCATCGACTCAAATCCGCCATCTTTTTTCGGCAAGGCATTCGTCATTTACCCAACAGATGGAGTGAAATTATATAAAGTAATGGGGGATATTTTGACAATTGAAATGTATTCCATATTTATATAAACATTAAACTTCTATAAAAACAAAGCACTGTATTAATTTGTACACCAAATATATTAAATTTTAAAGCCCTCTGATTGGCTTATTTTATTTTCTCGTTGCCATAGCAACAAGTTCATCTTATACTGCAACCAACTGGTCTTCACCTGCAAAAATGTTTCATTGTAATTGATTTTTAGGTATAAAATAACAGAAAACAATGTATAGAATGTATAGAGGATGTCGAAATAACTGCATGCCTGAATTATCAAGAAATTCTTGCATAATATAAATTAATATAGACGATGATGTCGATATATTGTGATGGAAGAACCAGGAAACCTATTCGTAAACGTGTCTTTTTAAAATCTAGGTTATATGAGGCAGATATTTTCAATATATTTTCTTGTTTTTTAATTATTATGTCTCTAATCTATATCTAGTCTATGTTTACCTGTTCAATTATTCCATGTTTGTATTAAAAAAAAACAATCGTTCTGTTTTGATCAAATTATGTTTCTTGTTTTCCAACATTTTTGATCAGAAATTTTTCTTAGTTTACAGAAAACATATTTCTTGATATAAAAAAATAAAAATTAGATATTATAATATCTGGGATCTGTGAGGCATCTGATCGGATCGCATTTAACGTTTCTAGAGGTCGAAACATATTTGTTAAATTATTCCTGATTGTTACAAAACTTTCCTAACGCTGTACGTACTAACATATGTATATTGGAAAAAAAACACGAATTAGAAACATAGGTGTGATTTGTCCATGTATCACACGTTCGGTCGACTTGTCAGAAATAATTGCCGCTGACCTTGAAAATATGATATAGTCACCGACGACGGCGGACTGCGATCCGTCCGACTGAAATTTTGAACGGAAAGCTTCGACCGTGAAAACTACTTTCATAACTCGTTCACGTTTCGGCCGTAACGAAACGTATTTCACAACAAGATGTCTACGACTGTACGTGCTTCTTCTTCCTGTTCACAAATCGATGCGGACGTCAAGTTGTTCATAACGTAATATGTCCCGTATCTTGTTGACATTTTCTTTACGGCGAAATTATATCGAACAGATATTACAGGTTACGCAAACGGTTCGATTTCAGTGGAGCTTTCTTCGATTTAAGTGGAGGTCAGATGGTAGTCAGTAAGTCAGTCAGTCAATCAGCGTGGCATCGTCTCATTTCACAAGGGATTTCGACATTGAAACTAATGTTGTCGTTAACTACTCATCAATCAGGCTAAACTCTGAACGTTAATTAATGTGTAGTTTATTTGAAACCGAACAAATATTCTGTTTGATGCTAAATCTCATTTCCCGAAAAATTGTAAGAATCTTATTACAAGAAATATTCAAAGGTAAATAAATAAAACAAGATGCAAATTGTTCTTACATAATTCAAAATTAATGTATTCTTGTTTATACTTATGCTTATTTAAATAATCAAATAAATTTAAATTTGTGAGAACTAAAACGCAATAACAAGAAATAAATCTAACTACAACGAATCTATTTGCTTTTTTTTTTAAAAAAAAACATTTTTCTTAATTCGACTGATCCAAAAATTTCAACTTGTTTAAAAATCTAAAATATAATAAAATACAATTTTCTCTTAACACTATACGGTCCACACTGTTTGCATGAAAACTGATGCGTGTAGCCGGCATATTTTAAGGTTTTCAACTATGTTGCATTGCTTACAAAAACAGTTAGAGCTTTTAAAATATCAAATACATTTTTACAAAATTTGAAGTGAAACTTTTTACCTGACTACGGCGAAGCCAAAAGGAGATGTATGTATGTTAATATTTCACGTGTGTGTATGTATGTAACCATGTACATTTGATCTGGCCTAAAGCCCAAACGGTTGGACCGATTTTGATAATTAAGGTGTCAAACGATTTGTCTTAATCTCTTGATTGAAAATAGGCGTAAAGTTTTTTAAACATCAAGATAGCGGCTGTAAAAGGCCATTTCTTCAGGGACGAAAAAAGTCTACCTGTATTTCAAAATGGCTCGACCTATTTTGACAAATTAGGTGTTAAAATACTCGTCTTAATTATGCAAGTGACACAGGGCGCATAAAAATTAAGAATTCAAGTACACAGAAAAGAGTAGAGATCATTTTTAGTCTAACATACATTGCAGACAAAAATTTTAAGATCATGTTCCACAAAAAAAGAATAACTGAATTTCTTGTAGCTGCAGTTAGTTTTTAAATTTTTTATGAAATCCTTTTTAACTATGCTAATTAAGGAAGGATTTCAACTATACCTGGATTTCGCCAGTAATAAGTCAGAGTAATAATAAATATATAGATTTACCTATTTTAGTGACTTTTCCTATTTTAAAACCATTAAAAGAAATCTTTGAAAGTTGTGGGATTGAAGGTTGAAATTTTCTGTTATCTTTTGCTTTAAATTTGATCAAAGAACGCAATATTAGTCTAGTCGATTAGAAATATCATCATTAGCATATATATATATATATATATATATATATATATATATATTATAAAACATATTTATATGTCGCCAGGATTTAATACACAGTGCGTAAAAAACCCCTATTTATGTCTCGAGCAGTCAGCAAAAACCATATTTTTATATCTCCAGACAGTAATATATAATTTAAACTAGTAAACATTTAAGTTTTTCTTAAAAAAAAATAATAAAAATATAAAAATTTGTAAACATATTGCATAAATAGCCTTTTTCAGTCAATTTATAAAAAGAGCTCATCAAAATGCACTCAGTGTTAAAATAGAAATCTCTATTGAACACTTTAGTTTTCTGCAATGCTTTTAAGGTTTTTTTTTCGTATTTTTTGTAGTAACCATAACGATTCGTGTATGGAATAAAGTGAAAAGATAAAAGGTTCTCTGCTTCCAATAGACGGTTTATTGCATTCTAATTGAAAAGATTCAATGAAAGTCTATTAAAAATTACCTTGAATGGAACTGTCCACATCGATTTATTTATACTGTAATAATTGTTATGTATAAACTTACAGAGGTTTAAAAACTACTTTTAATAAGATTTTTTTTTTAAATATTTTATACGGAACTAATCAAATTTAAACGTTTATTTTTGTTTAAAAGTTAATTGTATGTAATATTTTTGCTTAACAGCCAGTAAGATTATTTTTAAATGTAATTGAAATTCTATTTAACAGTTTTATTCTTTATGAACAAAATAACAAGCAAATATGAATTTCAATAAAACAAATATATTAGAATGGTTTTCCAAACTATATCTCTTTTATTTCATCCAGAGTGTTAAGATTTAAACTTGATGTAATTTTCCGCAAAATAAACTTGCAAATCTCTAAAACAATTTCATGGAAATAATTGTGCTTATTAAACATTTGTGAAGGTTATACGTTGCGTGCAAATTCACATATTAGCTACGTTTACATCAGCGTGAACCCTATGGAACATATATATGTATATATATATATAAATATATATATATATATATATATATATATCTGTGAGGAAAATTTTAGTTACATAAAATAGGGAGTGAAATCTTTTGTGGTTGAGTTCCACGTGCATGATATATTTGCGCATGTTATATATTTGTATATATATATATATAACAATATTTTTTAATTATTTTTATGACGGACATCACATAATTTAAAACAATTCTTGTGTAGAGGGCAAAATAAATACATTATATAGTTTTTTCAGGTTTAAAAAGTTTAATTTTTGTAATTTTGCACATTTACATGCCAGAATTGTTTTAATAAGTATTGTTTTGTGTTTATATATTAAGTATAAAAATTAATTCGGTGCCTTTAAATTGAATCATTTATAACTCTGTTTTAAATTAAAATATTTTCTAGTCTTTTTAAAGTGTTTAAATGCCAATCTTAACATTCAAAAACATTACATATTTTGGTTAAACAGTTGATACAATCTCATAAAACAGTAGTGAACACAGTGGTGTCTGAAAAGCATAATATTAGCCATATTTTTCGCATTTCAGTTGAAAAAATGCTGCCGAAGTCGCGGATATGATTTGTTTAGCTTTGGAAAAAGTGGTTGGAATGCTTAAAGTTGCAAAAATGCTATAACATTCCAAGAGATTTGAAAATACATTGACACCAAAGCCGTCATCTTTTTTTCAACAAGTAATTCGTCAGTTACTCGACAAATAGAGTAAAGTTATATAAAGTAATGGGGGATGTTTTGAGGATTGAAATGTATTCCATTTTTTTGTAAACATTAATTCATTAATTTTCTATAAAAAAAGTACAGAATTAATTTGTACACCTAGTATATATATATATATATATATATATGTATTTTTTTTAAATTATAAAATGACCTCGAGGATGTAATTCAAGGATGTTATTTACAGATTACATATGATTAAACTAAGTATTTTAATCATATTTCCAATACTTCAATAATATTTTTTAATCAAATTAAACCTCCCTTATGTACAGATATTTTATTATAATATTGAATAAAAATCATATTTTTTATTGATAAATCCTTTTTAGAAAATCGTGTTTTTTTCACTCCACAAGCTAGACAAATTTTTCTAATTGAAAATGTTGTGTAATTGATTATTGCTTAACTCATTTCATTAGATATGTTCATGGATGTCTTTGTAAGCATTCTAAAGCTAGGAAATGCGACCACAATGAGTGGCAACAAAAATTTTACCATCATGTAGCAAATACAATTAGCGTACCCAAGGGATCTTTACTCAATTAGAGTTGTGTAAGCCCCTGTGATTGACAGTTCAGAGTAGAGGGGAGAATTGAATAAATAACAAGAAGATATTTTGATGACGTTATCATTATCCTCCGATCTAATAAATTTTTAAATTTCTCACTTTTTTCTATACCGTAACCTTGAAGACAAAGTAATCAGCTTCGAAATACGCATAAGCAACAGTTAATAATAATTGAAAAATAATAATTGAACATTTTGATCAAAGAAGTATTTATGCAATAGAATATTGAACTATTTTCATTTTATTTTGATAAACTGTTTATTCAAATAAATGTAATCAATCTTTGGAATTGTCAAGCAATTGTGTATCCTAAAACGTGAAAATTTATTCAAATAATGCTTTTACATCGATTATGTAATTCGAATCAAAAAAATTACTTATATTTATTTACACATACAAATACAAACGTATGGAATACGGATTCAATTGTGTATTGCTGTATAGTTGTGTATTGAAATATGTATGTTCTACGTGTAAGTTTAATTATAAAACAAAGCACGAAGTATAACTTTCAGTGAAACAAAGACCGTGTTTATAATTGTGTTGTCAAATATTACCTAACAATGCTCATTCTACTCATTAGAACAATGAGTATTAATAAACAAAGCGGAATATATAACCCAACGAAATAGTACAGTGAAATTATAAAAGATTGATATGTACAAATCTAGAAAATACATTTTTGTGTAATTGTAATTTTGTATATTTTAATATAAGTGTACATAAAATAAACTTACTTAATTTATTTTACATTTTTATTAAAGTATGAAATTTATTTTAGAAATTTATGATAATTCTCGTTTTTTACCATCATTTTTATTATTATTATTATTTAAATATGTTAATAGATTTGATTTTTTTTGTAAATAATTTCATCTCATGCAAGTTTTTTGTAATCTAAAAAAGCGTGTTAGAATTTATCAATGTTAAATTCATTTTTTTAACACAACTTAAAAAATATAATACCAGTTGATGCCAAATTAATACTTATTTTGGAAAAGAACAAATTGATCGTCTTATTTATACCCCATTTATTTATTTATAATAAAGTTTAAGAGACAACAGCAAACTAAATAACGAATTATCTGCTTGATTATACTAGGGCGGATAGAGAAAACTGATATGATCATCACATAAATTTGACCATGACCTTAGTTTCTGATTTCAGAGAGAGGTGTTGTATTTGTATATTGGCGAGGAATATATTCGAATGAGAAACCTTAACGAATCACATGTATTAATTTCCTGACTGTAATGAAAGCTGCAAGTGTACTCATATTGTTCTTTCATATATTTCAGTTCGTTAGATTCTTACAGAGCTTTATTTAATTTCATGTTTTTATCTGTATTTTGTTGTAATTGAAATTATTGTAGCTGTTATGCTTTAAGAAATTTTATCGTTTTAAAGATTGTTTATTTAATTACAAAATACATGAATTGTCTTATACAAATTACAGTCATTTTATTTCTTACCTTTTTATATTTAATGAACTAGTAGAAAAAGTGTCAGGTTCAAGTTTATTTGTATAAAATATAATTTTTTCATAGATTTTAAATAAAAAACATAAATGTTGAATTTTATAAGATAAACAGTTTTTTTTTAAAAAAAATCTTGAAAATTAAATAAAACCAAACGTTAAATATGAAAATCGTTTAAAAGGCACATAAAGTACAAACTTTACATGTGGTTTGCGTCCGTTAAACGACATCGTTTTATTCGTCGTTTGATAAAACTGAACAGAATTTATGTTGATCAGATAAAACATACAAAATCGGGAGGAGTCGCACAGAGAGAGTATTCTTTAAAGTAATTTTTTACGGTATCTTTTTTGACGTATTCTGTATTCTGCGTGTAACAATTTTTTTATAGTTTATTCTAAAATGATTTACGACATCGACAGTCTTATTAAATTCAAGATGCACTGTTTTTTGTTGATGAAATTTACTCAACCGTAGAACGCAAGTTGTTTTGCTTTTATGGTCGTACACATACTTGCGACTTTTATCGTTTATTCATAGCAGTGGCAATGTTTTCATTTTTTAGACGAGATGTATGAAAATACACTGGTTCAATTTTATTAAATAATTCTGTTTCTAAATAAATTTATTTCTAGAGCACATTTGTAAGAAATCATTATGAAAATGTTTATCACAAGTTTGCATAGATGCTAAAAATTAACTCAGTACACAAATAGTTTTCAGGGTCATTTAACGGATAATGATAATTATATTGTTTTCGTTTGTCGTTCATGAATTGTGTATAAGGCAAATGCTTCCGTTTTATACATAATAGACGGTAATGATTAAACGGTACGAAGGTTAATTTTTAGTTTAAAAATTGATTAAACGGAGTCGTAATTACAAATATAATTTCTATTATTCGAACTGATATTTTTCCATGCACGTGTCGTTCCAGTTTATGTTTTATTGTAGAACGTTATTTATGTTTCAATTTCTTCAAATCGTATAAATATGATAAAAAATATAATTCGTGAATTTTGATTTAAAAGTGACTGGAAATTCATTTAAAGTATTTTTTTATTTTAATACATTATTTTGAAATTTGTTCTCTTTAATATTTATATTATTTTTTTTTATAGATTATTAAATTTATATAAACTCCATTCAGTGATTATTTATGTATTGTACTACTATTATTTCTGCTTTTTTGCTGATTCGTAGTAGATCAGTGTAATGCTATTACATTTTTCTATACCTTAACGCTCTGAGGATGTTGGCATCGCTGTTGAAACGCAGATAAACAATAATGAAAAATAATCTGTAATCTGTTATTGTCTGTTAAAATTTTGAAAAAAAAGTATGAAAAATATTTCATCTGGTTTCAACCCTGAGCTAAATTGTTTATTTTTCTAGATCATTCATCAATTTGCATCCTAAATAATCTACATGTGTATGAAAATCTATGAAGTATTTTTATTGTTTGGTGTATTATTTGGGATTTGGTTCTCTTTGTTTTATTTAAGTTGTAAGTGTCATATTACATTTTTTCATAAAAAATTAATAATATATTTAATCCTGTTACGTGATTGTTTATGTATTCTGCTACGACTATTCTGTTTTCGAGCCATTTTATTGTAGCTTGATATTTTTTTCAAAAGATTTTGTATTCTTTACATGATAAAGAAGCCAGTTTACGTTCAGATCGATTTCAAAACAATACACACGAAATTTATAATATTATTTATAATAATAATTAATGAAACTTGAATATTAGAAAAGTAATTATGTTTATTAATTTAGGAACCAGTTCATAAAAATGAAAATATAGAAACCAGCTCATAAAAATCGAAATGCTTATATAGAGTGATTCAATTTAGGCTTTCACACAAAAATATCAAAAAAAAAATTGAAAAAAAACATGTTATCCCCTATTTAATATTTTAGTTCAATTGTATTTTAGTAATGAATTGAACTAAAATACTAAATAAAAAATAACTTGACTTTTATTAAACCTTACGCCCTCTCTTAATACTTTCATGTAGAAGCCTAAATTGAATTACATATACATATATTTCATTTATGCGAATGAATTATTTTTTCGTCCTACGAACCTCAAAAATGTTTTCTAATCAAATTTCTCACATTGGTTGTTGGTAAAGGAAAATACTTAAATTTTTCTGTATTTTAACGCTCTGAAGATGATGACATTGCCATTGAAATGCGCATTAGCAACAATCACATAAACAATGAATAACGTATAATAAACGTATAAATTTGAACTGTTTGAATGACATTTTTTAAAGTTAAATAATATTTAAATATAATATGTAAGTAGTAATGAAACTAAATAGTCAATTAAAATATACAAAAACATTTTTAAATCCTTGGAAATCATGAACATTATTTTATTTTATATTAATAGACAATCATAATTCAATCAACATCCATCTTATTTTCCATTTTTCTGTTTAAACTATTAATATATTAATTAAAATAATTTTATTATAAAATTATTCATATTAGATAATTATTCTTTATTTACTCTTTTCTGAATACTTCTAATTATTAAATCGTATCGTTAATTAATAAACGAAGTAGTTTGTTTAATTAATTAACGTAGAAAAAAGAACAAAGCAAAATAAAGAACATTATAATTAAAAGTCAATTTTGAATAATGCTACAAAGAAAATACTGGAAGTAGATACAACACTAATTAAATACAGAATTAATTTTTTTTCAGATAAAGTAAAATAACAGAGTACAAATAAATATTTCATTAGAAACTTAAATAAAAGTATTCAAACTTAATTCTTTTTATTATTTGAATAAAAATTAAGAATATTAATTATGAACACTTTTTATACTTAAATAAAATAAACTCTAGTCTGTATTTTCTCTGAAATGCAGTGTTTTTTTATTCACTTGTTTAGTTGACTTTTCTTTGCAAGTCTTTCATCTTTAGAAAAGAATATTTAACATTTGGAGGGATAATTGAATTGATATTTATATATTTTGAAAATCTAATCAAAAGAATACTGTTTGCTCTTGAAATATTCCGAAAATGTTTTAATTTTGATAAATATATTTGATTGTAGTCGTTAATTTTCTGTTGAAAACTTTTAAGTTTAGATTATAAATTATAATTAAGTAATTTAGAATACCTACACATATTGTTATACAACAATAAAATCTTTTTATAGCCATGTTTTCTGATAAAACTCTTGATAATTATGTAATAACAATTATTTTAAATCTCTCTAAATAGATTACATGGTCACTTTAACCATTTACATACAATCATTTCACAATGTAAATATTGTTTGTTTGTAATTATGAACATTGATTACAGGTAAGCAAATAAAACTAATTCTATTAATAATCATTCAAAATGAGTGATAATCTATTACGATAATTTTGTAATTGCTTAATAAATAAATATCGATTAATAGTATTAAGCGAATAGCAGATAATAGCAATAAACAATATATTATTATGGAACAAACAGTTTAGTATTAATAATCCACACTATTTACTCTGATCCATGTTTATATAATATTAAGATTATGTGTTTGCTATGGTGTATGTATATATATATATATATATATATATATATATATATATATATATATATATATGTTTATCTGCTGCTGAAACACGTATGGCATGTAGTTATATTTAGTAACTATCGTGACAACTTATTCCAATTTCTTCATATGTTTATTCGTCATAATAAAAAAGGGTCACGCACTTCGTATTCGAGGTTACTGGCCCGATGAAGATTTCTTTCCTTATACAGAATCGAAAACGTATTTCGTTTTTATTCCAAACAGCTTTTCAGATCAGATTTTCTGTTATAGATATAAGTTTTATAGTTTTCCGTGTATAGTTTTGTTTTTGTGTAAGAGAAGAGAAGAAAAAAACAGAAAAGAGTACGCATATAACTAACCACGTTAACTGTAACTACTTTGTTCAGAAAAAACTTTTTTTGTAATCATAAATTGTATTATATTGTTTGAAACTTTACCAATGGACTGACATGACAAATTATACTTATTAACAGTAAATCGAGTATTCTTTTTAAAACGAATGTTGTAAATGTGTCTATTTTGGAAAAGTCAAGGTGAAATGTAAGGATAAATATATATTTCGTAATAGTTTATTAAAATCTAATTTGATTTATGTAATCTGTTTGGAATATTCATTCGCTTGAAAAAGGTTGTACGCGTTTTAATACTTATTTAAATTTATTATTAAATGTAAGGCATTTATTTCGCTAGTTTTTTTTTTATTTCTATAAATTCAATTTAATTATTTATTATAAAATTTATCAGTCCTTTTTAAGCATCAACTACTTTGAAAATCAATGCATTCTATTTCATATTTATTAGATGTAAACAGTAATTATGTGCCTTTAAATTTAATCAATCATAACTCTGTTTTAAATTAAAATATTTTCTTATCGTTTTGGGATTTGAAAGTGCAAACCTTCACATTCAAAAACACTCTATATCTTGGCCAAGCAGTTGGCATAACCTCACAAAACAGTACTGAACACCATAGCGTCCGAAAAGCTGTATATTAGGCATTGCATACTTTTCGCATTCCAGTTAAAAAAAATGCTATCGATCCTGCAAGTATGATTTGTTCAACTTTTTTTCGACAAGTGATTCTCATCAGTTACCCGGCAGATAAAGCAAAGTTATTTAAGAGAATGGAAGATATTTTGTGGATTGAAATATTTTCTATTTTTCTGTAAACATTCGTTTTCCATAAAAGAGCCATTGAATTAATTTATACACCTAATAAAAACGTTAACTCCCAGGATACAAAAATAGTAATAAATTCTGTATAGAAAAGTTTCATAAATCAAATAAATTACTTTTTGAAAAAAAAATTATTATAATATTTAGGGTTGAATAATAGAAGTATATAGATACTGTCTGAAGATGATATACGTGCCGAAATTAATATTGAATAACAAATGAGCGGAAATTAATTTGGAACTTAAATGACCCAAAACGACGAACTTCACCAATATAACGATTGAGCGGAATTACAGGTATAAAGGAATACAATTAGATTTTGAATAACAGGCGTTTTATATTTATCAAGGTGTTTTACAGATGAAATAAATCATTGTAAAATATACAGAATAATATGAAAGTATTTTACTGTATCGATGTACTGATCGATAATCATTTATTGAACATATCTTTTTTTATTCTTTGGATTGAAAAAAATAATTCAAATATTTTTTTGCAAATGAATTCTTTTCCTCTACAAATCACAATTATTTTTTCAAATTAAATTGTTTAAATTATCTTCCATTTTAACGCTCTGAGGATTATTAAAATTTCGATAGCGATGCGCTCATTTTCAGAGCGCTAAAATGCAGAAAAATGTAAATTTTCTGTAATGAGATTTGTTGTAACAATGCGTATAAGATGTAATCAAAAATGAGCATTAATAATTTATTAAAAATTTGTGTAATTTGTGCCGTTTAAAGTAAATTGATTTGTGAAAGTGATTTTAGCAATAGTGTCAGAACTGTATCGTGTCAATACTTATTGTTTAAACTATCGTTTAATGATTTAAGATAAAGAATATGAGTAAATAAAACAATAATTAAATAAAATTAAAGTTGACCTAGAACTTATTAATATTAATTCTGGCTGTACTCCAACAAAAATACATATTAATCTACTTAAAAAGATCATCAAACAAATGCACTTGCACAACATTAAACACACTAAATCAACACATTCATCGACTGTAAATATTCAACGATAAACTTCTTTACCATTTCGTAAACATTTTCGTTTGAGAATCGATATCTCCGGTATAATTTTTGTTTTGTTATCGTTGCTACATCATTTTTCGGTACGCTTTGTTCTCGAACTGAAATAAGGAATGAAAAGGCGTGCCAATGACTTTTGGCTGTTATGACGGTCGCGCTTTTATACGGCTCTACATTTTTTGCGTGTCAACAAACGCACAATTGTCGTTTCAAGGCTAAGGCATACTGAGGTTAACGTTTCTGGTTCAAATGAACGGCATTAAAAACATGTATATTGGAAATTTATTTTTATTTATTCGTAACCGATCACACATTGTGTTTTAGTATAGAAACATATTTGTCTGTGTCTATTATTCAATTTCAATCGAATGTACATGTCGTTACGTTTTTTTTTAACTTATTCTTTTGATTTTTTATCTTGGGATGTTTTCTTCGTGAAAATTTATAGAAAAAAATATTTTTTCAATATATTTACTGAATGAAATATAACGAAGAGATTTTTGAAATCGATTGATTTCGACTTTCATTTTATATTTATAAGATATAAAAACATTTTTTAAATTATGTTTTCTTTAGAAAGAAATTAAATTATGTTTTCTTTAGAAAAAAAATAATGTTTTCTTTAGAAAAAAATAATGTGAATAACTTTTTAGTATTTTTTATAATAAGTCTTTTCAGAATTCGTTTTAATTTTTTTAGTATTTTTCTTTAATACTTAAAATTATTTTCACAAATTAATTCTTTTTCCACTCCATAAACTACAGATTTTTTTTCTGGTTGAATATTTTCAATAAATTATTATTGATTATTTTTGATTGTTGATTATACGTATAATTGCAAAAATATTGACTAGAAAACTTTATGACGTGAAGAAAAAAGTGAATTAATCTGCAAATGTAATGATTTCTCATTGAACTATATATTATGATAAATTATTCTGAAGAACCGAACGATAAATACTACTGAATTTGAAACGAAAATGACATTTATAGATATTTTAAACAATAATATTTTTGGAAAAAAAACATTGTAAAGAATAAATTATTTTTTTATAAAATAATATGTAACAATTATAAATTATTTTAAACTATTAATGCCTTTTACACATGAATCCCTCCATAAACACTACAATTTTTTTCTTAATCAAAATATTCAACACTATATTCGTGTTTATTTTAATTGATTTATGCGTATCTTAATAGTGATGGCATCGTCTTCAGAGCAGGATGAAACAGAAAAATCTGCCTCACAAAATAGTTTTGTAACTGTTACTTAATTCAACTTAAAATGAATTTTGTCCATACTGCAGGATCAAAAAATATTTTTCGTATCAAAAATGTTTAATAATTAGTTATTAATTACTTTTCATTGTTGATTAACTGCATTTTGATGGTGATACCGTCATTTTCGGAGCGTTTAGATACAGAAAAATCTACATTAAGTCTGTATCAGATCTAAATTAGATTTTTTTGAACCTTAGCGCTTTTACGATGAGGCTTAGCCATTGAAATTCACATAAGAATCAACAATAATCAATTATTGAACATTTTTCATCAAAAAATTTGTTTGTGGTATGTGCAGTTGAGGAAAAATTATCTTGGAGTGTCTTTTTGTGGTATGTTGAAATAGTTGTTACTTGTGAAAGAGAATTTAGCCCCAGAGTTGAAATAGTAGTGAAAGTTAATCGATTTTGTTACAATATTCAGATTTTGTATCCAATCTTGGATTTTAATACTAACATTTTATACGGTTTATGTATATTGATATTAAAATCAAAATCTATAAATATGAATTATAAAAACTGAAGGAGTTTGTATTTTAATCATTGCCAAGGAAGTATTTGTTGCAGTTTATAAAAAAAATCACATTTTTTTTATTAGATGTAAAAATGAAATCTGTGCGTTTAAATTGAATCAACCATAACTCTTATTTAAGTTAAAATATTTTATAGTCATTTTAGGCTTTTTAAATACCATCCTTAACATTTAAAAACATTATATATTTTGATAAAGAATTTAACATATCCTCACAAAACAGCAGTGATCACGATGGCATCAGAAAAGCAGCATATTAGAATAGGCATTGAACAATTTTCGCATTTCAGTTAAAAAATATGCTACCGAAGCCGTGAGATCAATTTGTTCAGTTTTTGGGGAAGGTGTTGTGACGCAGACAACATGTAAAAAATACTAAAACAGTGGAAGAGGTCCGAACATGCATTTGACGACTTCATCGACTCAGTGCCATCTTTTTTTTGACAAGTGATTTTTCGGTTCCTCGACAGATAAAGAAAAGTTATATAAAATAATGAAAGATATTTTTAAGATTAAAATGTATTCCATTTTTCCGTAAACATTCATTTTCTACAAAAAGGCACGAAATTTATTTAAACACCGAATATTTAAATTCATTAGTATCGAATTACGCATATTTAATAAATAGTAAGATGTAAATAAGATATCTTTTTAGGATTTTTATATTTTTATTTAAAAAAGAAATATGAAATATAATTTATTGCCGGTTATTTTTATAAAAAATATACATTCTTATTTTACAAGGATAAACAGCATATAACTGTTGATTAAACATTAAGCGTGTCTAATTTACGAGCAAATTATTGTCGTTTTCTGAAGCTGAATTTGTATTAAAATTATTTGAGCATTCAATTTCAATGGAATCTAAGAATTAAATATAAAAAATTCTAATATGTAAATGTGATGTTGTTATTTCATTTCGATTAATCAAATATTTACTTTTAATCATAATAGCAAACATGTTGATCGGTATTTCCGAGAAAAGTTATGCAATAAAATTTAGTATGTTATTTATAAAAATGTGATTATAGTATACATGAAAACATTGCGAAAAAGTGAAAAGATTTACATTTTATAAAACAAGTATCCAATCAACAGTCAATATTGTGAATGCAAACACATCAAACCGTAAATAATAGTATAATGGATGCCACACACGCTAGTCACTTTGACCGTGAACTCTGACACCGACTTCAATTTGACAGTGTAATAATGTCAACAACCGTCTCTCGACTCTTGGAACATGTGTCCTTTTTTGCAAGCAGAATGTGTGCCGCAGACGTATGAACAGTGCAGCTTGCATGAGCTTATTAATAATGTGTTTCATAGTTGAGAGAACAGTGATGTCGGAATTTGTACGTAGTGGAAAATGTACTTCTACGAACAATAACTATTAATGCATATATAATAAGTTTCAAAAGTCTCCGGAACGTCGGAGTAGAGTTACACATTTTTTTATCACGTCTCTTCTAAGAATTGATAATGTTGCCTTGAAGAATTTACGTTAATTTGAATATGAGTTTCTAAAACATTCGAAATGTTTACAAACATTTTAAACATAAACAGTGATCAAATGAAGAGGCAACAAAGTAACTCGTAAACAACAAGAAATAAATGTGTAAATGTTCAGAATGAGCTGTATATAGGATTTGTTCATGCTGGTTCAGATGTCAAGAAATATAAAAGATCAATAAATTGTACAGCAATATTGAAGGTGCTGATATACACGTCATAAAAATATTTTTTTATATATTTATTTTATATGTCCCTTTCTATAAGAAAAAAAATATAATCGAATGAATTTGTCGTTTTAATATCTATGAAATTACCTTTTACAAATGATTTTCGTATTCACCCGTAAATCAGACCTTTTTTCTGATCAAAAATTGTCAATTACTGATTATTAATCATTTTTAATTGTTACTTATACTCTTTTAGTTTAATACGCATTTAATTTCCTGACTGGTACAATGAAAAAAAAACTAAGTAAGTTTAATATTTATTTAAAGTAATCTCCATTTACCTTCATACACTTATTTTAACGTTCTAAAAGTTTTTGTAAACAGTCCAAAGAAACTGTTTTTTATTCGACGGTTACATTTTTCTTAATATCTTCTGCGTCCTGAAATTGTTTCTCTTTGAGGACAGTTTTCATTTAAGAAAGAGAAAAAAATCTGCTAGTGTCAAGTCAAGCAAATAGGGTGGGTGATTGATGTCAACAGCATCATGTTTCATGAGAAATTATTTCACAATCAGTACAGAATTGGCAGGTATATTGTCCTACGACAAGAACGAACTACTCTTTTCTCGAAATTGCGATCGCATTTGAGAAATGTGTTAAAATAATCTCTCCATCACTTCAACGTAGAATGCTCTAATAATTCTTCGCCGTTTTGATACAAATTCTTTGTGGATCACAATATGTTTATCGAAAATAGTAATCAGCATGGTTTTGATTCTGGATTTCTCCAAACAAAACTTTTTGAGTCTTAGTGTTTATTTTTTAATCCACTGCATACTCTAGCGTTTCGTATCGCAATCTTATTGAAACACCCATGACTCATCAACAGTGACAGTGTAGTTAATTTCCTACGCAGAAACTAACATCTATTCGATCTTCGTTTGACCACCCCTCTATTGATAAAACTATAAAGTATTATATGCTGCTTTACTTTTAGTTTAATTTCATGTGACTAGTGCTGCAGCTTCAATCCGGGAATTAAATTTCCAAACCTGGTAACATCATCCTCAGAATGCTAAAGTACAGAAAAATTTAATTGTATCTGACACAGATTTGATGCGTCACTTTCTATACCTCAGCGCACTAGAGATGATGATATCGCCATTAAATGTGTAAAGACAACAATCAAAATGAATCAATAAACAAAAATTATATTTCGACGACGATATCATCAAAACTATTTCCTTTTTCATTCCTTCCGTATTTATTTTACTATTGTAATTGACAACTAAATATTTGTCTTCAAGCAAAAATAAACAGTGTATAATTTTGAATGGTTCAATCCTTTTATGACAACTCTGTATTGTGTGCGTATACTTGTGTAAATAGTGTCGACTTTTATGGTAGTCGCAAGCCCATTTATTTATAAAATGAACGTCTGTATTTAGAACCACATGTTTCTCCGAAATAAATTAAGAGAAAATATGCTTAACCAAATGTCAAGTATACATTTATTTATATGAAACGTCCATTCATTCGAACACAATGTAAAGATGTAATTGTCAATGAACATCGTCTAGTTGTAAATTAAGTAGGCGTCATTTTTATCATAATGTGCCTGGTATTAAAGAGGACCCACTGATGCACAGCACTGTATTATAAAACTCATATTATTATATTCAGTGAACGAGCGCGCAATTTCTGCGTCATTGATAATCATCGGAGCGTTAAAACAGGGATTGAAATTTCATGCTTTTGCTTGTGACATATGTTGTTAATAATATGTTTTCACTGGGACACGACATACATATAATTGGTTCGTGTATTTGGGTTCAAATGTTCTATTCACTTTTATTAATATATGTGATTATCGTGTACGGTCCTTTGATTTGTACTTTTCTTTTTCAAGATTCAGTTATTTTTTTGTATAACATTATATGTTTATAATGAAGATTGAATGATAGAAACTTATTAAAAAAAAACATACGAATAAAAAAATAGAGATACATTGTTCATTTTAACAATGTAAAGAAAAATGTGATCATTTTTTATAGTATTTTTTTCGATCGATTGAAACGTCACCGTCACGCGAACCATAAGAAAAAAAAAACGTCAGATATCAAAAATAATCGGACGTCATCAAAAGTTCCGCAATGGAATTATTTTATAAATCGAAAACCAGTATCGTATTCTCATTATCTACTGAACTAGGTATAGGTTAAAGATCAAATCGATTGTTGTCGTCGAGATGTTGACCCGTTTAACCTGGATGACCTGAAGCCGTGTCTATTCGCGATTATATTCAATATATAATGGCTTTCGAGCGGGGTGTTTGAATGCTATGCTGAGACTGAAATGTCGTCGCGAAGGCACAACCCAATTACCAGTTTGCATTCCGCGGATTCTGTTCATGGGAAAGTATAGTGTAGTAAGTGATTATGAATGTGTATGCTTTTATAATGCATAGACATTTATGTTTATATCGTTTGTATATCACGATTAGCTAATAATAAAAATCAAACGTTCCGTTTTAAAAAATGTGTAATAGTAACACGATTTCTAAAAGAGTTAACACAATATTCACATATCTTTTTCCACTATGATTTTATTGAATTATAATAAAATAATTAAGATTATAAAAGTATTTTTCAGGACATGAGGTACATGAAAATCTGAAGATCTGACTTTTCAATACCTCAGCATTCTAAGGATGATAACATTTCCATTAAAATGCGCATAAGTAACAACCAATAATGATTAGTTGAACATTTTTTATGATTTGAGGAGAGAAATAAATTCAGATGTGAAAAAGAATGTAGTGACATTGTGAGAAGTGTATCGTGGTTATTAAAAGTAAATAAGGACTACAAACATAAAATGTTTTGCAGTCCCTTTTACTTTTGAAAATTGATTTCAAATATATTATTTTATTTCATTTGAAAGTTAGTAACGTTTTTACATTACATAAAATTCATTAATATGAAATATTTTTTTAAATTTTAAATATACATACATATATATATATATATATATATATATATATATATATATATGTATACATTTATGTATATGCGAATTTCATCTAGTAAAAAAATCTTTTAAAAAAACTGAAAACAAAAAAAAACAGCATCCGAGAAAAGCAACGTTTTTGTCTATCTGAAGATCAACTCGGTAAGCTATAAATCCTCGTATCTTTCAGTCGCAGCGAGTCTGCAAGACATGGCCGAACCCTATTCTATTATTAGTTGGGGATTTTGACGAGCGTGTCACAAAGAGATACGATCTCGGTCCTCGGCCGTCTCGCCTGTCTGTCACACCGTTCACGTATGTCTTTGATGCCTGGCAGACACTAGCATTACCGTGTAGCCATTCCCGGATGCGGGCACTTAGTGTGCGTCAGTTTCCTCTCCTGAGAAATGCGCGTGTGCATGTGTGTGTGTGTGTTTGTATATGTATTTCTACTACCTCTCGTGTTCGTAGCCAAGTGAATATACGTAGTAGTAACACAGTGTCTTCGTAACATACATTTCAACATATGTAAACGGAAATGTTCTTAAAGCCTTAGTTCCGCACATATTACATAAATTCTAGATTTTTCATTACTTACATATACGTGTTATATATATATATATATATATATATATATATATATATATATGTGTGTGTGTGTGTGTGTGTGTGTGTGTATACATAAATTCACATAAAAAACCTTTCTTGTGGTCAATTGTAAGTTCTTTCAATAAAGAGCTACTTTCATAAATTCTGATTTATATTTGTTAAGTTACTTGAATGAAATCTATTTGATGTAACTTGAAGATTATAAACACCATTCTAAGTAAACTTCAATGTAAGTTTGAAGTTACATATCAAATTTAAGTAAAGTTAAAGAGTAACCAATTTTTACTTGACTTAAATGGAGACCACCTGTACTAAAACCTAATCATGTTATAAACTAATACAAATATTTCGAAAAACAAAAAAAAAATATCCCTGGTTGCTCGAAAATGTACGATGGTTTTCAATTTTGTTCTGTTGAGTATTTTGCTTCTAAACCATTTTTTTTCTTTGATCAGAAATAACAATTGTCATAGAATATTCTCGATACTAATTTTCTTTTGAAAAATATTTGAAACACTTATAATCATGAAAATTAATCTATTTTTAACATCGTGTTCTTTCTTAATTTCCTTTTTCAATGCAATGATTATTAAGTTGTACTTACATAAATTAATTAATAAAATATTAACGAACAACACTTCTAAGTACTCAGTAAGAAAAAATTTTCTGTAATTATTACCTGAATGTATTAGGTTAGTAAAAAAAATAATTGCGATTTATGCCCTTCAAATTCATATACACTTTTTAATTTAAGTGGTACAGAACTGTTGGATGACTAACGTCTAACTTTTGTGCAAGCTTTCGAATTGTTGTGCGTGGTACTAATTCGACTAATGCTTTCAGTTGGTCGTTATGAACTGAAAGACGCCCACGACCCTCTTCATCTTCAAGGCTCTCGTCCCCAGCACGAAATCTTTGAAATACCATTGCACCGCACGTTCCTTAACAGTACCCGCTTCAAAAACATCGTTTAGTTTATGAGTAGTTTCTGGTGCTTTACCACCTGTTTTGAACTAATACAAAAAATACTTTTATTTGCTTCAACAAATTAATTCCAAATTAAATTATGAAATATTAAAATATCGTATCTAGTAATTATGAAATTAATCCCGTTTTAAACCGGATGAAGTAATTAATTTCATATTTTAATGCATATTTAATTCTAAATGTTAAATTTGTATAACTGATTAAATTGTATTTACTTATTCAATCGAATTATTTTCATTTATTAAATTTTAATACGAGAGTCGTTTGATTGGTATAGTAAAAAAGCAAGTTAAGCACAGTATTTTGGAAAAATCGATTTTATTTCTCAATTATACACTTGGTCCAGAGAGTCTGCATATAAACACACACACGTACATATATATATATATATATATATATATTTGTATGTGTGTATGTCTTTCTTTATATAACGGACAAAAATAAATATCTTTAAATTATTTTTCAGTTATATCCAAAAAAACTCACATACTAAAAATACATCCTATTTTAATATCCTCTCTTTATATATATATATATATATATATATATATATATATATATAGACACACACAAACATGAGGGTCCTTTATGGCACCATATCATAGAAATTTACCAAACTTATCAACCGACCCTTGTATTTTAAATAAACATCTAAAATGTGCTTTTTTTTAAAAAAAAATCACAAGGAATATTTTCAGTTTAATATCTTAATAAAACTATTTAATAATTGATATATTAAATATTTATAAGTAACTGATATGTAAACATATATTTTAATACCCAATAAAGAAAATAAAATAATTAAATAAAATATAATTTCGATTGTTTGATACTTCATCAATATTTGATTATAAATTGAACTAAGTGTCATTTTCGTCTTTTTGTACAAAACCAATTCAGTTAATTTCTAATTTACTTCTAAAAGTTTTCGAATTAAAACAGTATCAACGAATATCTTACCCGGAAGAGAAATTTTCTCTTTTAATATATCATAAATTGCGTCAACGAACGAGTCAACAGGGACCTATTTATTTTAGTAATGTTTTATTAGCTATCTAATACATGTTATCGGAAATACATGAACTTTATTATATAATTTTTTTTAATACACTTTCCGTCTGCCTCCGAGATACAATAATGATAATAGTTTTAATAATATCTCTGTATATTGTGCCCTTTATTGTATGAAAAATATTACTGTGTACACATTTTTCGTCTCATTCACTATTAAAGATTTTTATCAGTTTGTAAGACAGTATAATATAATGATTTTTGTGTACTTGTATTCTTAGATTAGTTGCATGTCAAAAAATTAAAAATACATTTTAGATACACAATAAAACGTATTTAAAAAATATAAATATTATTCCTGGAAGAAATATTAAGCAGATTAACATTTTATTTCTTTTCGTGAGAGGTTTTAATCTGCTGGCCGATTCTTAGAAACAAACTCGGTATCATTTGTAATTACCGTTGTATTATCTATTTATGCATTACTAAAAATGATATTTTAAATAGATTAATTTCAGAGTATGAAGTATAATCAAAGTGAAAACATCTCATGTATAAAACTAACATACAATTTTAATAAATAATTCATAAGGAATATCAAAAACGACGATTATCTATAGACTTTCAAATAAGCACACATAACAATCGATGTGTTTTCTCTAACTACGACTTGTTTTCCCAACCAGACTGGTATATTTTCAAATCATGTACGTATTTCTGTTTGATCATATATTTCGTTCGGGTTCATTCCTGACCGTTTAACGACTCCAGGGATTCAATCAAATATTTTATAGGTGCAGCTAGAGTATCGTCTTTTCCTGTTATATATGTCAACTTTATTGCTGTGTCAGTTGCTTTATAGTTTGAATGACATAAACTTTTGTTTTTGTATATCCTTAACGAAATATGGTCCTTTTTCGTCAATACTTTTATTACATGTTATCTTTCAAGAACGATGTTACATTGTCTTAAATTATCGATCGTTCGTATACAGATATTCTTCAAATAGTGGAATATAGAATAGTAGAATAATATGTAGAAAATATATTTTTTTTATATTTTATCAATGTTTAGCTCTTTTATAGTATGTTTTTTTAAAATATGATTTTTGAAATTGTAAACTTTTATGAATTGTAAAAATCATCCATTTGAAATTAAAATTTATAATTTAATATAGTGAACTGAATTTGTCATTCGTAAATTATTTTTCATATTATAGTTTGAATTTTATTTTGTAATGTTGGTTAAGAAAATTATTATTTAACTCTTTTATATATTAGAAATTAAAATAATACGGCAGGGTAAAATGAAATTAATAAAATGTATTAAACATTAAATAATTCAATATTTTATTTTTAACATTAAGTATATTTGATTGATTGTCACAAACGAATCATGATTCTATACAGCTACCTTTCTTGTCTATATATGCACTGATTAACGCCTTCTACTGCAATTTATTTGCAAGAAATATTGCCTAAGCACACAATTTAATTTTTCTTAGTTTCATAGATCAGTGAATAATATAGAAACAACACTTTTGTTGGTCAAACAGTTGGTTGTTAGTAAACAGTAATATTTATTTGAGAATTTTACATTGAATTGAGTGCTTTTTATTTTAATTGAATTCTCTTTGTTATGGATTATATATATATATATATATATATATATATATATATATATATATATATATAAACAAAATTTTCCTGATATTCCTTTATAGCACTTGATAAAAAAATTGCAATTCTAGTATTCGAATAGAAAAAAGTACGTATTTGAACATAATGGTAATATCTAAGCAAAAATATATTACTGTAGAATTATATGTTTATCCTCAATCTTCCGGTATGGTTGAATTCACTAATAATCTTGAAGTATATGATACTTATCAAAACACTCCGGAAGATGTTATGTGGTGTGAGGGTGGTTGGTGTTTGCAATTATTAATGTTGTTTACAATATTTGTCGGTGAAATTATTAAACTACCAAACATCTTCCACAAACATTCTTGATGAGTGCAGCTCGTCATTGGCTACTTTGGCATAGAACGCTCATGACGAGGTGAAGTCATCATTTCAGATTAACAATTCAACATTAAAAGTTTTAAAACTTTTTAATTCACAAAAATACCTGCAAAATGATAAAAAAAATTTATCATTTTAACCGTATAAAGTCTGAATTTTTATTTTAAGACAAAAAATTTTTTTTTATTTTTTTTTTATTCTTAATTTCTATATAGTTATTAACATATAAAAACTAAAAATGTACGTTTTTTCATGTTTTTTAATCTTTACATTCGACCTTGGGTTCACAATACATACATATATTATAGAAATGTTAGAAACGTTATAACCTAATGTTAAAAAACGTTGCGGTTGGCATTATAGAGTTAACATCGATTAACTTATTTATACTTGAATTTCTAAATAGAAAAAGTAGACAATTTTACTCAAATTTTTGAAAACAGTCAATTTTTGATAAAAATTCTGAATAATTATTAAACTTTTCTATGTAGGTTTTGAGGAGGGATTCTTCTATTTAATATTGAATTTAGATCTCAGTAATAAAAATATAATTATGAAAGACAAGAATTTATAGAAAATCGATGTATCTTGCCAGACTTTGGAACTATTAACAAATTTTTTTTATAACAGAGTTTTTGTATGGGCCGTTAATTTTAAAATTACATACATTATATGGTTTTTGTGTTATTTTTTAAAGAATGAAATTAAATCAAAGGAAACATATATTTTTTATATTAAGTAAATATTTGAAATTTAACTTAATCTTTTTTCTTCACGGAATATGAAAATTTATTTATTTTACATGTACATATATATATATATATATATATATATATATATATATATATATGTATGTATATATATATATATATATATATATATATATAAACATATATTTTATAAAACGTCTACTGAAAGAAAACAATTTAGTATCCATGTGAATTATCACGATCTGGATATTCGTAAACCCACAAACTCTCTGGTGACTCGTGAAAAACGAAAACGCTGCTTGTCCCATATAACAAACCGTCTGTCAAGGGAATAAACATGTGAAGAAGTATTCACTGATCATGTGTTGTGAATTTTACACAACGCAACAGAAAATATCCTCGTATCGATGTGGGTCACAATCATCCCGATATTCATTCAATTCGATCACATTATATAAATGATGTGATAAATATGTATGCAGTTATCTAATTCTCATTTAATGTAATGTTTTCGGTGCCTTTTTTATAGAAATAGATTTTTTTACGGAAAAATGTAATACGTTTCAATCCTCAAAATATCTTCCATTATTTTGCATAATTTTGTTCCTTCTGTTGGGTAACTGACGAATCCCTTGTCGAAAAAAAGATGGTGACTTTGAGTCGATGAAATCGTAATGAATTTTCGAACTTCTACTTCTACTGTTTTAGCATTTTTAGATATTGTATGCATCGCAACACCTACTTTCAAACGAACAAATCGTTCCTGCACCTTCAGCAGCATTTTTTTCAGTTGGAATGCGAAAAATACCCAATGCCTAATATGCTGCTTTTTGGACACCATAGTGTTTACTACTGTTTTGTGATGTTGTGCCGGTTGCTTGGTCCAGTGTATATGTATTTGTAAACGAAAAATCGTCATATAGTTTAATTACTAGTCTATTGGAAAATTTAATGAACAATCTTAAAAGTTACACAAGAATTATTAGAAAAATTCCAATTATAACATTTTTAATTATAATTTTAAATAATTACCGGAACCGTACTTTCAAGAACAGATTTAAATTTAGTTTAATAATAACTTATATTTTTAGTTCGTCAGTTTTAAGTGGAAACGTTCACATGTTGAAAAAAATAGATAATCTTAAAAATAATTGATGTAAATTTAAAAACATTCATCCTAGAATTCCACACAGTTAGTTAGATTCATAGAATACTATTTTACTTTACAATAATGATGTTTAGTTAAACTTTTCTATACGGGTATTTACTCATTAACTAGCTCCATGCAAAGATAAACACATTTAAGGCAAGAATATTCGTATTGTACCGTTATGTAATATTAATATGTGTAACTTTGTTTTGCGTAGAAGCTTAAGGCACTGTTTCAGCACTGAATTCGACACAGGGATCTATGCATATACCTTTATTATAATGTACATAGTTTTGTTTACACTAATATAATTTTAATTTCGATCAATAATATGTTCTTAATAGCACGGGCATAACTTGAACAGTGAAAACTCAATTTGAGATTTTAATTAAATTCCAGTATTAAATATCAAACGTTCTTCAGTTGTATAGATATTAAAACGATTTATTAATATGCAAATTTACTGTTCTTACAAGGGGAACTAATTCATTATGTATGTATTTTAAATATGTGAGAGATTTATATTATTTAAGGAAATTGTTTTGACGGAAAAGATGATATATATATATATATATATATATGTATGTATGTGTGTATGTATGTATGTACATGTGTGTTTGTGTGTCCTCTTGTTGAATTTTTTTAATTATTTCCTTTTTTATAATTGTCATTTTTATGAATCATTGACTCAATTTTCTGGTCAACATAATCCATCAATTATTTATTTTTGTTGTTGTTTAAACACATTTCCATGACGCATTATTCTCAAGACGCAAAGGTACAGAAAAATCTACGTACAGCTACTTTCCCAGTATTATATCTTGTATAAAATCAGTACATTTTTATCGAATATTGTAGAAAAAAAGTTAAAATATAAAAAAGTAAATATCGAAGAGTATAGGAAAAATTGGTTAAGAAAATATTTTAAAAATTTTAAATTGTTAACTATTATTTTTATCGTAAAGAAATCCTTTTTTATAAAAAAATATGTCATAATAAAATTTAATTTTGGACCATAAAAGTTTTGAAAACAAATATGATTCTTCATTCGAAATTATTTATTATATTTTATGAATTGCTTTTCGACAAGCATTTGGAAATATACGGGTTTTCGGTGTAAATTAATTAATTTAAAAAAAGATAAATTATATTTAAAAGTATTTTTTTATAGACAAAAGCAACATGTTATCGAAAAACAGTTTTAACTGGAAAATTTTTAATTCCTGTGCCTAATCGACCCAGTCAGATTATCTAATTTCTCATTTGATTATTACCTGCTCTGGTCACTTCAGCATCATCTAACTGATACCCATTTTAAAACAGTTGAAGGGGTCCGAAAATACTTTAATGACTTCATCGACTTAAATCTGCCATCTTTTTTTCGATAAGGGACTAGTCAGTTACCCGATAGATGGAAAAAAACTTATACAAAATAATGAGAGATCTTTTAAGGATTGAAATATATTCAATTTTTTCGTAAATAAACATTCATTTTCCATTGAAAAGGCACCGAATTATTTTTGTACATCTAATAGCTTTATTAAATATTTTTATTCGAAAATCTAAAAATTGATATTCCTAATTTTTCTCCATAAATCGTTGATACTAAAAAAATAGTATCGATTACAGATTTGTTTGATAAAAATCATTAATTTATAAACAAATATATCTATTAATCTAATCCAATTCCTTAAATTACCTAAAATTCAACTAATAGCCTTTTTGAAATTGTATTTTCTACATGTAAATTTATGTGTTTAAAAAAACAATATTTACTAAAAAAAATGATTTCATTTTTAAAATAAAAATTTACATTTACATTTTATTTTTATATAAAAATTTAAATATTAAAAATTAGAAGAGTAATTTTTCTGCTAACGATTTAAATTAAATTATGTATTTCAAAGTCTAAATATAAGTAATTGAAATAAAAATGTATGTATTTATACTAATTTTTAGATTGTTTAGCAAACAACAAACAGTTTTATTTAGATAAATGCGTATAAAATATTTTCAAAACAGAATAGGCTTATTTTTAGAAATGGCACTCAAATCCTTAATCCGCACAAATGTCGAAATGATAGATGTAAGTACCTTTCCATGGAAATCCACTGCAGTAATAACCAAACCGATATTCAAAACTCGGGATAACATTGCATTTACGTTCGTAATATTTTTCTTCTAATGTTTTCATACTGGCAGTATTCATTTTCCCGTTAGTGATATTCGGAAAAAAGTCAGAAGACAAACATACCCACGTACTCTGAAATATTATTCGACGAAAACCTTGATCTTTCCAGACGCAATTTGTGATCAGACGCACTTGTATCTGTTTTGTCAGAAATACGGTTATTTATTTCGCTCTCGATATTTGTTTAGTTTTATAGTTTGGTCTAGGCAGAAAAAGTATGATTTTTTTTAAAAAAATAGATTTGTTATTCTCATTTTACTATTGATATTATGTTCGTTTTTTTATATTTTTTCAGCTCTTTATTATATTTTATTCATTTATATGGGCATTATTTTTTACAAATAAAAAAAAAGAATCATAAATTTTATCACAGAAATATTTTTGATAACGATTTATATTCTTTAAACATATATTATATTAAACTATAGAGTGAACTCTTCAATTTAACCGTTACTATAATAATAAGTGTTTTTTTAAATACTGAAAGTTTTAATGTAATAAAATTCTAACAGTCGAATAAAAAATCTTACAGTATATTTTCATAAAATTCAATGCTTTTTTGATTATTCTATAAACCGTTTTCTTGCTTTGTTTTATCTTCGTATTGTGAGATTGGCGCCAATCGTCATTAATTTTATTCGTGACATATAAAGGATTTAAATTCGTTGCTAACTTGACAAACAATTTAAATAAAAAAAGATAGATTGGTACAGCCCGAAATTTCATTGCGTCTTTGCGAATTTATGACATTAAATTACAATTGTCAATTATTCAATAATTGAATTATAAAGAAGAATTAAAGAGAAAAGAGTTATATACGTCCCTATATTATCTTGTTCATTATATTTACTTATTAAATAAATCATATTTGAATGATAAATGATCTACTAATTTAAAGTAGATCTCATTTTTGCGACATTTTTTGTCTTAAATAAGCAAAAATATGACAATTCACATGATAAATATTTAAGAAAGACTTTAAATATATTTTAAAAAAGTATTATATTGTTTCCCTTTATTTTGTCACATTGTTTTCTGTGTTATGCTAATTTTATACATTTCTTTTCTTGAAATTCACAATTTTCTTTCTTTTCCAGGTGAGTCTTTTTTCTATTTCAATGGGTGGTAAGTTTAGAAATAATTATTACCATAAGTATTTCTTTTTGATTGGAATTTCTATTATTTTAATATTTGATGAGATTCCATTTCCATTAAAATTTAAATAAATTAGTGATTTTCTAGTCAAACAATTGACTTCTTTCTTTTTAACAAATGTTTTGAATCTCTCTCCGAATGAATGAATTTAATGTATTTGTTTTGTAAATTGATATCTGTATCTTGAAAAAGTCTAAAGTTTTCTTATTATAATAAAGCAGGAAAATATAAATAAATATATTTTTTGTGTAACTGTTACTACAGAAATTACTACTTGCAAAGAATTTAAAAATTATTTAAATTTTTCTATTAGGTAGCTGTTTTTTTTAAATTAAAAGCTCCTTGTGCTTAATACGAGTCGCTTAATTTAGTTATACTCGACTTTCAAAATTGAATTTTTTAAACGCCTTATACCCAACATAAAATAGTCTGATCAAAAATTGGTTATTGATCATTTTTGATTATTCTTTAGGCACATGTCAATGGCTGTTCTGTTATAACGACAAATTCGTACATGTTACTCAATCTATTAAAATTAGGATTACTTGCTAAAAAAACTTCAATAATGTCTATTTGCTGACATTAATCAATTGTATAAAAATATCGCCACCCCTAAATAATATAATGTATCAAACCTTCTTTAAAATTTGTATATCTCTTCCTGTGGACCAGTGCAATCTGTATTAAGACCCAATGATAGAAATTGTATGTAAAACTCTTAAAATTTTATTTGTTTTTCGTTTTGATTTTAATAGTAAAATATTTATACATCAAATAATTTTGATAGCCTTGTAATTCAAAATCAAATGGACATTAATTTTTAATCAAATCGTTATTTATCAAAGTTTTAAACTATGTTTTGTTAAATAAAATCACATTATATTCATTTTTTTGATAGTTTTAATTTTTTTATGAAAAAAAATTTTATATCCTATTAAGTATTCTATTTGATTAACTGATTAAAAGTATTTGTACTAAATACAATTAATTTTAATTTCACTGTAAAGATATATAATACAGTTTTGACACTGACTTAATTCATTTTCAAAAATAAGTTATTTTTCCAAAATATATATTTTTCTGTAGCTTGGTTCTCCCAAGATGATGGCATCGCCATCGAAATTAACAAAAAAGACAATCAAAACTGATCAATAATTACTTATAACATTTATGGTTTGTGGAATAGGAAAAAAACTCATTTGTGAAATTATATAAAATAATTTAAACTTGCTTTAGATTTGCCTGTCTGTATAGTAACAAAAGACTATATTGATATAAATAAATACTGTTGTACTTGCTGTAAATACAATTTCCTGTGTACGCTAATGCCTTTTTATTGTTATATTTTCAAGTCAAATTACGCAAATAGCGGACGTGTACTTTGTTTATTTCCGGCTTGAAAACATTCGTATATAAATTGATTATAGTAAACCGTTGAATATTATAGTATTTAACTGTTTAATTTTTATTTCTAGTTCCGTTAAGATTTTATTATTATTTTTTTGAGAAGTTAGAAAATTGAAATTATAAGTCAAACGTTATTTTAAAATTGTATTTATATACATGTTTATATTTAAATGATATTTAAACGTAATCTTTTGTGCTTGTTTGTGGTGTGTTGGCGTATGTACCTTTATATATATATATATATATATATATGTATATATATATATATATATATATATATATATATATATGGAAATAGAGTGAAATAGTGAAGGGGGAGAACAGAATAAAAATGAAGAGAGAAATATAAACGAAAATGTAAAAAAAAATAATTAAGATATGCGATAATATATATTTTAAAATAGTGATTATGGAAAAGTATGTTTAAAAATCATTATAAATAATAAAAAAATAGTTAAATTCGACAAATCAGATGAAATAAAGAAAAATAATTTTATGATACTATCAGCAGTTATCACTTTAACATACAGGTAGAATAAAACAATAATAAATGATAAAATCGATATTGTTTACAATTTATTAAAGCAAGGCATAACATGGACAGGAAAAGAACGTAATATAAAGAAAAACATATGATATAAAAAATTATTGGCTAGGGAATCAACGGAGAAAAAGAAAAATACAAAAAAATACGCGAAGTTTCAAAAAATAAGCAGTGAGATCGATAGATGAAGCTTAAAGTACTTAGAGATGTACTTGAATTATGATAGATATTCAGGTAAACATCAAAAAATAATAGTTAGACAAGTCAAAAAAGGATGAAAATTGTAAGAGATTAAATAGTTCATTATCAACAACGAACTGTATTACATTATATATGATATTTTAATAAAACTAATATTATTGTGTGATAGTAAAATTTGCAGAACTGAAGAAATAAGTGAAAAAACACAAAGTTTAAAGCTGAAGTTTTAGTGATTCAATTTGAAGATTAAATTTCAAACTAAGTATTTATATTTAATTAATATAAGAAAATGAGAATAATGAAGTTTGTTGAATTTGAAGGATTAAAATTACAGTAAAATATTACGAAAGAAAATTAAATTAAAAATAGAAGCTTTAACAAACGCAGTGAAATAGGAGAGAAATATAAGAAAAGTAGACTAATAATGTTGTGAACATAATAAATAAAAGCAGAAAAATAATAAATTACTAAAAAATTTCGTCGGCATGCTGACACATTCTATCTAACAGGAGGTTTCATTGGAGGGCAATTTTTGAATTCATTCAATGGATGATGAAGCATGAGTTAGAAATAAACAGTTCGGTGTGAAATTATACTTTCTCAAATAATAAATAAGAAAAAAATTATACCAACTAATAAAATCGGTTAATTAGGTGTAATTCTACGATTGAGTGTCGAACAGTGGTGTATCGTACTACGGTAGATGTCATTTTGAATGATTTATAAACTGTTCGTTGACAATCAAACATCTAACTTTTATTTATTCCCGAGGAAACGTTGATTATTATCACTAGTTGAATTCTAATGAAACCTATTTATTCTTTAAAGTTACACCCGGTAAAACTTTTAAACTGAAGTATTATAAATATTTTTCCATCTTAAAACAGGCATTTCAAGCACGATGTATTTTATTTTGTAAATTCTGATGACATAACAATGGAACGGAGTAGTTTTCTGATCAATACCAAATTTATTTTTAAACTAGAAAATTACATGTCCTGTCTCAGTTCTACAGTCACGTTATGTAGTTTATACTACTGAATATCGATAATAAAGAAGAAAGATGGTTCAATATCTGAAACTGATCATAGCAGAGTATGATTATATTATTAACCAAATTCAGTTCAGAAGAAGATAATAAAAGTTCCTTTTTTTAAAAAAAATCAGTCAATAAGTACCACTAAATAACAACAGCGTTATTTATAACAACCATTTTATAAATTATACAATATATTTTTGTACCCGTCCATTATATGATTTATTATTCTTTAGAATAATACAGAAAATATCTTCACGTTTTATTATTTAATTTTTAGAAAATAATATTTTAAAAATATAATTAAGTTCTAACTAATAAAATTTTGCACAGTTACACATAAATTTTATTCATACTCCTAGTTGAAAGGATGCATTTTTATATCTGAATAAAAAAGAACCACTGATAGCAATGCATTCATATATATATATATATATACACTCTGGCGCCTCGACTATTAATAAACCAATATCGTAAACTTGCACCATTTGTGTTCATTCCAAGTGTTGATAATCAAACCACTGTAACCATGACAATCGACGACGCTGCAGAAAAGCTGACTGACGCCGTTCAACGTCGTTTCAGTTCGGAATAACGAACGCATCGTCTGCTTTAATTCGTTGGAATAAGATCGTTTATATACATATAAAACTGACGCCAAATGTCTTTACAGTATCAGAATTAGTTTTATTTTTTCAGTACATTTTTGATTATTTTTTTTTATTCATTAACTAATGTAAATGCTAATAAGTTGATAAAATAAATTCATTTTTAAAGTAAATAAAATGCTATTTATTGAACTGAAAAAGATTCAGACTGGTAGAATAATTTCATTTGTGTCAATAAAAAAGTCTATTATTCTCTCAGTATACATTTTCAAATATAAAATGAGAGCAGACGGTAGTAAATATTAGTGAGAGTAAATATAGTAATTCGGTTAACTAAATACAAATTGTTGAAAAAAATTTATTTCTACATGCTCTATAACTGGAGGGAAAGATATGTTTATAAATAAAATATAATTTTAACTTTATTTTTGTATTTTTTCGAGAGTATTTTTTGTCGGAATATAGTTCTGATACTGGTCTAAATTCACTTTTATAAATTATTTTTTTCTTATCCCGCACATATATATATATATATAATTTTTATAGTTAAATATGTTTAATAAATCATTGTTGATCATTTTTAATTGTTAATTAAACACATTTCGACGGTGATGGTATTATTTTTCGAGCTACAAGGTATAGAAAATCTGTAATATTTTCTGTTGTTCCCGATTTTAATGTTAGGTGTAAATATTAATTCGGTGCTTTTAAATCGAATCAATCACAACTCTGTTTTAAATTAAAATATTTTCTTGTAGGTTTCCTGATCGTTAAATTAATTATTTATTTGATTTCGGTTAAAAAACAATGTATCGTAAACACTTCATCAATAACATAATTAAATAGACTTAGGTAATTGTTAATATTCTAATAATAAATGATATTTTGAGTAGTTTTTATTTAAATGTAAAAATAATACAGGTAACATTAATCGAAAGAGAAAACTTTAAAATGATCTTGACATTCAATGACAAGTTCAGTAAAGAATGTCGTAACACGTCAAGAAACTTTTTTTACGATCAGTGTTATATTTAGATGGAAGCGTAGCACGCACGATACGAAGAAATGCGTTTTTCCTCGTTCTTCTAACTTCACGCGGCGGAAAACCGAGTTATATCCTGTATGATTGATTGACGACAGCGTCGAAATGATCGAACGGTTAATTTCAAGTGGTCATATAGTGGAAGTGTCCTAAAGTACCATTCGTTTGATACGATTTTCGTCGAGATAACTTAATTTGCTCTCAATGATTGATTATGTTTCCATTTCCGAGGTTGTGTTTACCTACAAGTGGTTGTATATATCATCTTTGATTTTTAAATGAACGATTATTTACTTACAAGAATGGTTTTTATGACAGTTTCGTTTTAATTCGTTGTTTGTAGTTTATATTTTTCTGTTCATTTTTAAATTTTAGCGATTTAATTATACGAAAGAAAGACATTGAAGTTAACAAGTGTGATTTGCACTCTTAACTTTTCTTTTAATTGACTAAAAAGGTGGAAATCACTTGAAGCTAAATCGAGATTATACTGTAAGTGATTCAAGAATTTAAAACACAGATCTTAAATACACTAATTTGTTATATTAGCCATATGAGGTCGAGCGTTCTCTTGGACTAGAATCCTAACCTTATACAGTGTCCATGCCTATTTAGGTTTTTTGTCCTTAGTTCCTGCAAAAATTCACAATAATTGACACTATTTTCTATTTGAAATTTTGGTATGAAATGAACGAAAATTATATCTTCTATGTTCTAAACAGTTCAACTATCAATATCATCAAGTGTCTTCAACTTTTTTGGGAATTGCAATGATAGATGCTTCGATATGAAACTTTGCCGATTACTCTCTGATTCGTAATGATGAAATCATATCTTATCCACGTTAAGTAAATGAGTCAGACTAATTTTTACTGTCTATTAGTATAATAGGTTGGTAGGAAAATAATTGCGGTGTTTGTTTTCTGAATTGTAACTTTAAATTTTCAAATGAAAATATTTCATCGAGTTCATGTTAAAATTTTTGTAAAGTGCATTTTCGGTCTGTATTGTGGTAACATCGACTCGGTTTTATTACTAATTTTGCTTCAAATTGGGTTATTGAATTAAAGATGTAAAAGAAGCAAATAAGAGAAACTTCTTGTATAAATCCAAAACGATTTTTCTACGAATCTACTATAAGAATGACTGCACAAGAATCAAACAGTTTCTGCCAGGCAGTAACTCAAAAAGTCATTAAACGTTTGAGTTAGAAAGAATTATGTAGAAACATTACCATAACAAAAATCATGTAGAATAAACGTTTTTTACTTCTTAAAATAAACTTAACTTTTTGACATGTCCTCGTATTTGTGGAAAAAAGATAGTTTATGTTTAAATATTTTTACAATAGTCAACTATTAAAGATATTTAAAATAAAAATTAATATCTCTGTCTCTAAAATATGTACTATTTTGAATTTTAAAAAATAATATACTCTCTAAAAACGTCTTAAAAAATAAATATTTAAACAAAAATGTACGATTGATTTCTAGTGTAAATTAATACCAAAAAAATACAACATTTAGTATTTTAAAATGTGATAAACTCTTATCAGTAAATAAATATATAAAATAAGTAGAACACACGATCGATCTTCAAGTTTTCTCACATGTACGGTACTATTTCTGTATGACGTCATATCGAAGTCCGCATTAAAGACACGCTATATGTACTGCAAAGTTTTATTTACTCGCACGTGCCGTCGCTTGATTTGACTCTGACGACGTTAGACTTTTCATGACGTCAATGATGCTTACATTTTATCTTCAATGAGTGTTTTTATTCCTCTTTCGATATGAATTTTAATTCGATACTATTTTCAGAACAGATTTTAATTTTTAATAATAATATTGGAGATTTTTATATCATATCGTGTCTGTTTTTATATATTTTTTAATATTGCGTTATCGTATCGAGAAATGATATGATTTATTAATGAGTAGTACCGAAATTCCTTTAAATATTTCTGTAATATGTCGTAGTAGACGCTGTAGAATTATAAATTGGATAAATAAAATATTGGTTTGTAAATGAGAAATCTTTTATTGAAAGAATCTGTGGTTGAAAACATTTAAAAGGTGGAGTGTCTAAAAAGTATGTAGTTTAACGATTTTAGATCAGTTATATAACCTAGAGTTGATATGTCAAGTAAACACCTTTTAAAAAATTTATCTGAATTTTTCTGATTACAAAAACTGTGCGAAAATTACTGTGTATGTATCTTTGTGAGTAGTTGAATTGCTTTGGTTTAACTTTTAAGTCATCTTCGGATAACTTCTGTTTTTTGAACAAGTCCATATTATGAAAATTGTTTGTAAATATTTTATGTATCCAGATTCGAAGCGATTTTAATACTTTTCCGTAGTACGTGAATTTTTTTAAACATGCATACTTTTCGTATTTAGTTGAATGCTAAAACAGTGGAACAAATCAAATCCATTACGACTTCATCGACTCAAAGTCACCACCTGTTTCATCAAAGGATTCGTCAGTTACCTGTCAGATGAAATAAATTTATACAAAATAAATGAGAATATTTTGAGGATTGAAATGTATTCCATTTTTCCATAAATATTATTTTTCTATAAAAAAGGTACCGAATTAACTTGTACACCCAATCTTTTTATTTTAATAAATTCTGCTTAACTTTTGGTTTTTTTTCATAGGAAAAATAGTAGTTTTATATTGTTAATTCTCTTTTTCTTAAACTTCAATTGTTTTACCAAATCTTAATTTGAATTTTACGTTTCAATGATCCCTAATAAAAAATGAAAATAATTAAGATATGTATAGGTATATACAGTTATAAATACTATGCATTCCTTACACATACATGCTTGTATTGAGTATTTATTCAAGTTTAAGTATCATTATTGTATAGTCATTTTTTCTTCAGCAATTCTTTTATAAAAGACTTGAAAAGGAAATGAAATAACTACTTGTAATATGTCGCCTCGTGTACCATTGGCGCTATGCCTATTGGATTTAATTCATCGGCGCCACAATCAATTGAAATAAATTACTTGTCGTCATACAACAATAGTTACATGCACAACTATCAGCATACCTGTCTGGTAGTTGCTGCTTATTTATTTGTGCGCGTTCTGTTCATGTTCCGTGAAATATGTTGTAAAGATGAATGTCCTTTTAATAGAATTAATGTCGGTATTTTTTGTTCGCTCCATTTATAATATCAAAGTGAATAAAAATAAGAGTACCAGTGTTATTTTTAATACGAAAAAAATATAAAACGTTCTATTTCTAACTTGTGGTTTAAACGTATAATAAGCACTTATTAAAATAATTAATGATACGCAGATGTGTCGACTGTTCTATAAAAATCTATTATTAGACTGCGAGTAAAATCCGCGAGTGAACAAATAACTTAATAGAACATTAATATAGTTCACTGGTGTTTCTTACTGGAAAGATATTTTTCCGGTTATAAATATCTGATATTATGATCTTTACATGCTTTCACGAAACAAGTACTGCGTAGATATGACGTATAAATATTACAAATGTCCATCAACAATCAATGAATCATCAAATTTAAGATGTTTTCGCACGATGCCAAACTAATTGTGCAATACACATTCTCATCTGTAGTTCGTTCGATTACTTCATTCATTATATTATTATCATCTGGTTTTAATCTGACTTACTTAGCCCACATACCATTTAACATGCCGTACATATTCGAAAGTTAACTTGTTCACTTATTCATTTGTAAAGATTCGCATATAGATTGATATCAGATTGAATTATGAACTAGCAGGTCAGTTTATTCACATGCAAGAAATTATAACTGTGTGATAATTGTTTTTTCGCTCACAATCTGAAGAATGTTAATGATTTCAAACGTAACGATAGTTTTAATTAAAACGTTTATAATTATTGATAGAGTTATTGAGAATTAATTGATGTTATGTATTAAAAACTTTAATAGTAAAAGTATAAGAATTCTAATATTTAATAAATAAAATTCATGATTTTATTTTTCAAGCATTTAGTAAAATAATTTTCATATCATAGATTTAACACAGTATGGGTATGGAACTATGTTAAAATTCATTTTTAGAAATAAACTTTTTACTCAATCTCAATCCACAAAAAATTCTGACCATAAATGTACAATAATTAATTGTTGATAATTTTTGATTATTTCTATTTGAAACCCGTAGACAAACAATATCTGTATATACTTTTTTTAGATAATTTATATCGAGATGACAGTCAATTCTTTTATATATTATCAAAACGAATGACCTCTATGCGTTTTTATCTAGTGTGTGATTATAAGAAAATACATGATTCAGATGATTTCAATCGGAGTAGATTTAGTGTTCCATTCACGCCCACATAATATATTGTTGGTTGACATTTTAAATATTAAAATTAATGACTTAAATATAAGTTTGTAGACAAACAATGAATAATATATGATAATCACATACCATATGAAAGTACAAATAAGATCTGAAAAATAGTTATTATAATGTCAAATATAATACATTGAAATCGGATTTTCTATACTGTCTTTCGTTTCAAAGCGGTGATATAAAAAGTCGGCTCAAGTACAAATAATTATTTTTTTTATGTCGGGGTCGCTGTACATAGATCATACACACACGCATATATATATATATATATATATATATATATATATGTATGTATATAAACATGTGGAAATACTTAAATTAACGACCAATATAACAGAAAAATTATGTACTTTTCTTTACCAGTATGTTTCATATTATATTTTGTGTTGTGTTGTTTTCGTTGAACATTACAGACATTTTGGCCACGTCATCGCACAAGTTCATGCACTTAGTTACCCTTTTCTGTCAGGTTAGTCATTTTTTAGAACATTTTTATACGAAAATAATTTAAATATTTATTTTATGAACGTTGAATCGTTGCATTGTTTGACGTCAGTGCAAGGTTATCATGGAATTTCGGTTTTTTGTACTACTAAAAATATGTTCGTGAAAACTGTTTATGTGTTTGTATATATATATATATATATACAGGCACACACACACACACACATATATATATATATATATATATATATATATATATATATATATATATATATATATATATACAAAACTATGCAATAGCTGTTCTAAATGATAATTTTTTAAAGTACTCAACCTGTATAAAAATGGATAGAATTTTAGTACACTCTTTTATAAAATGTAAATTTTTTTAATTGAAATTTTAATTAGTATAGGATCATTTTAGATTGTATTTTTACTTGTATATTTTTTTATAATTTTCAAATAATCATAGAAAACTCTCCGTGTAGAAATAAATATTTTTTTAAAGTTTGATTCAGATTAGTATGCTAACAAACATACATTATTGATTTTAATTAATAAATTATGTATATATATGTCTGTGTATATTATTTAGGTGAAAATATACTTTGGGATACAAGTACACGTGATATTAAATGTATTCACTGACATATGCAGACCAATGGATACAACACGTGAAAGTCAATTCCAGACATAATTATTTATGTGAGTTTCAATTAAAATATTGAAAGATTTATCTATCAGCAGTGTTTATTATTGGATGAGACAATTGTGTCAATTACACAAATATCATTAGCGGAATATAATATATGGTAAATGTATAATTAGTTTATATATAATTAGTATTCGTTGTATTTCTCTTCATTTCTTTTTTTATTTTATTTCTTTATGTATTAAAACTATTAATATATAAAAAATATATTTTATTTTCTACAACTTTTTTTAATCACTTTTTCCAGGACACTTCTTTTAAAAAAATATATTCAAAGATAAATATCTTACAAAAA
The DNA here is from genome assembly GCA_034766995.1 of Acanthacorydalis orientalis. Lineage (NCBI taxonomy): Eukaryota > Metazoa > Arthropoda > Insecta > Megaloptera > Corydalidae > Acanthacorydalis > Acanthacorydalis orientalis. The sequence continues at coordinate 9,151,322 of CM068314.1, forward strand.
ATCTTTTTTTTTAAAATAGTTCAATTCGCCAGAAATCGATTCTAAACTTTATAGTTTTTAGTGTTATTTGCACTTATTCACGCACCTAGTGTTTTAATGAACGTCGTGAATGATAACAAAAGAGAATTAAATAAACATAATACTGGAAAGTTGCTGAAAACTCGGGCTTAACGAAAATATACATTGCCATAAGAAGTATATGAAAAAGTTGTACGTTTTTATCATCCCATTGTGATTATTAAATTGAATAAATGAAAAGCATTTTTTTCCTTTTTATAACGAACAAAGAAATTTATGATTTTTGTTTGAATTAAACTAACCAGAAAATTTTAAATACGTGGATTTTCTTTGTTGTCGATTATATGCTTTTCGTCATTTATATATATATATATATATACATACATATATTATATACATATATATATAATATGTATGTATATGTGTGTGTATAAAAAAGTTTTTCTTTCATGCAAAACAAAATTCAAATTTAAAATTTTAAGAAAATTTACATACTCGTATCATTTGTGAAAAATAAACAGTTATAAAAGAATTTAATTTTTCAGTTGTTTAATTATTCTTTTTTTTAAAAAAAATATATAAAATGACATGAATTCATTTATGTGAATTTTATAAACTTAATATTAAATGTATATCTAAACTATACATGATTCTTTCATTCAGTAAAACATGCATCAAAGTAAATTATAATAATTTGAACAAATCGTTCAATTAAATCAACTTTTATTCTGCAAATTTTTATTATATCCATATTAAGAATATTACATCAACTCGATGATAAAATGTAGCATATATATATATATATATATATATATATATATATATATATATATATATATATATATGTGTGTGTGTGTGTGTGTGTGTGTATGTATATATTATAATAAATATTTAAGCCATTCTCCATGGAAATATTAGGTGTAAAAGTTTATTCTATGCTTTAAAAATGAATCATTCATTACTCTGTTTTAAATTATAATACATTCTCATCGCTTTACGATTTTGAATTACCAACCTTAACATTTAAAAACACTATATATCTCGGCCAAGCAGTTGGCATAACCTCACAAAACAGTAGTGAGCAGGACGGTGTTCGAAAAGCAGCAGATTAGACGTTGCATACATTTGCGTTCCAGTTGAAAAAAAAATGCTGCCGTAGCCACGGAATATTTTTTTTTATCTTTTGAGGAAGGTGTTGTGACGCATAAAACATGAGAAAAATACTAAAACAGACGAGAGATGCGTCAATTACCTGACAGATGGGGAGTAAAATTATATAAAATAATGAGTGATATTTTAAAGATTGAAATTCATTCCATTTTTCTGTAAATATTCATTTTCTATAAAGAAAAGACACTGAGATAATTTGTACAGCTAATAAATGGATAAATAAAAAGATACTTCAATTATAAAAATATATAAAATTATACACTTGAAAATGCAAATTGTAGTGATTACATTAAACGGCTTTATTTTATGGATAAAGCGAACATTTAATTAATACTTTAATTAGTTATGGTAATAAACACGTTTAAGAATAGTCAGTCAAGATTTAAAATCTGCACAGATATTTTTTATTTTGTACCAAATATTGATGTAAACTATTATTAGCACTAGTTCAAAAAAATGTATATTAATTAGTCACATGTACAATGAATCATCACAAGTGTACTGAAACTACCTACGTTATTATAAAAAATAATAATAGCTAAGTTTCTATATAAGGTGTCTGTCTAAGAATATCGTGGTTGAACCAAGTGGGCGTTGAAAATGGTTAAACGTACCATAAAGTGACCTTGACTGTTTACAATACATTTTTTTTATTAATGAAGTAAAAAATGTGGACATTACTTGATGTAAACACCGCAACAAAGAATTGTAGTTAATTTGTATTGTTTTTATAAGTAAATAACTTTTTATAAAATGTAGTTCTAAGTTATTTTAATAATGAGAATTAGGATCTAGGAATAATTCTGTAAAAAGGTTTTACATAATATATTTAGCAGTAAAAAAATGAAGTATTTAGTGATCAATTTGACTTTAATGTTTCAGTTTGATATTTTTCTCATTGTAACAAAACCATGTTTAAAAAATATTCTTATAAGATTTAACTTTTTTGCAGTTAAATAAATGAATAAATAGTACTATTAATTTTAAAATCTGTATAAGTTATTGCCGATTGATTATTTTTTAAACTATCAAAATGAACTGCACATCCCAATTATAAATTTTGGTACTCTGGCTTAGTTGTTTAACATTATTTTTTTATTTTCCATGGCTGCAAAATATTTTTTTGATCAAGATGTTTATCAATTAATTATAAATCAGTTGGAAAATGGATTCCAGAAATTTCTATGACGATTACATTATACTCAGAACACAATTAGAAAATTGTTTGTGGTATTCGAGAATGAAAATTTATTTCTGAAAATATACCGTATAGTTTTCGTATTTTTTTTGGGTCCTTTTCTGTTAATTTCAGATTTAAATAATAAAGCTTAGATCGATTACTTCTGTAATGATATATATATATATATATATATATATATATATATATATATATATACTTTTATTTTCTAAATGGCTAGAGATTTTTGTTTTCCAAGAATGACTTTATTGGGAAGACTATTTGTACTTTGGATTATTCCTTTAAACAAACACGAGTTTTCCTGTTAAAAACGTTTCCCATAGCTATTACGTGTATGCGATGTTAAGATTCCCATGTGTACAGTTTTTGTTATACCAACGTCCGTTAAGAAAAGCTAGTACAGAGAACAGTTTTTCAGATAGATCTCTTGGATATTTTATTTTATAACAAAATATTTATAAACGAACGATCACGTTTTTAATTTCGTAAACTTAACTATGGTTTCAATCGATCACTTCACTTATCTTCAAGTCTGAAAACTGATTAATTCTATTATTTATTTTATCAATATTTTTGAATAGAATATTTATTATCAACAATGTGTATTTCAATAAATTGTTTTATTCTAGTATTTATTTTAACTTTCAATATAAGTTATTAAAAATTATGTAAATTCTTTTAATTCAAATGAATATTTACATAATCAGCATGGAAATTAATTTCAATAAGAATTTTGTCATATTTTTCATGATACACATTTACAATTATCTATATGCAAGTTGTTTTGTTTAAAAAAAAAATAATTTCAACTAATGTTTCTTTGTGTATTGCCCTGATATTTTTTTTTATTTTCAGTCTGTCTTATAATACTAGTCTTAGCACCTCTGTCATCTTTAGAAAGATTTAGATAAATGCTAGAAAAGAAACCCATGTAAGGACAAAGATTTCAAGAATGAAAAATCAAAGATATCACATGTATAAAGAAACAATTATAGTTTTTTGTATGTATATTATTTTATGTAAAAATGAAACCTTTTCCCCTACATAGATAGAAAGAAGGATTATTTAAAAAACCTACACAGATTTTCTGTTTGAATGATTTGACATTTGTAAATAAAGTTCAAAAAAACAAAAAGTCATATTAATCAATGTTTTCACTACAACATTATGTTTTTCACTATTTATATTTTCATATTTATTTCGTGTGTTAATTTACTATGATTAAAAATTAATACATAGAACATAAGTTCGAATCCCAATTCAAATTAAAACGTAGTGTCCATTTAATAAATAATTGTTGTAATCCGTAAATGTAAAATATATTTTTAGTTATCATATTCAATTATTATATTAAATTATTATCCACATTTTCAATCTTAATGAACTTATGAACAGAGAACTGAGTGCTGAACTTATTCAATAATATTTATCTTACATTTTTCAAGTTTCATCCAATCAGTAACAAATGTGTTATTTCAAAATTATATATATATATATATATATATATAAAGCTATAGATAGATTTATTTTTAAAGATGTGCCTTTATAGTTTTTACTTGAAAAATGTGTGTGCAGATTAATCGTAAAGTAATAATAAATGGTAAGATTAACTTATGGTTGTATCTAAAATATTTTCCGAATGAATATTTTTTAAATTGTTTTATATATTCGGATATAAATTGTTTCTGTTTTAGTTGTTTTGACTGGTAAGTCATTTCGTAACAATAAATTTTTAGTTCTGTGACTAATTTCAAAAAATGAATATTTTTCTCAACGCTCAAGTGGCCGGAAACATTCAATGGTTGATTTTTAATTTTTTTATGCTCAATTAACATGTACTCGATGAAATGACACTTTCATTGAAAAAAATTAAGTTTAGAATTCAGGAAACAAAAACCGCAATTATTTTCTTACCAGCCTAATAGTTTGGTTTGAGTAGATATAGACATTTTATTTTTTTATGGGGTTTAAATTAAGAAATATTTTAATTTATATCCTCATATAATATCATATATTGCATACTTTTTGTTAACTGTATAATTTTTTGTATTGTTGTATATATATATATATATATATATATATATATATATATATATATATATATAATTTCCATACTTCAAATTACAATTAAAAATATATAAATAGATTTTTACGCGTTTCATTTTTTGAAATCACTTAAAATCTAATACATGAGATTGAAAATACCAAAGGAAAGTTAAAAAAAATATAGCATTCAAGTCAAAATTATGTTTTATTTTATGACTTATTCGAAATTTAATAAACATATACGAGTTTTAATAAAAATGTTAATTATTTCATGGAAATTGTTTCACTGAAAGCATCTGAAGCTTTACGTATTTCCATTATTTTTTTCAACAAAAGACATATTTTTTTCTGAAAATTAATTTTCATAATTTGTAGTATATGCAAACTTCCAAACGAGTTTTGTTAGAAACTTTTTAATTGTAATATAATTACACGTTGAAAATGTATGTCAGTCAATAAAATTAAAGTCTGTTTTTGTATTTCCTTGTGTCTTAAATATAATCAAGTAGTATAATAACACATTAACTTTTTAATTGATAATTAAAACTTACAAGTTACAATTTCGCATGTTCGTATAATTTATTCATTTGTATTAATATTCTTGTAGAAAAAACGTGTAACTGCTAACATTTTTCATCACAAGTAATTTATTTATCATTCGTTGTATGTAAAAAGTGTTTATTTTATTGAAAAAATATTTACTGAATAGAGCGGTTGTCTTGAAAGTTAAATAATATTTTTTTAAACATGTATTTCTAATAATAAACTCCTGTTATTTTCTTATTCTACCTCGTACTATGAATGCTCTGTGTGAATTATTAAGTAAATAGTGCACTCGTCGCTGATCGTTCAATATATGTTATTCTTTAACACTTAAAATAAGCAATTTACTCGGAATTGATCGTCAATAAATCAAATTAAATGCGTTTTAATTATCTAGCCTTTCACAAAAATACGAAAACGTGTCTGTAATGAAAAAAATAAATACAGTTTACCTGGAATTTTATTTTTAGACACTCGCCGATTCTTTTAGACATATTTACATATTTTTTGAAGCAAATCATTTTTTATACATACATATAAATTAAAGGTAACAGGTTTTATTACAAGCAGTTTTATGAATCATATGTATATAATAACAGTGATTTAATTTCTTAGATAACCTGTATTTAAAATACAAAAGTATTAAATCATATTTGTATACATAATTTTTTAAATTTTTATTTAAAATAAGGAAAAAGGAGTATTTGCATTAAAAAAGAGTTATTGTAGTTATTTGATTGAAGTTATTTGTATTTGATTGAAGTTTATTTGTATTTGGTTATAGTTATTTGTTGAGTTATTTGATTGAAAAAGAGTTATTGTATGTAGTTGTTATTAAATAACAACACAAAAAAACATTATTTATTATGTATATGCGAGGGCGACCTATGTGTCAAAATATAAGTGCCTTTATAGTTTTTACTTCAAAAATGTGTGTGCGGACTAATAATAAAATAATAATAAATATTATAATTAACTTATGGTTCTATCTAAAATAGTTGCATCACTTATATCTACTTTTTCATCACTGATTGGTAAATTAAATCGAGAATGTACACATACTTTCGAAGGTTTATTGTTTTTTCAATAAATGTTAAACTTTTTAAATCACTGAATAACAGACACCCTTTATATACATCCATGAAATTTTCTGTACTATTGTTATACATAAAATGGACTTTTGTATTAAATATGTAAGTTTATTAAATTATCAATATATTATATATATATATATATATATATATATATATATATATATATATATGTACGTATGTATGTATATATGTATATATATATATATATATATATATATATATATAAATAATTGAGAATTCGATTAAATTAGTTTTAATATTAATTCAAATGTAAAGAAAATTAAGTAATATACAAAATAAAAAGTTATTCAGTATTTATTTTTAGTTGATTTAATATTTAATCTTAATATTTTTTGATATTTATGAAATTTAACAATTAAAATAATTTATTAAACACATTCCTAATAAATATGATATCTTATGATCTGTTAATATTTCGTATACATGTAGACATTCTTTAATTTTAACATGTGTTCAAAAGCGCAAGTTAAAAAAATAAGTAATATTATTTTGAGCTTTTGATGCCAACACATATCTAGGTTGAAGAAACAGCATTTATACTTATATCACGTTAAACAAGCAACAAGAAACTTTATTATTAGGTTAAAATATCATCTGATATTTCGTTCTACTTATTATGAAAATAAAATAAAATGTAATAGGTAAAAATTGATGTTACTATTACCACAAATTGTATTTATAAAACGTTTGCGTATAACTTAAATTGTTTTTATTACATATGCAAAGCTTATATTTTTCATTCGTGTCAATCTAAAACGAGAACGTGTCCGTGCACAATTTAGTCTGGTTTCAAATAGGTACAAAAATCAAATAATTATGATAAAATGTAAATCTCTTAGTCAAATAAATATGTATGTCGTATAGTCGTGAAATTTGTGTTAATGTTTTGTTATTTTTGGTATGTTTAATGCAATTCACATATATAAAGATTGAATATGAATTTGAAGTTGGTTTGGAGAAAGAACTTCTTTTATATAGCAATAATATTTGAAAACATTTATTATTTTTTTTAAATATATACGTAACCAAAATTTTAATACCAGACTATAACGTAAACAGCTGCTTTTTCTATATTGAGATAATTAATATTATATTATTTTTTTGGTTTCGATATAATATTTTTCTTCATTGTGGAGAAAATTTGAAAAATCTCATTTTAAATATTTATTCTGTTTTTTTATTCATGACAAAACTAACACCACAAACCATAAAAACAGTTATAGTCGGAATTGTTCATCAATATATCTATTAATTAATTTTAATTATTGCTTATATGCATCTCGATGGCAACGCCACATTATCTTTAGAGTGCCAAGTAAAAAAAATTTGCAGATGAAAACTTATTTTCAGTGATGACAGTTTTCAAAAAATCAGAATCTAAAGCAGAACGATAACCCAACTCCAATGAAATTGGCAAACGCTGTTCCTTTTGGACGGACGTCGAAACGCATGGAATGAATTTTGCGCTCACTCTCTTCATGTTCCAATTAGTTGCTAAAATGCTTTGACCCGAACCGTAAGAGATGTCTCGAATAATCAATCACCTATTTCATCGTACCATTTCATTGACTTTTTCAACGTTTTAGTCAGTTTTTGATGTTGAAAGGCGTTTTGATGTTTTCTCATCATCAGTCGACTCACTCGAACCATTTGTAAACTACCTTAAGGGTCATTGTAGCATCTCAATAAACTAACACTAACATTGAATAGGTTTCTTTAGCACTTTTCTGAAGATTGAAACAAAATTTAATGTTTATGCGTTGTTCGAGATCAATTTTTATAACTAGAGTAAAAAACCTGTCTTCACAAAATCGTAATTCAATACTAACTGATTGAATCGAACAAATTGAAATTTGTTACATATTGACAAGGGGGTTCAACGATAAAATTACAATAGGGAAGTCGCGACTGTTTCTAAAAAGGTGGCTTTCTGTGATTGCATTCACCGTACTTTTTGATCACTTCTCGTAATAAGCTTCTAAGATAGAAAGCACTTTAATGATGATGACATCGTCATCGCAATGCGCGTAAACAACAACCGAAAATGTACAATAATAATTAATTGAATTGTCGATCAACAACATTTTTGTGGTGTGTAGGCGAGAAACAAACGCATTTATATTAAGAATCTTAACCTATAAAAGAAATGTACGTGTCCGATATTCACATCCTACAGTATTTAATTGCAAAAAGTGTTCGACTTTTTTCACCTGGCAACAAATATATATATATATATATATATATATATATATATATATATATATATATATATATAACACTTCACATTTTGTCGTGTCACTATTTGTGTTATTTATGTCTGTACGTTACTTGTCATTTTCTGTACGGTATCAGGTGTACACATGTCGATTTTTATAAAACTGGTACAAGCCGACGTGCGAAGATCAAAGAAAAAAAAACAATAAACGTACTAATACAATTTTGATACGAGATATTAAAATTACGGAATATTTCGGTATGATCTATTTTTATCTCATTACATGTATTTGTAGCAGAACGTTGACTAGGTTAATATTAAATTTTTGGTAAATTCAATGTTCTTTGAACGTAGTCGAAGTTCTGTTCGATGTATTAAAAAAAAGGTCATTCCTCTTATCAAATTTACGATTGTACGGTTGACATGTTACGGATTAAATGAAAATCATGATAATATTTCAGATGTAGGACGAGAAACAGCATGTGAATGTTTCGTTTATTCAAACATTCCAAGTGTCATTAGTGATTAAAAAAAGATACTTCTTAACGAAAAAAAAGCACAAATGGAATTAATTGATACTTTAAAATGTATTTCATTATCAACACGTGTGTTTTTAAACATACTGTTTATTGCACGTGCGAACGTAACACGGAAAGAAACATTTTCTATAGATTTAATAGAATTCTTGTTCTTTGAAATATACATAAATCTTTTCATAGAAATTCCTTTCGACAGTATTCATTCAATAATTTTTCATTAACTTATTTTAAATATTGTTTATGTTGATGTACATTGACATTTAATAAATGAATTCGACAACGCATACAAATTTTTATGCGACAATTGGAAATTGTCTATCTGTCAAGTTGTAAAACATATATGACTCGACAGTTTTACGACGATCATTCATTCAAAGTTTATTGACATTGTATTAATATGTAATTTAATATTATGTGTACGTACAGCTAAGATATTTGTATTTATTTATAGGGCCGTATTAAAGTTTGAAAGTTTATAAAACATTAATAAAAGAATGTAGTTTTGTAAAGAAATCTTGAAAATTACAAATATTAGTCTAAAATAAAACTTGATGAATTTTAAGTTATTTTTATGTTGAAAAATTAAAAGAGTCACTCTATAACAGTGTTCCACGCAACCTCTTCAAGGCTTGCGCGGGTCAGAGTTCTAAAAAGTTTTCGAAGAAAAAACCCGAAAAGCTAAAAATTCAAAATCGTTAATTTATAATAATTTCTTTTATTTCTCAAATACCTATTGTTATGCAGTAAAACTGTATTTATGAGTACACATTACGACCCCTCTCAATCAGATGTAAATAATAAAATTTGGTCAAGTAATATGGGTGATATTAAAAACTTGTGGAGTACGCATTTTGAATTTCCTGGGGATGATAGGGGTTCCGCAAAAAAATTATAATCCATTTTTAGTTCTGTAAGCAAGCCCATAGCCAGACCGTCATATTAGCGGAGGCTAATATTTTTTATATCAAAATTGTAGGGGGTTGTGGTGGAAACGCGCTCATAGAAACAATTTTTTTTCACGCATAGTAATGTTTTTAATCTTCAAGGTAAACATTAAGAAGATTCTCTCAATGATTCTCTATAATTTTCAAATTTTCCAAAATCCCAGATTTTGTTGGGGAAGGGGGGTCAATGTCCACTAGCCCAACTCTGACTACGGGCCTGTCCGTAAGTCAGCAAAGTTTGAAGTTCACTGCTCTATAATAATTTGAGAATGTTGTATGAATGCAGAAATAACTAATATAAAAATTAAATAACAGTTAAAACGCCAGGAATTCAGATTTTTCTATATTTGTCGATGAAAAAAATGAGAAGTGTAAAACAGATTTCAAGTAATAATAATTATAGAAAAGAAGATTCCTGTATGATTAGTAAATAATTGTCCGTAAAAATTCGAATATTTCTATTATGCATAACATATTGAAAATCATTAGAAAATCAATATGTAATTATTATAAATATAGAATTGTTCTCACCACCAAACACCTACATAAAATCGACTTATCGAATTTCAGATGTGTTACGTTTTCGGAAGCAATAAAACTGGCGATTGTATAGGCGTTATTTCGATGTCGATCTGTTTCTTTGTACTGTGATGTATTTTGAAGAACCCATTATCGAATTGTGTTGATTTGATGTTTTCTTAGTGAACAGATCTGATACGGAAAAACAAATAAAAATGTCTAGTTCGAGAAAAATGTCTACAGTGTATTTTTATGTGTGATATATTTTTTGACAAGTTTCTTAATAATGGTTGAACCTTGAACATCAATCATTTTGAGAAGAATTATTTTTATTTCAGAGATATCTATTTTAACAGACATTAACCATGGCTAATGTCTTGTTTCTCTCAAATAAATGTTTTTAAAGAAATAAGTTGTTATTTTTACAAAAATGTGATTGAACATTCAATAAACTTGTCCTGGTGGTCTTCGTCCTTTTGGATCAGTTGAGTGCCTGCTCTCCGTAATTAATTATTGATAAAGACTCTCACATTAATCTGGGGATTGTACACGTACCAGAATTAGTTGTAGAGAACATACACATAGCTGATCTAAAAATAAGAAAACCTCCAGGACAACATATCAGCGAGATTGCAGGTATAAAAGTAAACAATTGTAATTTAAAAAAAATTTAAATATTTTATCTTCAAAAATATTGGTTAACTATCTTTATATATAACAATATATTTTTTGCCACTAGCTAATTCACTCCCTCACAAATTAAATTTTAATTTTTTAATATCGTTATTAGGTAACAACCGACTTGCATCTTTTATAACATTTAGAATTTCAACAAATCTCTGTAAAAAACATATTTTTAATTCCGCAAACTAAAAATATCTAAAGACACAAATATTTTTTTACAATACAGAAATAAATTTTTTATTCATTCCACAAATGATACAAAAAAAATGTGGTTTCAAATATCAAATATTGATTATTGATCTGTTTTCACTCTTTCTTATGCGCATCACAAAGCCGTGTCTCATCATTCTCAGAAAACTAATGTACATTAATTTCTGTTAGACTGAAAAATAATTTATAAAATAGACTATTTTCATATCTTTTTACTTCTAAAAACAATATCACTAATTTTTTTATTCAAATGTAATCCTGTATTATATTTTTGAAGGTCACATTTTTTTAAATAAATTTAAATGTTTATTGACATTTAAAAATAAAATGTTTTTAAATAGTTGTGTACAGTTATTTAAATTTCGTTTAAATGAATTAATTTGTTTAACGTAAACGTTCAAATTGAAATAATTTTACAAGTTAGAGGTAGTACATATTGTATATATCATTTCAAAACGACTGAAAGAAAGCGATCAATATTTCAGTCTTAAATGAATGTAACGAAATACATCAGCATTTAAATATAGGACTCGTTATGTTTTTAATTTAGTTTGAAATTCAAAAAATTATATAATAATGTCTGTATGTGAAAAAATAACAGTGTTAAATGTTCATATTTTGTGTAGGTGTAAAACGCCTACATACATCAAATGTCAGTCTTTGAAATAGATGCAAGGATAAAATTAATAAAAAAAGAAATTAACTAGAGAGTATTTATTGCTTTGATGTTACACCAAACATGTCGACATATATCAATCAATGAATAATGCATCGACTATAACCAAAAATGAATGTGTTTAGTATTTGTCATTTAGAATAATATTTACATTCGTTCGGTAGTCTTAAAACTAGTTTTTCTCAACTTTTCAATCAGTTCTATTCATATTTTTAAGTTGTTTAATAATGTATGAAGGTAGCGCTAAATATTTTCGGCCTAGATAGAACTGTAGCTAAAAAACAAGACTTTCAATTTTTCTAAATAATCCTCTTTAACTTCAGTACATTTTTTACAACGTTTAATTAGCATACCGTGATTAGGAAAGGTATTTTAAAATTAATAATGTGTTCATGTAATGTATATTTTGTTGCTCAGTGATCTTTTTTAAATGATAATACATGAAAGTTTACCTAATAACGATTTATTAAATTTATATAAATTATTTTCGATTTTTCATATGTTCATTTCTTTGGCGATTATATCGCTGTCAAATATCTGAGGTACAAAAAAATTTAGTCATGTTAGATTATTGAAATATAAAAAGTCAGAATGTATTGTAATCATTACGAGTTTAAAACGGATGACATACTTTATTGTCTTAAACAACTGTATTGTAATAAAAAGTATTAAATACGTCATTAAATGGAACAAAAAAAAATAACTCTCATCTAACTAATATATGATACACAAATTTCAAATCCACACAACTCATTCTATCACACAATCGTACACCAGTCTAATGAGTCCATAACAAAAGATAAAAATAAATTATTTACCTATTATTTTTAAATTAAAAATTCCATGTATGTGTATGTACTAACAATATTTAAATGAAGTAGAGCACGCGAACAATCCACGTGAATTCATATATGTAAAACAACGTGCGAATTGAGAACAATGCGAAACGAAATAATAAGAGGAAAATGTTAGAAAGGATTTAGCTATGCGTTAATCCTGCGTATGTTTGTTGATACTGTTGCGAAGCAGGATCATCATGATGTTTTTCAAGGTTAGTGTTATAATTGAGGTTGTAATTGCAATCAATATATTTCATTAGGGAATATTTTGTTACCGTGCTTGTGTATATAAATTGCAATAGGAATGTAATGTTTACAAGTATGTATTAAACAGATGAATTCAGATAAATTATTGGATCATTCGAATGCAGTTTAATTATAGTAGAACTATAATCATTAATTAATCGTATAATAGATATATTCATTTATAAACATATTGATTTAAAAGAAAAGAGAAAATTTAATATCAAAAACTGAGAGGGTTAGTAACAAAAATATTTTATATTTAGTATTATACATACATGATTTTTTTGATAGGATTTCATCATTATGTACGGTTTGATCTGTTCTAATGAAATGTTTATGTAAATATCTTAATAAGAAAAAATAAATAAATGTCGCAATTAAAGATAAATTATTTACTTGAGACAGAAGAAAATTATAGTTGAATTTCAAAGGAAATGTCAAAATTCCAGTAACTACTCTAACATATTTAAATGGTATTTAATTTATCATTATCTATCGTACATTTATTACCTATCGTACATGTACTGATTAAAATTTTCAATAAACTTTTGTAAAGGATAGTTAATTATTCATAAATATTACATTTTCTATTTCCATCTTTGTTGTATTTTTTTACTCTAAAATCTGTAGCTCTATAGGAAAAAATTGCACTTCTCTTAATCTATTATCAATCTGTGTATATAATGTTTATGATTTATACTATTACTGGAAACATAAATTCCAATAAAATATATTGAAATTATTCCCATGCTTTTAAAAATATTTATTTTAGAATGTATACACCATTTTTATATTTATTTTTTACCACAATACACACCGATTGCAGATAGAGTTCTGAGAACATCGCCCTTATATTCTTATCAGTCGTATTTAATATGTTACACATCCGATTATATATTATTACGTCGTCATAAGCAAACATCAAATAGCAGACTTTGCCAGGACTGTAACATTTGCGTCGTTTCTTTCAGTACAAAACATCCGGCCTCTAGTACTTTGCTATTTCACTTATCGCTTTAATTTTAGTTTAAAAGTAATATCCAGTTTATTGCATCACAGGAGAATTCAGACCTCAAACTTATATCAAAAGACATTAACAACATCTTTTAAAATTTCATAATCGATATCAACGTTCGTCCATATAAAACTTTATTATTAAAAAAATAAAGATTTTATTATTAAATTAATATATTGTTATATAGACCCCCGATGAATTAATGTATTTTTTATTGAAAAACTTGAACCGATTGATTTTAAAAAAAGTTTTTACATGCGAAAGTTCGAAGTAAACATTAAATTAATCCATAGTAAAACGGATTATAACAACCTTTTTTGATATTTCCTTAAAGCAAAAAATTATAATATTTCTTTAAAAAAAACATTCTTATTTTAATTTCGAAAATTTATACTGTTTCCGATTATTCCATCAAAATAATAATTATTTTGTTGTTCTTGTATGAGAGTTTATCTAAGGTCGATGTTCTATGAAGTTTCTATTTCGGTGTTATGATTTTGAATCCGACTATGGACTTAAATATTATGTTTGTGGAATAAATTAAACATTGAATGGATGTTGTTTGTCCTTTATGACGCATATCTCCTTTTTGTGTACGAAAATTCAAACGTGCTGATATGCGAATCTAATTTCATGATATTTAAATATTCTGTTTTATTCTCTGTCTATAAAATGGACACAGAGGAAGATGATCACTGCTTGTGGTCAACTTTTATGGAAGTTCTTTCAGAAAGGTTTCGATAATTCAATCAGGTTGATTACAAAATAATTATTTACCATCTGTATTGATTTAGATATATATTGTATGTATTTATTTTAAATAAATTGTTATTTAAAAATTAAATTGACCCATTTTGAATTTGTATACTTGTTTTTATTTCTTTACAAAAAAATTAACTTATATTTCGAATACATATTTACAGAATACATTTTCAAGTTTGAATATATATATATATATATATATATATATATATATATATATTCGTATGTATGTTTACAGACAGTATATTGATTTTATACGGAATACTTTGTACTATTTCTATAAATATTCCTGTATATGTTATGCTGATTTCGGACGTACTTGCAGTAAGTAAATAATCAATAAAACGTTATCTAGAATATTGTTCATTTATATGTATGTGTGAATTATATATATATATATATATATATATATATAAATATATATATATATATATATATATATATATAAAATGTAAAATATATAGACACGTACATGTCTCTCTATTTAATATGAATTTTATTTGTTTAATTATGAACATTCGTAAAATATTGGATATAGAAATCGGTTTTCAGTATCTCAATTGTGATGAACTAAAGACAATATTTTTTGGTTCTTTTTATATTCAAAAAGTTAATTTAAAATTCTAGACAGTTATAATAGTGTTTTTATGTTGATTTATCGTATTATTGAAATGTATGTTGATATTATTGAATAAATTGTTGAAATAATTAATGTGAACTGATTTTATTATTAAAAATGTATTCAAGTTTGAGAAAACGAGCATGCTTCGAAAATATTAGAGAATATTTTTTATATATATGTAATATAAAAATTTCCCCACGTATATGAAAACAGGTTGGTTCTTTTATGTTGATTCTCATATAATATTAATAGATTCAATCGATTTAAAAATTGGAAATTTGTAATTTTTGAATCGATTTTTTTTGGTTTCAGTTATTAGATGAAAACTGAATCAGGTACACAAAGAAAATCTATGAAATTTATTTTTATTCAGTATTGTAAATTTTAAAAGTAATAAAAAAAGATTTTTAGATTTGTGTCTTTGAAATTATTTTTTTTTTACATTTAAATACATTATCACAAATTAGATTTTCAGTCACTCCACAAACATCACTTTTTATAATCAAAACTGACCAACAATTGATTATTGATTTGATTGTTGTTTATACACATTTCTGTGATGATGCAATTATTCTCAAAGCTCTAAAATACAGAAAATCTACATTCTCTGTACATAAAAATTCTTTTTTCTATATTTTATTATTATGAAGGTAATGGCATCTGAATTGTATTGTGTATAAGCAAAAATCTAAAATAATAGATAATAGATTTCTAGACAATTTTTAATTAGAAAAGATTTTCTGATTTATGGAGTGAATGAAAAATTCACTTATGACATTTAGTAATACATTTTTATAATCTTAACATTTAAACTGTATTTTTCAATTATCTATATAAAACTCTTTACCCGAGTCAGTAAGGACATATTGGAAATACAATATTAGACAACGATCCCTAATGAGAGAGTCAGGAACAATGGTGCCCACGGGGGAAGAGACTAGGAGCGCTGGCACTTCTCCCCTCAATAGAAAAAGGGAAAAAACACTAGAAAACAAAATAAAATCATCGCGCGAAATACTCCTATGTATACAGAGAGATTAATATAATCCCCTATCACTATCCCCTGCATATACACAGAGAGATTAATGCAACCACGACTTAAGTAATTCAAAAGCTTTGTAAAAAGAAAAGAATACTGGACCTTATTACCTAATGATTTTTATTGCATTCACATTAAAAAAAAATTATCCGTTGAACTCTTCCTCCAGATTAAATCGTGAGTGCCCCACTGGTCAGGAATATATATACTTTGTATACAATAAAAAATACATGATAACTAATACTCGAAACTTAAGTTTATTAATGATTTTTTTCTTTTCAAGCAATAATTTCGAATAAATTTATTAATATTGTTATTTATCAGGACACTGTAAAATTCTAATAATATGATTGCACCCGAAATGTATGATTGTAACTTGAAAGATTTTTTTTTAAATTTTAAATGACTATCTATCAAGATAAATTAATAATGATGTTTAAATATGAATAAAACAAAAAAATATTTTACTTTTATGAAAATTATGATTACACTAAAAAATATTTTTATAAGTGTTAAACATGACAATATTTTAACTATCTTCAGTTATGGTTCGTAAATTATCAGCGTTATAGAATGTCAGAAGAATGAACTAGAATATAATAAAAATAAAATAATCTAAGACAAAAAGAACTAGTTACCTCTTTTATAGATATTTGTAATACTATATATATATATATATATATATATATACACATATATTTCATATGTTGTTGCCAGATTTTCAGACCGTCAGTTCGTAAATTGTGAAACATGCAAAATTTCCATGAATTGTAATTCATTTTTCTGGAACCGCACATCGAGTCTGTTTATAAATTCTACATTCGAAAAAATGAATTCTTAGCCTTTTTACTATAATATTCGACAATGTGACATTTTTTCCAATGATCACGTACATAAGATTTTCAATGTATTATTTTTCTTATATAGTACAGAAAATAGATTTAAAAATTTACATATATATATATATATATATATATATATATATGTTTATGCATGCCCGTATATATGTTTGTTTAAACGTTTGTAATGAATTTTAATTACTTTGTTCTCATTTTTATTTCAGGTAAGTCACACAATTCGAATTATCCACATTATGTAACTGGTAAGTTTGTTGTTCATTAACTACATCTATAAATACATACATACATACGTATATATATATATACATATACACATATATATGTATGTATACTATTTGGTATCAAATATATTATAATTTATTTGTATAAAAAATGAAAGCAATTAAATATCTTTTAATATTTTAAATATAAAGTATGTTAAAACATTTAAATATTTCTAAATACAAATGTCACGTCAGCATGTCAATAAGTTAGTGGGTGAATTCACTTTAAATCATTGAAAATGTTTTTTATGACCTTTTCAATACATAATTTATGATTCTATAATACATAAACACGTTTATAGGATATTTATATGAATGGTATAAATAGAGATACATATTAATTCTGTTTCCTTATAATTGTGAATGTCAACATATATACATATATATATATATATATATATATATATATATATATATATATATATATATATATATATATATATGTTTATATATATAATAGGAAGGAAATCGTTAAAAATTTTCTATTTTTAATTTTCCACGAAATCACTAATGACATATGAATGTCAATTACGATTTTATAGAGAAAAAAATGGTGAAGTTTGTCATCTGGTCGTTCATTCGTTACGAAAGAGATTTAAAATGATTGATGACTAATGAAAGTGAAGAATATAAATAATTCAGAAAACGAAAACAATGTTTTGTTTTATAAAAAAAGTAAATTGAATAGAAATTAATTTAAAGTCTAGCATCGGTAATTAAAACACGACCATGAATTTTAGTTGTTTATCTATTTTAATTCAATAAACATCTTTCAACATTCGGACGCAAAATTCGAAACATAATAATGCAATATGCAAATTTCGAAAGCTAAAATAAAGCTTATAGTGTATATTTACAATTTGACTTGTACTGTGCACGTTTTATCCGATTAAGTATATTTGACGATAAAAGTAACTGGCGAGAATAGTTTGGTAGGAGTGGAAAAACACACACACATACATACATACACACACACACACACACACATATATATATATATATATATATATATATATATATATATATATATAAATATACATATACTGTGTATGTATTATCATATTGAGTACATAAATATTTATTTACAAACAAATATTCTGTGTTGTGTTCTGTATATACGACGAGTCACCAAATGTTCTCGACCTAACATGTTTACACATGCGCGCGCATGTCGAATTTGTGCAATCTGGTATATTCATGCCTTATTGGAGTTCAGTAAAAATGTCAAGGTTACAACTTGATTAGTTGTACAGTGACAGCGATAACAGTAAGACGTGTTCTTAACGATATCACTAATAACCAAAATTCAGTATCGTGCAGTAATCAAGTTTCTGACAAAAGAAAGTTACACGTCATCAGATAAAACAACGATTAGATGGGATTTACGGAGAAGTTTCCTCTTTATATTTCACGGTGAAAGAATGGGATAAGAGATTTCATATAAAAGAAGAGTCATTGCAGATGAAGCGCATCCCAGTCTCCCTGTGGAAGTGTTCATGGCCGATTCTGTTACTTTTCTTAAAGAACTGGTGTTTAGTAACCAGCGCTTAAAATTGAAAGAATTATCATCAAGATCCAATCTTCCACAGATAATCGTTTGACGAATTTTCCATGACCATTTAGGTATGAATAAGGTCAGTGCAAGGTGGGTACCTAAACTTTTTTTCGGCCGTTTAGCATACGCGTCGAATACCCTGAGCACGTTCATTTTCAGAGCTCTGTGAGCCAGTTCTAAATACACTGATCGAGTGTATTGTAATAGGGGATGAAACAATGATCCTTTACTGTATATAATCCTCTGTCTAAAAGAGAATCTATGGAATAGCGACGAGCAGATGAACCACCTTCAAGAAAAGCCAGAGTGTCTCAGCCCGCAAAGAAGGTCATGGTCACTTTTTTTAGGATTGCAGGGGCATTTTATGAATAGAATACCACAGTTAGTGACCGATATTATGTAGCATTTTTGTATAAATTTCGGAATAATATTCGCGAAAAACGGCTTATAAAACTAACAAAAGGAGTACGTTTGTTGCACGACAGTGCATCAGTTCACACCGCTACAGTTTCTCAAGCCGCTATTCGGAAGTGTGCCTTCCAAGGACATGATCACCCACCATATAGTCCAGATATGTATGTCCCCTAGCGACTATTACCTTTTTGGTAATTTGAAAAAATATTTACGTGTACAGCGTTTGAATGATATCAATGAGCTGAAAACAACGGTAACTGACTACTCGAACACAAAACGAAGGATTATATTTATAAGAGTATAAAATTGTTAATTAAAAATATATTGAAGTTAACGGGGATGATATAGAAAAATAGTAAAGTCTTGATTTTTTATTTAAATTCCTTTCTATCTAGGCCTTGAATATTTGGCGCTACCCTCATACATATATGAACAGTTGTTTTATATAATACTTATTAATTTTTAAATATATGTTTCGTATTAAAATGTTTAAAGATATTGTTTTACTATTATTATATTTTCAATTATTAAAAAGAAGTATTTTTTACAAAGAAGATCTTATATTTAAAAAAGTAACATATATACTAAAAAATGACATATGTTAAGATTCATAACTAAATAAATTTCATAACACAAATCAACAATCCAATATGCCAGCCACATGACAGGATTATTTCTAGGAATTAATATTCAGTGATAAAAAAACATGTTGGTTTTCATTATTTATTGTAGAGTTCATATTTACTAACTGATAGTTTTTAATATTATTCAATTGTATTAGATTTTATAAACAGCTGTATTTGCTTATATTTAAAAGAACACCTCGCGTAAACGCTCTAACGCCACATCTATTAGTACTGCTTCCTATATAGCCCTATAAGACTTTATAAACATGAAAACGGAAATAAATATGGAAAATATTATTCTCAGTTTTGATACATTATTAAGGTTTGAATATTATTTTAACTGAATACATATATAAGAATAAACTGATTGAATTAGTAAAACAAAAAATAATTATAAATAAACTAATAACTGTACCAAACTAAATATTTTATTCAACTGTGTTTTAAAGTTCGTTAATGCTCTATCGAAAATTCTATATATTATATGGATTACACGGTTTAATAAAATACCCTAGTTTAACCACTGTTTCATATAACGGTAGGTTTTTATATAACGAGTTCTAAAAGATAAACGAAGTTTATATATATATATATATATATACAGTGGCCAGCGAAATTATTCAAACAGTTGACAATTTTAAACAAAATGTTAATCTTCTCTTTAAATTAAAGGCGTTGTTTTAGAATTTTCACTATTTTGTTTTACTTAAACCTATTATGTTTCACTTATAATTATAAATTTAATTTTCATTAATACACTTTTCCAGGAAACTAAAAAATATGCAACGCAAAAGTATTCATATAAATGGTAAATAACCAACCAAATGTAATGCAATTTTTAAATTAATATTTTGTAGGGTTTCCATCAGCATTAATTACAGCTAGAAGTCGTTTTGGCATTTATTTAACTAAATTTTGTGTTTATTCAAGCATTATTTTGCTCCATTCTTCCAAAAGTATCGTTTTTAACCATTATTTGTTGGAAAATTAATTATAAAAAATCACGAAGAAAAGAAAACACTAAGTGAAATCGGGAAAATTGTGGAAATAAGTCGTCATACTGTTTATAGAATGATTAAGCGTTAAAAAAAACTAGAAAATAAAACTCGTACTAATCGACTAAGGGAAATAACACCCAAACAAGAAAGAAAAATTTTGCATGAATCGAATCAAAGTCACAGAATTAGAGCTCCAAAACTAGCTGCAGTTATCAATAGCACTAGTAACAGTTGTGTTAGAGCTGGATATCGAGCTCGAGTTACTAGGAGAAAACCTTCATTAAGTGAATCAAACAGTAAAAAAGTCTGGAATTTGCAAAAGTACTTAGAAGTTAGAAATGTCATGTTTTCTAATATGCTGATCCATAAGGGCTCAAGGGTTTTCTATTGTATTCATGTCTGGCAATTGAGGAGGTGTTTGTAGTACATGTGAGTAATTATAAATGATCCACTGGTGCACAATCGATGCCAAAACGACTTCTAGCTCTAATTAATGCTAATGGAAACCCTACAAAATATTGATTTAAAAATTACATTTTAATGGTTATTAATCAATTGTTTGAATATTTTTGCATCGAATATTTTTTAGGTTCCTGGAAAAGTGTATCAATGAAAATTAAATTTATAATTATCAGTGGAACATAATAGATTTAAGCAAAACAAAATAATGAAAATTCTAAAACAACGCCTTTAGTTTTAAGAGAAAATTAACATTTTGTTTAAAATAGTCAACTGTTTGAATAATTTAGCTAGCCACTGTGTATATATATATATATATATATATATATATATATATGTTTATGCTTGTACATTTCGGCGCCGACGCCAAGCGACGCCGACTGAATACCGCGTCGTCACACGAAGTGCTACTGGTCGGGAGCTCACGTCCGTCGTACACACAATACGCTTGAATAGTGAACCAACGCACCAGTCTCAAACTGAATTCATTGCGAAGCAGTACGTTATTTCGATCGGTCTCTTGTGAGATAATCTTGTCACGTATAATTCCAGTGATAATCAATTATATACTGAATCTAAAAAAGTACAGTGTACGAAACGTTTTCAATTTCTAATTAGTTTTTTATTTTTTTTATAATAATTTGATGATTTATAATATAAGATTCGTACTGAAATCGAACTTGTTATAAATATTAAATTAATTAATAAAATATACCGAACGGTCTGTAAACTTTGTTTACAAGTAGACTTTTTATTCGAACGGACAATAAATAATAAATTCTGATTTGAATAAACACTAGTCGCTGCGTCACGCTGCACTAAGTCGTAATCATAGAAGAATAAATTATTGATATGAATTGACCTGTTTTAGTATAAGTTTAACAGTACATTTCCTATTTTAGAAATCTGCACAGTAAAAAAAACTCGTTATACAATTAAATAAAACATTAAAAAGAATACTCGGAGCGATTGAAATAAATTATATACACAATACGTTATACCATATTTGAATCTGAATAACAATTCCAATCAGAACAATTATTTATAAATTACAATGGTGAAAAGTGATCAGTGAAATGTTTTAGAAAATGAAATGATCGAACTGCACGAAATAATATTTTAACAATTTCACATTGTCAAAAAGTCATTTCTATGTTATTGTGTCAAGATCGTGCAGCGTTTGTAGTACCTCGAAGAATTGATTTTCACATCTGTTCGAATTGTTTCTTGTAACTATTCCGTCGTCGTCGATGTTGTTATAAACAGCTGATAGAGTGAACTTGTTGTGTTATTAAATTGTCGAATTGTATGTCAATCGTAATGACTTAATCTGACGATTTTTTTTACTGAATTCATTAAATGTTCGGCTTTTGAATAAAGAGTACGTTTTATTCTGTCTGTGTGGAAAGTTCGAGTTTGGGTTTTATATTCGTTTTTGTTGTTAGTTCTTATTTTTTTATATCATTGATTTAAAAGGTGCGTGTGTATGTGAAATTTAGCAGCTGGTCGTTACTACTGTAATATATGCAAGCTTGCTTCTTTTCACCTCTGCATAGCAGTTCGAAACCAGTCACGGCAAGTAAGTAGTTAGTTTATAATTTAATCTTTGAAATTCATTTACTTTCAATAATTTGAACCAGAAATATTGTTTTCCGGCCTAAATATATTAAAAAATAAACGTTACATTTGGTCACAGATTTTTAAGAAGTAACTAAAACAATATACGATTTTCAAACAAACTTGTTTTTTTCCTACGTTCTGATTTATTTCATTTTAACATTTTTCTCACACTTTCTTTTAAAAAATGTCAATTTTAATAATACTAAACAAAGATTCAGACTATAGATATGAACATATAAACTTATTAATTCCAATAATTGCATTAATTCAATATTTCACATTTTTTTTTAAAAAAAAAACAGTTTTCAGAAAAAGGTTTTTAAAATAATATATTATTTTAATACAAAAAGAAGTTTGTTTTTAAAATCATAAAATGTTTCATCTACTCACCACTGAATGAGTGTTAAACTATGTCTTATTCTTAAAACAAAATAAAATTAAAGACATTTATCATTTTTAATGGTATTTTTATGGAGAATTGGTTAAATTTTAAATAAATATATTTTAGTAGATGAAGTCTGAAAATTTTTAAAACAAGAATTGAAAAAAAATACATGTTTTTGTCCAAAAAAACATGTTTTTATTCTTATTTTGAAACTAAAGTACAATTAGTCATAAAATAAACTACCATTATGGCTGTCCAATGTCAATTTATTATTAAATAAAATATAATACGTTAGAGAAGTTTAAACCTTGTCAAAAACTAATAAAAAAAATCTATGGCTATCCAAAGTTGATCCTTTGTAGAGTGAAGGTGTCTTCATTATGTTAATAAAACTTAAAATAATTGTGACTATAGTAAATATACTTTATAGAGGAAGTAAGGTCATAGTTTCAACTGGTCTTGTATTGTCAAGGTGAGATATTCGAAACGACTTGACCGTGAGATTTCATCCAACATCTACTAAATGTTTTTGGCATAATTATCACTCACGACTACATTTTAAATGGTTCTCATCAGTTTATATCTGATTTTCTAATATAATGTGTCTGGTTTATTTTAAACATATTTATTTATATACAAGAAATATGTTTTAATCAATTTTAGAAACTTTTTAAGCATTTCTCGTTAAATAATAAATATTTTACGTATTATTATTTTACATGTGTTTACAGGACAAAAAAATAAATCAGTTTTTTTCTAGTTAATGTGGGAAAAATATCAGTAATATATTGATAATAATTATAAATATTTATAATATAATAATATCGTCATTTTATGAATTCTTATTATTAGCATAATAAATGTTAACGGCTTGATATTTAATGTTTAAAAAATACTCATAATAAAAGTAAATTATTGATTTATTCGTAAAACAGTTTATAAATATGACTGTTTTAAACGTGAGAAAGAAAGGGAAGATAAATAGTATGATGGAAGTACTTAAACGCGATTTATTTTAATTATTTTTTTAAATATATAAAGTTAAACTGTACGAATAGCAATCACTCTATTAATATAACATTTTCATTAAGGCGTAATCACAGTAAAATTAATTAAACACTGCGAAATTTATTTTTAACTTTAAGTTCATCTAATTAAGAAAATCGGAAGTGTGGGAATCTTATATGACTGCCAGGTGTGACCACATTGGGTTAATCGTTTTCCGTAACAGCGCACTTTAATTACTTTTCTTATAAACTTTTCCAAACGAGCAATATTTAACAAATGTTCGTATATATATATATATATATATATATATATATATATATATTACGATTTTATTAGTTATATGAAAACACTAGCAGATGAAAACAAGATGTAAAGGAAATACACAAGAGTTGGTTTTTACGAGATCAGCCAAGAATAACACTTTTACAAGTCATTGACAATTCAAAATAAAATTAGACCGAAATAGAATTAAAAAAGACTTGTAGAAAAATATATAAGTTCATTACGAAGAAGTCAAGTTTATTTATTAAATATTATAACGTTTTTAAATCATTTTTATCGTGTACACGTTTTGTTTCTTGTCTATTACTATTATTATATGGATAGTTATTTTATAAATTACATTCATTTATCAATAACTGGTTGAGTATTTTATATTAGGTCGATAGAAAAATAATTACGGTTTATGACCTTCAAATTCATATACATTTTTCTATCCTAGCTGTTTTGAATGGTTCAGAACTATTGGATGACTAATATCTAACTTTTGTGCAATATCTGAAGAAGGAAGCGGGCGTCCTTCTTCATCTTCAAGGCTCTCGTCCCAAGCACTAAATTTTTGGAACCATCAGCCATTAGCCGTATCCATCCAAAAGCATCGTTTAATTTACGAGCAGTTTCTGCTGCTTTACCACCCGTTTCGAACTCGTACAAAAAAAATTTTCCAACCAAAGTTGATGTTACCAGAATACAGACTGAAAAATGCACTTTAAAATGGTATTAACATGAACACAGTCAAATGACACGTTCATTGGAAAAAATAAAGTTAGTATTCAGAAAACAAAAAATTTCAATTATTTTCCTACCAAGTATATCATATTAAGTAATGGAAATAAATGGAAAAAATGACAGTGTCCACATGTAAATTTTTTTTAAAAAATACTACACGATTATCCATCTGGTATTAAATGAAAATAAACGTATGAAAGAGCAAAACATGTTTTCAATACCTTTCCGAGCTTTTAAATAATGATGTTCGGTTGAATAAGCGAGTTAAGATAAACAAAACAGATTAAAATTGCTTTAGTCCAGGAGAGAATGATCGTGGGAGGGCTTCTGCGGTTAGATCTGCATCTATATATAACTATAAAATGTTTCTTGTAGTGTTTCGCGCGAAATGAATGTTTTGAATCGACTTATATAGACATTAAGTCAATATTTTCGTCATACATACAATTTACAGCCCATTCATTAAAAATTATGAGTGATTATATATATATATATATATATATATATATATGTATATATATATATGTATATATATATATATATATATATATATATGTATAATTAATGAGAGGGAGAGAGAGATAAATACGTCGATAATTAAATAGTTAAATAGACAGATAATTAAATTATTAAATATTTTCTATTTCTTGTAAGGTAAAAATGATGAAAAATAATATTTTTTTAAATCTCACAAATGATTTTTTCTGTCTCTAACAAAAATAAAAAAAAAATTCTGTTCAAAAATATCGAATAGTTGTTTATTTCAATGGTATTGTAATTAATCATAGAACGATAAGGTACAGAAAATCTATTGCCCATTTTCAATAGAAGAAGAATGTTTGTTTATAGTTTTGTAAGAGAGTGAAAAAATCAGTTTATAAAGTGAATTTAGTTACAATATTAAGAGCGATACTGTGTGTATATATATATATATATATATATATATATATATATATATATGTATATGTATATATATATATATATATATATATATATATATATATATATATATATATATATGTATATGTATATATATATATATATGTATATATAGTTTCTTAATTTTATAGAAGGTGAACTTATAATAATTAATTCCTTGGTGAAAGAAGTCTGAGTAAGGACTTATTTTCACGTGGGACCTGTCTTCTCTTGTATAATTTTTTTACTAACAATTAATTTCTAGTAAACACTTAACAGTTTAAAAATAAACATAAACAAGAAATGCATTTAATAAAAAAAATACAATACAAAATTGTAAAATAATAAAGACAAAATTATATAAACAGACAAAAAAAACGGTTAGTAAACTTTTCACAATGTTTAATTACATCCGGTTAATTTATTAATAAATTTTATGTAATAATTTTCTTTGTTTCTAATTATATATATATATACATATGTAGATACATAAACACACTTCTATGAAGTAAATTTTTAGTTTATATCAAAGAATTAATTTTTTAAAATAAAAATAGACACTGTATGTTTTAATTCAAAATATTTTCTTTCGAAGTATTCAAGTTTAATTTCTATACAGCGAAATATTATAATTTTTAAGAATTTAACATCCTGTTTTGTTATATCCTGTTAGTTCGTTGTTCAATTATTAACATTTACATTATGTCTTTTATGTTTTAGAGAAGTTATATTTTACTTTGTTTAATATTTTTAAATTTGAAAAAAAAATGTTTTTGATTCATTTCTTAGTATCTTATTTTGTTAACATTTTACCGACCAATAGCCTATTTTAGTTTTTTAGTGGCAGAACTGATTGGCAGCCTATTAATCGACTTTTTCTTGCTCTTCAAATCTCTCGTCCCCAGTACGAAATTTTTGGAACTACCGTTGCACCGTCTGTTCCTTAACAGTACTCATACCGAAAACGTCGTTTAGTTTACGAGCAGTTTTTGCTGCTTTAATACAAATTCGGATTACTTGGATATAAATTATTTCATAAACAATTAAAAAAATATTTTTTAACTGTTTATTAAGTATTAAAGTTACTTGAACATTTTCTTAATAAAAAAAACTCAATTATCGATTCTTCTACAGTTCAACAATGTAAAAATGTACTGTTTACTAATATTTTCAACGATATATGTGCCTGTATTATTTATTTTCAAAGAATAATAGATACATTATATGAATATATTATTTAAAAAACGACTTAATAAGACGTTTTTATTAAAATATTTTTAAGTTAATTAAAATGTTTTCATATCTTTTTAATTCTTATAATTATTCCAGACATTCTCTATAAAATTGTTTATGTATCACAGCTTTATTAATCTGAGTAGGAATGAATATTTTAATAAGTTCGATTGTAATTTTTTTAAAAAAATATATTTTTTTATATGATACAAAGCTGCTTACGCTCTCGAATACAATTTACAAATAATTTGAAAGTCCACAATTCACGTCTTACATATATGTATATTCAATGGAATAAATAAGAAAATGTATGAATAAATTTAAATGAATGAATAATCCTAGTATAAAAAGAAAATAGAGAAAAATTCAACAGAAGTATCGAAATATAAATGAATATATTTGTATGTTCCTTTTTTTTAAAAAAAATATAACTACAATTTCAAACATATTTCTTCATTAATGAATGGTTTACTTCAACAGAAATTCATCACTGTGTGTTGGTATTTCGATGTAATAGACATATTGTATTGGAGTAATGTATGATTTTATTTGATGTTATTGCCAACTCACGTTAAAACATCATTTAGAAGACATTCAAACAAACATGTGACACACCACAAGCAAAGGATTTTCTTAAATTGACTTTAATGATCAATTATCAATATTTTAAGTCAAATCGGTGCATTCTTTCTTTTATATTTTTGTTATTTATATATAAACATATATGTATGTATACAAATATCAAAATAAAAATAACACATGTGATCTTCCAAGTAAGTAAAAAAATTATCAACGAGATAGTGTTATTGAAATTGAATGTATATCAAAATAGACCCATATTCGGAAATTCCCCAAGCACGTTGACACAAAAACATGAAATCATTTCTCACTGTCACTGTTTCGAATACATAAACACTGTTTTGCAATAGTTCAAAGATCTTTTAAATAATCGTAGGTACAAAGTAAACATATGTTTATTTCATTAAAAAAACATTATACAGTTTTAACGCCACTCGTTGTCTATCACATGGATAGAGGAGCAGCTGTTTGTGCGTTTGTAATTATTATCATCGTGGACGAATGAATACATGCATATAGCGGCGTTTAAAAGGCATAAATGAATATAATTGTTTTAATTGAGTCACATTGAGGCCGGATCTAGGTTCAACCATTTCCAAGGGATCAATGTCAACGCTCGTTAAATATCGAACATTCGACGCGTACGTTTGATCAGTTTCATTTTCTTTCTTTTGATATATTGTTATTAAATTATCGTGTTTGTTTTTATCGTTTGTATATAATCTAATTAGTAATGTTTCAGTGTTAATTTCGTCAGTTTTCATGTTGTGTTATTGATTTTTATTTATAACAAGTCGAACCTATATTTTATGTATTTATTTGTGAATATATTTTGGAAGTGTTTCAAATACTCGTGGGTTCAAATTTAATGGAACTTAATCGTTAAATTCAAATAAAATAAAATCCCTATTCTTGTGTGATAGCTTTGGTTATTTTCAACATCATGGAGTTTTTATCTTCTACGACTAGTGTCTGTACTAGTACCATCTTTAAATGTAACTAATCTATGTTTTCTACAAGTATCTAAAGGTCAGAGAACACTCTAATGAGGGAAGATAAAAAGTTTTGTGATTCAAAAAATCTTACTACCAGGATCACAGAATCAACACCATCACTTATAGCATTGTTTACCTTTCTCTATGCTATGATTTGAACATGTTGTTTATAAATGAATTTTGCATTGCTTTTAAAGACACAAGTAGATTTAAAATAATAATTGTATGTTTATGTACTTGTAATAGCTGATATGTTGACTTGGCGTACTTACAACTTTGATACCAATCGAGTTTCCGTGTTCGGCTATTAGTTTCTGGACTTCAGATATCTTAAGGTAGATTTTAGATAACTCGTTATTTAAAATCTGTCTGAAGATGGCGAAATACAATTACATTTATTGAAATTCAGTTTTGAATTAAAAACTTTTATTCTTATTAACATTTTTTTGGAAATTTAACAAAAAATTTTTATATCTATAATGTAACAGAATTATTTTTGTACATTCAATAAAATTCATATATATGGGTTTTATAATTCTTAAATGTGGTCAGTACTACGTTCAATAGTTAAAAGTGGTTACCTATATTTGTGAACCTACCTACCTACCTACCTACCTACATATATATATATATATATATATATATATATATATATATATATATATAAATACAAAAAGATATGTATATGTATATTTGTACTTGTATTCTATGTATGCAAGTCTGTTTAAATATAGATGAACGGGTAGATAGATATTTTCTTTGTTAGATTTATATATAGTATAAAATAGAATAATTCACCGTAGAATACTTGGAATCATTCCAATATTTACTTGACGCAACTGGGAAAACTACATCAAGAAAAAAAAAGTACCAGCAAGACTGATCCGAACTTGCGTTTAATGTAATTGTAGTCGATCGTATTCAGTTATTATATAATGACAGTTTGTTCTTCAATTGAAAAATTGATGTTAGAAAACAATTCGAATAGAAAAACATTATGAACGGCATTAACTTTTTTTATTCAGGATGTAAACGTATATATATATATAAAGAGAGAGAAATAGAAAGAGACGTTTAAGATAAAATAGAGAAAAAATTGAATATGATATTTATTAAATTTCTTGTATAATAATTATGTACAGTATTGCAATTTTTAACTGTGTTAAATTGATGTTCTTTTCTCTCTTTTATTCATTTCAATAATAATTTAATTATTACACTCTATTATAAATGATTCAGATCTAAAATTTGATACAATGGAATTTTACTGGGTGATGTTTAACCATTTAATATAACATAAACAATCCATGAATGAAATGAAATGTATATACTTTTATTTCAAACTTCTATGTGTTAATAGATGATTCAAGGATTGTTATTAAGGAAGGAAACTATTTTAAAAAATAAAGTCTGTTTGGATTTATTTATCATAAACCACACGTTACCAAACAGACAAGGACGGAAAAATAAAAAGCGGCTGATTTCATAGAAATAGATTAATGTATATTAAGATCTACAAAAATCAAAAAGAGAAACCCAGGTAGACAGTATGTGATAAATGTCTAGATGGTTGCGAATCGGTTAATCAGGTTGTAATTCAACAAGTTCTGTTTTATGAGAATTTATGTATTATTTGTATCAAAAAATTTCAGGAATGAATTCTTTTGAATTTTTCCTATGCAGTTATTAATAAAATTTTCATTGCGAATTTATTTATTAAGATTAATTCATTTAATGATAATATTGAGTATCATCACTAAACAGAAAAGATGACTTAAGATCTGAAATTGAACGTAGCATAGAAATATTAAAGCAGAATTAGATTACAGTATTAACAAAATTCAGTTCAAGAAAATAATTGAAAAAAGTATATATTTTTTATGTTTTCCTTAAATATAATAAATAAGTCAAACAGCAGAGCAATTCTGTCGTGTGTACTCTAGTTTATAATATAATAATAGTAGATTTTTTTTATAAATGAATAACATTTTATACACCATACATATTTTCTCATTAAAATGTGACTAATTGATTATTATTTATTATAAGAAAAACAGTAAGTTTTTCGGTATATTCTTTGAAAATAATTGAGTTGGCATCAAATACACATTCTAATGTAATAAATGGTTACATATGATTAAAGATTTGATAAAGTGCAATTTTGAATAATTAATTAACATTTATTTTCTTAAAAAAATAAAATAAAATGAAAAAAACATCCACAGTTTTAATATATAATATAGAAACGTATTATTTATTAAGCTATATATTCAAAAAAACAAAATTATTAATATAAAAACTTACCATCAAAGCCATTCTTCCTAACCAATAAAACTTGTAATATACACAGAATGTTTTAAATACACACACGCACAAACACCTTACATGATTGACAGATGTTAATAAGAAATCTAATTGATAAAATATATCGATTAATTACACACTAATGCATTTTATTTCAAATATCGATTCATTTTTACCTCAAAACATGTCAAAAAATAATTTGAACACATCAACAGTTCATATGAAACACTTTCTCGGTAATAACAATGATTAATCGAAAACAAGTCGATGCATGCGTACTCTAATTAAAAAATCACAGAGTTCTTTGATCGAAATATTTACATGTTAAATATGTAACACAATTAAAGTGATACAGGTATATGCTATCTTTATTTATCTGTAAGACAGAGAACCGTAGACATGGGCATATTACGTTTTCATGTGGATTGTAAATTGTATTTTCGGCAAGAGAAGTTTGTAAATACAAATTATCAGTATGGCTGCAATGAGTTTCTAGTATATATATATATATATATATATATGTATGTATGTATATATGTATATATGACGTGTATGTATTATATAAAACTTTCTGTATTGCTTAAAAGTTTCAAATCCAGTGTCATTAAAACGTAGGAACCGTAGTGGCAAAGTTTCGCTTGTTAAATGCTGTTCTACTCCCGAAAGAGTCATTACTTTGAAATATATTTTTATTGACGTGAAACTATTGTAACGTTTATACAAACAAGAATGAACTCTTCTTAAAATGTATTTAATATATTGTTTCTTATTATTCGATTAGAAAATAAATGTTGACTATTTTTTTAAATATCTGTATGTAAATATTTTTTTGTAGGTTGTATATATGTTTTCAGAAATAAATATAAGTATAATTTTCCTTGTATTTAAAGATAACGTAAAAGTAAACAAATTGATAAAATAATTTTTATGTATTGTGAAATAAAATAGTTTATATACAAAAAGCCACTTTTGCTTGAAATATGAAGAGATTTTGAAATCCGTCATTCGTATTTATCTATAAAATACACAAACACATGTATACATATATATATATATATATATATATATATATATATATATATATATATATAATTTATTATTAATAAAAATATAACCAAGATTATTCATAGCTATAGTATGCTTGTTACCACTGTGACAAAATGTATTTTCACAAATTACTTTTTATGATACCATAAACTACAAAAAATAATGATAAAAAATTGATCAGTTATCGATTATTGAATATTTTTGATTATAATGTTTTTATTTGTTTATGGAGTGAATGAAAAAACCAGCTTTGAAAATCATTAGTAGATTTACATTTGAGTGTCTTTAAAATCTTTGGCAAGTGTCTTTCATTTATATGTAATATGATCATTGATATGATAAATAAATATTTTTTTTAAAAAAATCAAGTATTAGATAAACAATAATGATAATACATATTTTATAACATACTAGAACAAAAACACAATATTATCTTTAAGTGGAAATATATATCGGTCTTATACACTTTTATCGGTTTTAAAATTGATAAATTTATTGAGGGACTTTAAATAAAACTTTACACTGTAGTAGAATCTTTAAATAGTCTACATATCTGTCATTAATATCTATTAATAGTCGTTATTTTAAATGACAGTAAAAAATGTTTCTGTTTTTAAAAACAAGCAATTCTCTTAAATTTATGTAAAAATATTATTATAAAAATAAAATATAGTTTCTATTTAAACTGTAATATTAATTAAAAAAATGTAGTTTTATTACAAATTGAAAAATTATATATTTCACTAAAAAAAAACACATTTTTTTTCTATGATTTGATAAACAATTATTGTTAAACAAGTGTTCATTTTTAAAATAGTGTTTATTTTACAATGAAAAACTACATTATGAACGGTATTTTTTTTTACAGAGGATCAATACTGATAATAATGATTTTGTGGTTAAAATGGTAAAAGGTCGTTTGGTATTTTATTTTTTTTTTATACAAATAGATTGTTTCCAGTAGTGAAACAATATTGGTATAGAACAAAATGATTGCAATCGAAATTCGCGTTCAGATGAAACATTTTATTTAGTACTGAAAATTGTCAAGGTTTATTTTCTATAAAGGAAATATTGTATCAAAAAGAATATTTTTATTAAATATTATTGATCATTTTTAATCACTTTTTTAACTTGTAAGGAAGTGAAAAATGTATATGTAAAATTGAAATTTTTTTAGTTCTGTTAATTTTACGTTTTATGTATTTATTTTGTGGCTAAAACAGTAAAAAAATTTAAGAACAATACTGATGTTTATACCAAACGTATTTAAAATAAGAGAGTTATGCTAAAAAATCTTCATCTTTCATATTTTTCATAAAAAAAGATGCAAATTGTGAAATACGCTGAAACTGAATTATTTTTGAATATTATACACAAATTTTGATAGAAATATATTTTTTCATATTTTTTTTCTTAAAATTACTTATTATTTTGAATTGAAGTAATGTTATTAAATAAAAAGTATATATATTTTTACAAAATAAAATGAATCAGATTTCAGTTATTTTAGGAATAAAAATATTCATTTATTAAATATATTAAAAATTATTCATTTATAAAGAAAATTTTGTGTAATCTAATAAAAATAATAATATTAATTATGACAGCTACTAGAAAAATAATTAATGAACTTATTTTTTCCATGTACTGAGAATTAAACTCGGAAAAATATTTTTAAAATTTTCAGGAAGCAATAAAAAGTCAAGGTAACTTCATGCATTAAAAAAGTAATAGAAATTGCGAAAGATACAAAAATAAGCACAGATTTATATACTTGTTTGTATCTTCAATAGATCCATAGATATTTATGTTGTGCAAACTCACCACGGTTCGTAAAAAAAATCAGTAAAATCTTCCACACAAATAACATGATTTATAGTGAAAATACTTGAGTAAGACAGAAACCAGACATGCCCTTGATCCTAACAGTATGTTACAACGTAAATGTTGTCTGATAAGAAACCTTGCGTTCTTTATTTTTAAAATAAACAAACAATCGATAGCAATCGCTATTTCTCTCGAAAACTTATAAAGTCCAATGTTTATTAAACAGTCATTTTCCATTAAAATATGTGAATTTCACCAACTGCGTACTGAGAATTATTCATTTCACAAATTGAAAAAGTAAGTTCGTAGGAGATGCTAAAAACATCAACTTTAGATAGTTGTGTTTATATCCTGTTTATGTTATTTTATGATGTTCATGTGCAGTCAAGATGTCTTACGGTAATAAAATTTTCTCATTTATTTGTTCGGTATCTTTTAAGTCGAATAATTAAATATTAAAATTAACAATTCGATTTTTTAACGTTTATATATTATTACATAAATAGTTTCATATATTCGTTTTATAATAAGTTTTAAAAATCTCGTACGATTTTTTCTCATCAATTTGTTGATACCATATCTATAGATAACACTAGAAAATTATTGAAATCTTTTAATATGACAGATTTGCTTCAATACGACGGATATATAAGTAATTTATTTTTATATTCTGAGATAACTTTTAGACTGAGAGTACCACACACAGAGACATATTTCTATATACAATTTCTTGTGCGGTTGACATTCATGCAATAAAAAAGAGAACAATTATCATTTCCTCTGCGTGAATTCAACCATCTCAGATTGTTATTATTTAGTTTTATTGCTGTACGCATGTCATATAAATGATATTTATTTTCGAATCGTTCACATATATACACTGGCGGATTTTATGGTTTGCGAGGCTCTGTTCTCAGCTTTCTTTGGATCACTTTAAATATGTAAATAGATTTATTTTAAAATAAATTTTCTGTTATTTATTTTTATCATAACACAGTATTTTTGTAACATTATTTTGAATTGTTGATTAAAAAAAAGTTATAATACAATTCTAACACTGTGACTGAAAATACTTTGGAAAAAAGATTACATTTTACCCCGCAAACCATAAAAAAAACTTTTCTGATTAAAAATGTTTGATAAATGATTATTTTTCATTTTTGATTGTCCTTATGCGCATTTCGATGAGGATAATAGTATAGACTATCGAAATAAGCACAAACAATAATAAAATATATCAATTATGACTTATTGAACATTTTTGATCAAAAAAATTTTTGGGAGTTTGTGGAATGAGAAAAGAATTAATTTATAGAAGTTGTAAAACAGTATTATATTTCTTATATAATTTGTTAAATTAAGATGAAGTTCAGAACCATATATTAATTTTCTAATGGAATCTAATTTCCCTACTAAGTATGTATATATTTTTACAGTTTCCAATAACGCAGTAGTTTACAATCGAATTGTAATTATTGTCGCAATCGAAATATGTTTCAGAGCTAGTTCTTATTTTCACATTCAACTACACGTTTGTATTTTTCAGTTATTATATATACATTTCAATGTAAGTAATAAAATCTCTAAAAATATTAGGTGTGCAAATGAATTCTCTGCATTTTTTTATAGAAAATGAATGATTATAAAAAAATTGAATCAATACATTTTCATCTTCAAAATATCCACCATTATTTTATATAACTTTTCGCCATCTGTTGGGTAATTGACGAATTGCTTGTCGAAAAAAAGATATTGGATTTGAGTCGATGAAGTGATATTATACTTTCGGACCTCTTCCACTGTTTTATCATGTTTTGCATGTTTTATACATCACAACCACCTTTCCCAAAAGCTGAACAAATTAGTTTCCACAGTTTCGGCAGCAATTTTTTCAACTAGAATGCTAAAAGTATCCAATGCCTAATATACTGCTCTTCGAACGCCATCGTGTTCACTATTATTTTGTGAGGTTATTCCAACTGCTTGGACAAGATATAAGGTGTTTTTAAATATTAAGGTTGGCACTTCAAAAGTCTAAAACGGTTAGAAAATATTTTAATTGAAAATGGAGTTTATTGATTCAATTTAAAGGCACGGAATTAATTTTTACACCGAAAATATATAAAAAAATGAAACTAACAGAAATTATTATGCAAAACTTCATACATTCATTTTGATTTTTTTAAAAATTGACCAGTAATTACAATAAACGACTATTTTGTGAAAGTGGAAATTTTTATTCTCACAGTGTTAATTTCATATCTGTATATGTATGCCTATATATATATATATATATATATATATATATATATATATATATATATATATATATATAAATAAGTTTATTCTTTAATTATATATTTTTTAAATAGATACATTCTCGAAACAATAAACACTATATTTTATGGAACTGCATTGAAAGCTGACAACAAAATAGTAATTTCATTCAAAGTTAATTACGATGCAGCACGTTGTTAACTCTTATACATTTTTTTCTTCAAATATATTCACAGAGAGAACTATATTCTCGTGTGAATATATATATATATATATATATATATATATATATAATTTTGTGTGTGTGTGGATATATGTATTTATATAATATCCTCATTGTACGATATTAAAACTGACCTAGTTTTCACACAGACACAAATCAAAGAAAACGAAGCCTTCTAATTTTAATTAAACCACAATTCACAATTCCGACTATTAAAGAGAGAACTGATGGTATGTATGTATGCCTTGTAAATACAATACGAGAAAAAAATGTCTTAATATGTTTTTGATGCATATTTTCATGTTTTTTTTCCATTCGGATCATTTGAATTATTTCTGGTAAGATTTGTAATTATACACGCAAGCTGAAAAGTTTTATATACATTTTACACTTGTATCTCTTAAGTCTTAATTATAAGAGAGTCAAAATGTGGAATATGATTAATGTAATGTGTGTTTCCCATACATATATACAAATTAGCATGCAAATGTGCACGTATATACCATGGATGTTTGTGTGTGTCTGAAATTCATAACGCATGTCAGTGCAGACAAACACTAAATGATGCTAAAATATTATTTTAATAATTAACCTCCTTTAAAAGTTGCATTAAAATCGTTTGAAAAGATTATTAATCGTTGTATTAGAATGTTTTCAATTATAAATAATTTATTTGTTGTATGTGAAACTAATTATAAATATGATCTGAACATTTTTTTGTTAAATATGTATTTAGTTTACTGTAAAAAAAGTGTTATTAACTTTTTCGATAAAAACTTTCTATTAAAAAATTGATCAAAAGTACATTTTTTATGTCTGAATACAAAAATATTATTATCAAGTCAATGCCCTTTCTATTACCAATGTGTTTGTTATAAAGAAAAATATTTTTATTGTGTTTATTGTTATTTGATTACAGTTCCTCATTGTACTTTTTTTTAATAAAACAAACTAACAGTATTTTGTTTTATACGGAAAATTTTCAATAAAAACATCTCTGGAACTCCTGGAACAATATACTATTTCTGAGAAAAATAATTACTTTAGTTAAAGGTTATCTATATTGTTTTTATACCGTTATATATATATATATATATATATATATATATATATGTGATTGTGATTTAGAAAATGTATATTAAAAGTAATTGACAGCAAACAAACATAGCATAAAATATGATTATCATGTATAAATAACAAGATTTGACAACTGAATTCCTGGATTAGTATAATGAAAAGAAACACAATTTAAGTAATACGAAAAATGTTTGATATTTATTCACAGTAATCTCGATTTACTTGAATACACTTATCGCACAGTTCCAAAAGTTTTTGAAAGCAGTCGATGTAAAGGCGTTCGAAGAAACTGCTTTCAATTCGGCGGTTTTTTTTTCTTAATATCCTCTACATCTTGAAATCGTTTCTCTTTGAGAACAATTTCCACTTTAGGACAGAGAATAAGTCTGCTGGTGTCAGGTTAAGTGAATAGGGTGGATGATTGATGTCAATAATACCGTGGTTCATGAGAAATGATTTCACAATCAGTTTAGAGTGGGCAGGTGCGTTGTCATGCAACAAGAACCAACCACCCTATTCTCGAAATTGCGGTCGCATTTGAGAAATGCGTTGCAATAATCCCTTCATCAATTCAACTTAGAATGCACTATTTACTATTTGTCCTTCAGGCACAAAGTCTTTATGAATTATATCCTATTTATTGAAAAATGCAATCAGCATGATTTTTATTCCGCATTTTTTCAAACGAATTTTTTCGATTTTGGTGATGATTTTTCAATTCACTGAATGCTCTATCGTTTTGTCTCAGAATCGTACTGAAATATCCATGACTCTCAATAACTTCCAGTGACAATGTAGTTAAGAAACTTCATTGTCACGACAAATGTAAACAAAGTTTGTGCACAATGCAACTCTTTTCTGTTTTTGCTCCTCCGTAAGATTGTGCGTGACGAACTTTACACAGATCTTCTTTCCCAAATATCTTCATGTAAACATTTTTGAAATCCTTTTTGAGGTTCGACTCATCTGCTATCATCCAAAGGACCATTCGGCGATCTTTTGTAACAATTCCACGAACTTTTTCGATCGCATTTGAATTTCGAGAGATCAACGGATGCCCGGTTCTAGTGTCATCTTAAACATCCTCACATCCATCTTTGAAACGTTTTCACCAATCAAACATACTAGTAAGACTTAAGGTGTTGTCACCATACACAGTTTTCAGCAAGTCATACGTTTCTGCTGCAGTTTTTTTTTTTATTTTACAGCAAAATTTAATATTTACTCATTGCTTCATGACGATTGACAGAAACACAATGTAGCGCTAGCTTCTGCGCAGAAACTAACAGCTGTTCGATCTACTCTTGACCATCCTCTCTATTGATAAAACTGTGAACTATTATATTCTGCTTTCTTTTGGTTTATTTTTACGTGACTCCAGTGCTGCAGCGTCAATCTGGGAATTAAATTGCCAAACCTCAATGATTAATGATGTTAGTGTAAAATTGAAATCGAATAGTTAACAATGAAAAGAAATAAAGTAAAATATGTAAAAAAAAGAAAGTCGTAGACATTTTATATAATAATTTTAAATCTATTTCTTAAATAAATTGCTACGTGAAAAAAATAGAATATTTATTTATACAGAGATAGGTAGTACATTTCGTTAGTTTTATAAAAAAACATTGATTGTGAACGTATCCTGTTATATACTAGCAAATATCCTGTTATACACTCGAAAAAATTTATTTGGAAAACATTTCCATGCAAACGATTCGTCAAAGACTATAAATCGAACTCGTGTCTCTTATATTCAAAATCGGTCGGTGAACTCGATTGTAATATCAAGTTTCTTTAAGGTTTTAGAAATTGTCTCATACCAGTACCGAGTTAAGGATATCTAAACGATGTTTCCTCATACTTCATATATAAATCTAACATACATTATGTATGAATTCACATACTCACATGTAAATACACACAAGTAATATATATATATATATATCAACTGTCATTTCGTATAGTTCAACAATTTCACTTATTTTTTGAAAATACCTCAACCCAAAAACTATATATTCGAGAACATAAAATCTACATTGAAAAGAGGTCTTCGAACTTTGAGTTCGTTACAAAAAATTTCAGTACCTTGTGTATCATGAGATAAAACATTGTTCTGCGTTACATTTTTATGTGAAGGTTTATTTGCGAGTAATTTATTATAGGGGTTCTAAAGAATTACAAATACCGTAATATACTTAAACATAGAGGAGTATTGTTTAATGAAATTAAATTTTCTGTTAATTTGATTTTAATGGTCGTTGGCAACCGACCCTTTGAAAGCGAAATTTTATTTGTTTTTCATTTTAAAGAATGTTTATTGTAATTGGTAACCTTTATATAAATATATGTGTATGTATATATATATATATATATATATATATATATTGATATGCATTTAAATATAAATAAATGCCAAGAGAATTGTGTTTTATTATCAGATTTTAATTATAAAATAATAAAATATTTCAATTATTTCTCACTTTAGAGAACAATTTTAATGAATTCATAAAATTAAAAACTACATTTAAAAATTAATTTATAACGAATGTAAAATACCCGAACAGTTTATTAATGAGATCGTTCTCAATAAAAAAAATCAATAGAAAATTTGTTGTTAGACTTGTCTTTTTTTAATCGACAAAAGCCACTTTTTCTTATTAAAAATATTTAAAAAGTTATTGATTACTTGATTGCTGTTTATGATTATGCTTTTATTATGAGATGCTATCATGTCTAGAGCACCCTAATACATAGATTTTAGCTTTACCATCGAAATTCACTTATACAAGGATTAAAAATTATCAATAATAATCATTTATTGATCTTTTTGAACAAAAACATTTTTTTGTTACTAGTGAGATGAAATAGAATTCATTTGTGAAAGTGAATTTAGCCACAGTGTTATAAAACTGTCCTGTCTTCCGTCTCAATGAGTTTTGAGATTTTTCTGTATAATGTTAATCTTTTTATTTTATTCACAACTGTTTTGTGAAGTTTTTTTTTCGTATTGAATTTTTAAATTTACGATTACACTAATAAAAATTTGATCTCATTTAGGTACGAATGTATGTTCATATGAGATTTTTTATTCAAAATAATCTCCCTAATAAAATGTATTTTTTAGAATCATTAGGAATCATTCTGTATATTGTTCTGATATATAATATATAATCTAATATGTAGTATGTATATAATATATAATCTGAAAGAATGTAACTAAATAAAAAAAAACTATATTTCAATATCAGTACAATTTATAGTAGCTATACAACTATAAAATTATAATTTATAATTAAAAAATATTTTTTCAATAATTACACACAATTAAATAAACGGAAGCTGAGTTTAGTTCTAATTTCTGAACAAGTTTCTTATATTATTTATATATTAGTTTCTTGAAAGATGATACTGTTTGTTCGAAATGAATAATAATTTTTATTAATTTAAAGAAATTAAAATAGATTGTAGTTTGTTTTGTGAAACATTTAAACTGTTAGTTGTATATGACGAGTATACTCGTCATGAAGATGAATTTAAGCAATAAAATTATTGATTTTTCAAAAAAGTCAATTGCCATTTCGTTACAATTTAATTTAATTTTACAGCAACTGCATATCATCGGTTTGACGAGTATACTCGTCATTCCTTCATTATTGCGACATATTGTAGGTACACACTTTTAAAATAGGGCGACACAGCTAACAGGTTAAACATATTTAATTATTCAGTAATCTGATTTTTGTACAGTTCGTTATTCTCTATCAGAATTTGATTTTATTTATGGGTATGATATAAATTATTATTTGAAAAATATTGATTTTGAAGATAAGTTTTCTTTACAGTTGTTGAAATGTCGAATCTTAAATAAATATATTATTTTTTTTTCAAATAAAAATACAGTAATAAGTATTTATAAAAATAGTACTATTAATTTTTATTGAAGTATGAGTAAATAAAAAATTTACATTTTATATTTTTTATGATTAAAATAAATACCAACTTAGAATGTTTGAAAGTAGTTAAAATATACGATATTATTTTTTTTTTTTGCTGTGTATAGTTAAACTAACCTTACATTTCTTTTTCATTCGCTGTTTTTCTCAGAAACATCTACCCGCATTTGAACCATACACTCAGGCATTTAATGATATAATTATGTCAAGAGTCTCTTAACGATCCTCGAAAAGGGAATTAAATACTTAAAGGAAACTGTATAACTTGAGTTATTAATGAA
This sequence comes from Acanthacorydalis orientalis, assembly GCA_034766995.1. NCBI lineage: Eukaryota > Metazoa > Arthropoda > Insecta > Megaloptera > Corydalidae > Acanthacorydalis > Acanthacorydalis orientalis. The sequence goes on from CM068314.1 coordinate 9,193,635, forward strand.
TTTTATGCGTAAGCACTAGTGAAAAGAACACAAAAGTATATATTTTAAACCGTTCGTATAAAAATACAGATTGTATATTATTTACTGGAAGTCATTCATACTGATATTTCAGTGCATTGTTTAGATCTGAAACGTCAAACCGTAAAATTGTTAGAAAGTAACGACTGTACTAGTAATTAAGCCGTTTAAAACTGTTGAATATAAATTAATATCTTTATTAAACCTTTCGAAACACTGTAATCTTCTAAACGCGTATCCAATTAACTGGAAACGTAATGAAAATGGGTCATCAATCAATCGTTATAATGGTTCGTCGTATATAAAAGAGTACGATTGTATGAAAGCCAATAGGGCATCATGACGACCGGATGTTGACATTTAACATGGGACATACGTCGCAGTTCGATGATGAGGATGGCAGAGCACGACCCGAAGCCCGTATTAACGTATCTGAAACTCGGTTAATTTGGCTCAATGCGAACAGATAGTAATGGCAACAGCGTCGCACTAATTAACGTTTCAGTACAAAATGGTACAGACGCGCGGCGAACACCAGCTACCATCACTTGACTGTGTAAATTAGACGCTAAGAGAAACACTAATAACTTTCGGGCATGTAGATAAGGAAATGTATATTTTATATGCATATATATATATATATATATATATATATATATATATATATATATATATATATATATTTATTGTGTGGCGGATAAGAATATTTCAGTGGGAAAATGTAGACGTCATGTTATCTCATAAATATTAGAGAGAAAAAAAATATTGTTGAAGCTGCTTTAACTGGTTATCATTGTAATAAAGTGTAGTGGAAGGTCTTGTAACTTTTTATACAGCAGTGTGAATTGATATAGCACTTTGTCGAAATTAGTATTTCTCTTATACAGAAGGATATAAAACAGATAAATTCAGAGAAAAAGTGTATATTTATAACCATTTTACTTCAACCTTCGAATTAACTACGAAATATATCATAAAAAAAAATAATAACTTTTCTTTTAACACGGAAGTATTTTTTAGAAATAAATATTTAGTACAGAAAAACAAATAAATTATAAATAAATGACTAATATTTTATTTTTAGAAATGTTGCAGTAACTTCAGTTTTGTTCTATTTTTTATATTGATTTTAATAGACTGTTTTAATAATTAATTTTACAGTAAAGTGTTTTCAAATACTGGCTTTTCTGTAATGTGAATTTTATTTATACACTTAAAGTATCACTTCATTGATAATTTTCGATGTCTTTTTTAACTGTAAAAAATCAGCGTTTCTTCAGATCCCTCAGCATTTACATTAATTGTTTTTTTTTTAAATCAAACTATGGTATTGCAATTAATTTATTACTTGTAAAAATTAATTTTATGCCTTTAAATTAAACCATTCATAACTCTGTTTTAAGTTAAAATATTTTCTCGTAATTTTAAGATTTTTAAATACTAAGAACACTGCATATTTTGGCTAGAAGTTGATATAACCTTACAAACCAGTAGTGAACACATTCAAAAAACAGTATATTAGTCATTAAAAACTTTTCGTATTCCAGTTGAAAAAAATTGCTGACAAACTGCGGGAATGATTTTTTCAGGTTTGAAGGAAAGTGCTATAACACATAAAACAAGCAAAAATGCTAAAGCAATGGAAGAGGTCTAAAAATCCATTAACTTCATCGACTCAAAGCTACCATTTTTTTTCGATAAACAATTCGTCAGTTACTTAACAGATGGAGCAAAATTATACCAAATAATGAGGTTTTTTTAGAGCACTGAAGTGTATTATATTTTTCCGTGAACAAACATTCATCTTCTATAAAAAAAGGTACTGAATTAATTTGTACATATTAATATATTTGATATTTTTTTAAATACATTTTTACATACAAAGTTTTTAGTTTTCCTATCTGGGAAAGAAATAAATAATTGTTTTAAGGCGCCTCGTTCGAATGAAAAAACAAGTATACAAAATAAAAAGTATAGAATGAAGATGTCTGAAAGGTCTTATTTATTTTTGAATGACAAGAAATTATGTGTTTGTGGAAAAACCAGTGTTTATTTGAAATGACGTTTACCAGGTTTCGAGATCTTATATTATCCGCAGGAGTTTATGGAGTAATTTTGAAAATGTTAGTCGTAATTAGTTACATGGTTTTGCGAATGTATAAGTAAAAGACATGCAGATATTTACTTTATTTATATATATATATATATATATATATATATATATATATATATATATATATATATAGGGGTGGAAGTAATAATGAAAGTATTCCGTTGTTTACTGTTTTGACAATTTTTTTTGTTCTTTTCGGTCTTAGTCTTGTCTATTTATTAAAAAGATTTACGTGTAATCCAATATAATTATCATGATCATATTTCGGTACTGCGAGTAACCTAATCTTCACAAATGAATTAGTAACCCAAACGCCACAAAATGACTTTATATAACCTCACCAATACAATGTTTCCTGTCGAAAAATGGAAATCGTTTTAAAATGAGATCCGTATACATGGTTTAGTATAGATATATATTTTTATACAAAGCACTCCACATGAACAATTGTTCAACGAGCCAATCATTTTATCGGTATACTCATTAATGCAAGTATGCTATTGATTAGTTCATTGATGCTGAATTATCAATCAGTCAAATTAATTAATCTACCCTTTGTTTGTGAAATATATTGCGTCGAACTTTGCTTTTATATGATTATAAACTATATTATTTTGTTTTCCAGAAATTAATTTATCATATAAATGAAATTTGAGTTATTTTTTAGATTAGCAGCCGTATATGACGAATGATAATAAAATTACATATATATATATATATATATATATATATATATATATATATATATATATATATATATATATATATTCATATGTATATACATATGTAGTTATATAACTACATGTGTGTATGAAAAATATTAGTCATGTATGAACAGACACAAACATTTAAATTAAATGAATGTGTAAACCAAAACACGGCATGTAATTATGAGATGAAAACATATTCCTCTTAATATTATAAAATTATTCATGACAGTTGAAACGAGATAAAGTCCATTAAAATTGCGTTTCACTCGAATACGCATCACATGTTTATAAATTCGGATTCCCGTTTTTGACGAGATAACATTTTCGTACAAGTCAAGATACACAAACATAAACATTTCTATTAATTTGTTATGTTAGGCCGTTGTCATCGTTTAATGGTTTGATGTTTTGTTGTGGAAATTTAATTAAGCACGTGACTCACACACATTTTCATGGTAATTTCAAACATTTTGTATTGAGATAATGTGACACGGTTAACTTTGTTGACGCTACCTGTTAAAATAAGCGAATCGCTGCAAAATCCTATTAATTCATTTGAATAATATATATGTATATATATATATATATATATATATATATATATATATATATATAGCCAATCGTAATTAACAGAAGAGGAGGAGGTTTGGAATTATTGATAAATGAACGCAACCAAAAAATACTGTTATGAAACATACTTTTTCTGTATTGTATTTTTTTAATGCTTAATTACTATTTTTGTTCAAAAAATGATTAATTATTGATACAGCTTGATTAAAATTAATGAATATACATATTGTATAGACTGTTACTTTTTAGAAATTATAAAAAATAATGGTATTGAATTTTATAAATGTAATATTTTAATACAGATTTAAAAATATTTTAAGTTCATTTTAATTCCACACATTCTTTTAATTAAATCGGGATTTCACAGATTTGTATTACCTTTTCGTTATTATTACAATTATTATAAAGACAACGTTAATGCAAAACCGATGAAATAATTTACTTGTTTTCTAGTTTTTAATCATTCATGATTCAATATCAATAAGTCAAACATTTGCATTAAATACACATGAATTACTTGAAGGAAATTAATCAATATACTGTACAATACAGAGAGAATGTAATTCCTCAATGCTGATTTCAAAACATTAATGTATGTAGCAGAGAATGCAATTTTAATTCAGTAACATTCGATGTTATCTCTATAATTTTCCATACACTGTGGTCAATAAGTCAATGGCCAGATTAATGACATTGTAACCAAACACGTAAGGTGAATGATCGTACAAGTTCACGGTAATATATCGCATGTTCGAATCTTATATATTAATTTTTAATGTTATTAAATAACATATTTCAAAAATAGAAACATATAACGCAATAACGTGAGCTAATATTACATATTTTAATTAATGGTATGTATAGGTAAAATATTGAAACATTATTCCATTTTTCCATTATTTTATTTTATTTGAATATATTTTTTAATATTTTATTTGAAACGTCTCTGTCATGTCATGAATTATTATCGTTAAAGCAGCTTACATTTTTTTTCGTTTGCGCATGGAATCAAAATAAGTCTCTATGCAGTCTTTTGAAAAGAATATTTCTTCGTTTCGAATAAATACAATAGCGTTATATATATATATATATATATATATATATATATATATATATATATATATATATATATATATATATGGATGTGTATAGGTGTGATACGATTTTAATAAAGCGACGTAAGTTCGAATCATGACATAGAAACATATATTACAATGTTATATGCATTCCAAGGTATACAATAATATCTTTTGTAATATATTTGAAAAGTTATTGAACTTTTGAACTGTTTTATTGAGGATATTACAAACATTCTTTAAGAAAATATTTTGAAATAGTTGTTATTTGCAACCAGTGTTTGTTTATTTTCGTTTTATGTATTTTGCATATGAAGAATGTACGTTTTTATACACCTTGCATACTAAATACACAATATTTTTTATGTATATAAAAAGTTTAAGTACGGTTATCAACAATAACATGTTTTTTTTCAAGTGTTTTTTTCAAGTGTTCTTTGTCATTTTTTCTATTGTATTTTTATTCGTTTAAGGAGGTAAGCATGTTTATGTATACTGCTAGTATTTATTAATAACCGAATTTATGTATAAATTTTTGTTAACTCTTTTCAGGAAGATTTTTTAAATAAAAAAAAAACAATTTTGGTGAATTTGAGCTAATATATGTTTATTAAAGCAGACAAGGTGTAAAAATTGAAATGAGATACCAGTTCGGAGAAATTTAAGATGTGAACTTATTTCAAACGATAAAATATATTTTATTTTGACTGTGAATAATAATAAAGCAAATACATTTAGAATCTCTTTCCTTTATTAGTAATTATTCTATTTTTATCCTCAAAAAATAGAAATAATAAAAAATAAATTATACATAGAATATATTATATAATGGCTTATTGTCATCATTTTAATAGCATTTCCAGATTTTTGGCAATAAAAGTAAATATGTCCTCTCTCATATGTAACTAAGCTAATTTCGACATGCGTGGATATGTAAAGAAACAAAACATCTGTTATTGAGGATCGGAAAATCCAAGACTGATCCATGAATGACCTCTACACCCTTGGTAGAGTGAGTGTTTGGTGTGCAATTTGGCCTGATGGCATCGGGGACTATTTTTTTTAAAATGATAATGGAAATATTGTTTTACCACTGATGAAAAGAAACGATCAATAAAAAAATAATTGTTTTATTTAAAAATTGTTAAAAAACAAAATCAGCTAAAGTTCATTTACACAGTATATAATCTTTATTTATTACTAATTTATATATATATATATATATATATATATATATATATATACACATATATATATACATATATGTTTTGAAGATATGATAATTAGTATAATAATTTAATTCTAAATTAAATAAATATTATTATGACAATTAATTATTAAAGAAAAATTGCAATATTATTTATGTATATTTTAAAAAAATATTATAAACAGTGGGTATGAAAATTAATGAATGTCAAGATAAAATTATATGATACACGTCTCAATTTTTTCTAGTTAATTTATTATTTCGTCGAAGTCACTGCGTACAAAAAAATTATAGCATGATTCTAATTAAAGCTTATACGTACTTATAACACAACGTCTCATGAATATTAATCGTAATAAAACAAATATCAATATATATTTCCAACATTTTATCAATATATGTATATATATATATATATATAAGGTCAGAGTACATCAAGATATAATACTATATTAAGGCAGATATTATGAACTCATAAATAAATAAGACATTGTAAACATTACAATCGAAATTCTTTTCTTACGAGCATTCATTATACGGCGAACGAGTCGTTTCCAATTTAAGTTATTTAGAATATAAGTACATGGTGGCATCTATTCGATAAAGATAACACAAATGTGAATACATGTGTAGACATATTGGTATCCTTTAAGGCTCGTTGGTTTCAATCGTAGCCGAAATTGAATTTTATAAATTACATCATTGTTCTAAGTAGTGCAAGCAAGAAAAACGACAGTGCACTAAAATAAAATGGTTGGCGCCATTGGCTCTTTACGTGCTTTGAATTGCAATATATTTACTGCAAAAGAATAAGTAGATAATTATGATATCTGCGAAGTAATTGTTGTTTTCCTTGTATTTGCCGTGTGAGAAAATGCTTGTTAGTGTTAAATTGTACATTTCGAAGATTATATCTTTATTAAATGACGAATAAATAGAAAACTTGTAGGTCATGTTTATTCTATTTGTATTTTCTGTATATTTTTAAATCGCAATGCTAAGAAACATTCTACATCGTATTTATTATAAATTTATTAAGATAAGAAATGGTTCTTGATTGTGTGTATATATATATATATATATATATATATAATTTCATATAATTAAATACTATTGATTAGTTTTCGACGTACTTGAATTTAATTTTTCATGCATACCATATTTTTTTAAATTAATATCTAAAATATTTTATTTCATGAAAACGTTAAGCTAAAAAAATATGATAAAAACAATTTTCTTGTCTAATTTTTTGAACCATTAAGAAGGTGAAAAGTGTCTTTAAAAATGTTTTTATTGGCTAGTAATAAACTTTTTAATTATGTATGAGGATAAATCATCAAAAAATAAGTGTCCACTTTAGAAATAAGAAAGTATTATTTGACATACAGGTTTTTTTTATTAAGAACATACAATCTTCATATCAATTGGTATTAATTCAAAATATATAATTTACTATTAAGAAATATCATCGTTTTTGTATTTATTTGTTAAAATCATCAATAATTTTCTCAATCTTTTCATTTATAACCATATATATATATATATATATATATTATAAATATTAATTTTCAAAGGTATTAAATCATACATTTTAGTGCCAAAGATAAAGAAATATTAATTACATATTAATAACAATATGCAAGTATTAAATGTAAAGATTTACAAAAGTATTAAACATTTCAAACTGTTAGTAATTTTAATGTCAATAATTCGTATCTGAATCATTGAAACATTCAATAAAATATATTCAATATATTTTTTTTTTTAAAAAAGTAATCTTATTAATTAGTTCATATTTGTATTTTATTTCAGACATCCTCCATAACTATAAAGCACCTTTGCAAAAATACACATGCAGGACACTTTGTAATATGCATTGTGTTAATGTAATTACAAAATGTAAACAATCTTTGTGTGTTTTGATTAAAGTCTAAGTATGTAATTACGTTTTATATATATAATTACAAAATGGATTAAAATTCTGCATACACCAGAATATAATTAAAATAAAAAAAGTGTTAGTATAATATGAATTTACACTCTGGATATATTTCCATTAGTGGATGAATATTTCACCTGTTTCTATTTCACAATACACAATTTTAATAAATCAAATAGAAAGCATACAGCTAAATATTACTGATCGTTTGATTTTCTTGCATATTTTCGAAAGTATAAAATCTATCGAAATCAATAAGATGCTTATCGATTTCATTGTACGGTTTCAGTCATTATTTTCAGTTTAAATACGTGTCTTATCTTTGAAATCATCTTGAATTAGCAGTTAAAATTTTGCGAAGTGCTAAAAAAAAGTATATTCTTTACAATTTTATACACTTTTACTTTTGAATATTTATTTCAAATTGATATTT